>SJYV01041598.1:30032-45699 GCA_006410875.1 Neotragus pygmaeus
AAAAAAAAAGAAAAACTTAGCATGTGAAAGATACTTTAAAAGGTGAAAAGATAGTTCACTGGGTGAATAATTTTCAAAATGTGGATAGCCTTTGCTTGTTTGTTAAGAGAAAATGAAAAACAGTTGCATACAAAATAAGATTTTTTGTTTGCCTTTTCAGGCTTTTTTGTTTGTTTGTTGCTGTTATTTATTTATTTGGCTGTGTTAGGTCTTAATTGGGGCATGCAGGCTTAGTTGTTCCACAACATGTGGGATCTTAGTTTCCGGATCAGCCCAGGGGATCAAACCCATGTGCCCTGAATTGCAAAGCAAATTCTTAACCACTGGACCACCAGGCAAGTCCCTGTTTCTTTTTCTTTTTTTAATCCTAGGTAATTCAGGAACAATAATAGAATAAATATCCCATGGATCTTATATATTACAAATAATGCACTGTTTTTTTACTTCATTTGGTTACAAAATTTTTGAATTTCCTATGTTGATATTTGAAGTAACTATTTCAAAACCTAGGCTTTATTAAACAACATATGGTAATTTTTCTCATTTTGTTTCTTATTCTATTCTTTAAAAATAAAAAACATATTTAGGAGGAGAAGACTTATTGGGATGTCAGGAGTGAACCCTGTATTATATTGTTGCAGCCTTGGAATCATAAAAGAGAACAGATTGTCCTTGTCCAGGAAGTTTTGTCTTTAACACTTTATCAGAAGTTCACAGAGAAGACTGGGGGAAAATGTCTAACACCTTTTATTATTTACTTCACTTATAAATATCATAGCGGAAGAATAAAAGAACCTTAATGAATAGAAAGCATATTCAATCATTTCTCATCTCACACCAAATGAAGTTTATTACTCTGATTTCACACCACAGGCTTATAGAATTGTATCATCTCGATGGTCTTCTTGATTGAGAATAAATGCTTCATTAAATTTAAATATAGCAACCTAATAACAATAGTAAAACCAGAGAGAATAATGACTGACATTAAAAGGAGAACACATATCACTCTTTGGAACCTATTCAACTTCCAAATAAAATGCAAAATTTAATGTTCACAGTTGCATAATAAATGCAAAGAATTATGGTATGACATAAGGATATAAAATCAAACTTAATTTGAGAGCAGTTTTCAATGTAGAGAGATTTTGTTGTTTTTTAAATGGGAACTATAGAAGAAAGAACAAATAATTATAATTCCTAGGTTACTAGCTTTGGCAACTAAGTGAATAGCAATAAATTGCACTGAGATGAGCAATAATGAAGGAAGAATAGAGTGTGCTTTTTAAGAGGTGTGCAGACAGAGTTCATTTTTCTTTTTAGCACATAGAGTTTAGGTGGGATCCACTAGAGGACTCCATCCTCTAGAGGACTCTACTTGGAAATGCCAAATAGAAGTTGGTTCCTTAGATCTGGGACTCCAAAGAGTCTAGGCTGGAGATATTCTCCAAAACTATTTCCCAGCTCTCAGGTACAAATAATCAATGCCTTATGAACATTTTTTTTAATGTTTCAAAAAAACCCTAATAATTTAGTAGATTCCACAATGGCACCCCACTCCGGTACTCTTGCCTGGAAAATCCCATGGATGGAGGAGCCTGGTAGGCTGCAGTCCATGGGATCGCTAAGAGTCATATACGACTGAGTGACTTCACTTTCACTTTTCACTTTCATGCATTGGAGAAGGAAATGGCAACCCACTCCAGTGTTCTTACCTAGAGAAGCCCAGGGATGGGGGAGCCTGGTGGGCTGCCGTCTGTGGGGTCGCACAGAGTCGGACATGACTGAAGTGACTTAAATAAAATGCCTAACCCCAAATACCCTGTTATCTAAACCTGTAAACCATTATTCCCCATTTCTTTACAAAATGGCACTTCTACTAATCTGGTCTATAGGCCAGGGACTTAAGGAACTCTTGCCTGAAAGCCATCTCTGACACTCTGGGGTTTCAGACACTCAAGGGTCCTCCTATATGTTTGCTTCTCCTTTGTGCTACCATGCAAAACTGATCTGACAGCTTTGCCATCTAAATACTTATGAAATCCCATAATACTTATGAAATTTTATAACAATGTCTTACCTGTGATCTTAGGATAAATACTTAATTCTTAAACTGGACTGAAAATAAGTAATATCTATACCTTCCTGTGATCCGATTTTATCTTGATTCTCTTCTTTCTTTCATTTCACCAACAATGGCCAATTTTTCATTCAAAACTTCAATGCTCCTTTTTTATATATATAATCACTAGAACTTCTCAGGTGATGTAGCAGTAAAGAATCCACCTGCCAATGCAGGAGACACAAGAGATGCAGGTTCAATACCTGGGTCTGGAAGATCCCCTGGAGTAGGAAATAGCGACCCACTCCACTAATCTTGCCCTTAAAATTCCATGAAGAGATGAGCCTGGTGGGCTACAGTCCATGAGGTTGCAAAGAGTTCAACTCAATTGAACATGAACACATGGGCAGTAAATAGATAGATAGGTATCTTTCAATGTAAAAAATTGAAAATGAATTGAGCTATCTTCAGCAGCAAAAGAAATGATCAGGAATTATATGGGAGCATTCACAGAACTAACAGGAAGGCCAGAAAAACAGGTACAGAATAAAACAGAAAAATGTGGTTGTCTGGAATCTACATAGCATAATCAATTCAACAGTTCCATATCAGTATCCATACAAAAATGAATGAGCTTCCATCTCACTTTCATATTTTAAAAATTCTGTTCAAAATTCATGTTTCAAGAAGAGAAAATAAGACTGGCCTAACTTGGATTATATATATTCCCTGGCAAGTGAAAGGCAGGAAACTTGATCAACAACACTGCTAGCCCCTTACAGAGGATAAGCGATAACTGTCCATAAGTAAATTAAAGGGATATTACAAAACAGTCTACAATTCATGATAGATGGCCAAAATTTTAAAACCCTATATATCAGTTCAGGGCTTTTATTCTGCTGCCATCACTGCCTGAAATATTCTATCTTCCTTTTAGTAAGGAAATTCCCACATTTTTTTTCTTGTGAATTAATATCAAATATATGTTCCCAGTGAAACCCTTTCTCATATTAATTCTAACTTTCATATCTATTCACTGGGTCTAGTGTAATTTTCCTATGTAGCAATGATCACAGATTGCATTTAGCAATTTACTCATATATTTATTTGATGAAGGTTAATGAGTTGGACCATCAGAAAGGCTGAGCACTGAAGAACTGAAGTTATTGAATGCTCTGGAGAAGACTCTTGAGAGTCCTTTGGACTGCAAAGAGATACAACCAGTCCATCTTAAAGGAAATCAGTCCTGAATATTCATCGGAAGGACTGATGTTGAAGCTGAAACTCCCAATATTTTGGCCACCTGATGCAAAGAGCAGACTCACTGGAAAAGACCCTAGTGTTGGGAAAGATCATGGGCAAAAGGAGAAGAGGGCAGCAGAGGATGCAATGCTTAGATAGCATCACTGACTCAATGGACTTGAACTTGAGCAAAATCTGGGAGTTAGTGGAGTACAGGGAAGCTTAGTGTGCTGCAGCCCATGCAGTCAAAAAGAGTTGGATATGACTTAGCAACTGAACAACCACAACGAGTATATCACTTTTATTTTTCAAATTGTATTCCAAGTACAAAACACAGTACCTCTCATGAAGCAGGTATTCAACATACGCTAGCTGAATAAATAAATAAGCATGTAGTTGCTCTTTGATATCATGAGGGTGAATGTAATCAAGTAAGCAAGACAGTGTGGAATTGTTGAAAGAACGGTGAGACAAAATAGAGAGCCCAGAGTTAGACCAGCATAGTTGGCTGATCTTTGATAAAGGATCAAAGGCAGAGGAGCAAAGATGGTCTTTTAAACAAATGGTGCATGAACAACTGCACGTCCACATACACACACAGAGAAAGAAAGAAAGAATCAAAGAACAAACCTTATACACTTCCAAAAACATTTATCCCCTAAGTATCACTGACCTAAATGTAAACCACAAACTATAAAACTTCTAGAAGATAACATATGAGAGAATCTAGATGACCTTGAGTTTGGTAATTACTTTTTAGATATAAGATCCACAAAAGAAAGGACTAGTAAGTTGGAATTCACTAAAATGAAAAACTTATGCTCTGCATAAGAGAATGAGAAGACAAGCCACAAAGAGGAGAAAATATTTGCAAAAGACATATCTGATAAGGCACTGTTTTCTAAACTATGGAGAGGGCTCTTAAAAGTCAACAGTAAGAGCACAACCTCATTAAAAATGGATAAAAGACTTAAGACATTCTTTACCAAAAAAAGAAAAAAAAAGGATATACAGAAGGCAAATAAGCATATAAAAATATCCTATCATATATCACCAGAGAAATACAAATTAAAACATTAAGATATGACTACATATCTATTAGAATGGCCAAAACCTAGAACTCTGGGAACACCAAATGCCAACAAGGACAAGGAGCAACAGGAACTCTCACTCATTGACATTGAAAGACTGTTATGTGGTTTCTTACAAAAGTAAACATACTCTTACCATATGATCCCAATCATGTTCCCTGGTGTTTAATCAAAAGATTTGAAAACATATTCACACAAAACCTGCACACAAATGTTTATACCAGCTTTGCTCATAATTTGCAAAACTTGTAAGCAACCAAGATGCACTTCAGTAGGCGAATGAATACATTGTGATATATCTAGACAATAGAATATTTTGCAACACTAAAAATAAATGAGTTATCAAGCCATAAAAAGACATGGAAAATCTGTAACTCCACTTTACTAAGTAAAAGAAACCAATCTGAAAAGACTATATACTGCATGATTCCCACTATATGACATTCTGTAATAGGAAAGAACTATGAAGATGGTAAAAAGATTACTGGTTGCCAGAGGTTAGGGAGAAGCATGGGATGAGTAGGCAGAACAGAGAGGATTTTTTAGGCCAGTGAAAGGATTAAGTATAAAGCTATGATGGTGCATATGTGTCATGATAAATATGGCCAAATTCACAGAATGTACAAGACCAAGAGAGAACTCTAAGGTAATCTAGGCACATTTGATAATGATGTGTCCATGTTAAGTTCATTAATTGTTACTAATATGGCACTCTGGTGGAGGATGTTGATGATAGAGAAGGCTCAGGCTATGTAGGGAGAAAGTATATGAGAAATCTCTGTATCTGCCTCTCAGTATTTTTATAAACTTAAAATGGCTCTAAAAATAAAAATATGTGTATGGGGACATTTCAGTGATGAACAATGAAACAGGAACCCAAAGGAATGCTCAGGCTAGTAAGGAAACCAAGATGATGCTAAGTCACAGAAGTCAAAGGAAGACCATTTGAAGGAGAAATCAGTCATGACAAAGGGTAAATCTAAACTAAGATTGATGAAAAATTGCATTTAACATAAAGAGATTATTAATAATCTTGGGGGTGAATTTCAGAGAATTAATGGGAGAGGTTAGAACTGAGAAATATTAACTGTTCGCAGTTTACTTTGGAAAGTCTGTGACATGAACTGTAACTGCGTTCTTCATGCATGAAGGACAGGAATTCTAAGAACTTTTTGTTTGCCCTTCATAGTTGTATTGCTACTACAGTGTTTGAGAGGAAACAAACCAGAATAAGTTTAAATATACATAAAAATTTTAAATTGAAGGAAGACCTGAACACATAGATGATTATTGAGCAAATTGACTAAGAAGAGAAAGTGAGAAAATTCAAGTCATTACCTTTAGAGAGAAAAGGGATTCTCCAATATTAAGGAAGGGAAGTAGGAAATGGCTGTGGGTGTAAATAAAACCACAGGTTTAGAACTAGAAATTTGAGGGAGGTTCAGCCTATTTGACTTGGAAACACAAGATAATTTGGTTAATAGTGTAATCCAGGCAGAAAAGAAAATGAGAGACTGGGAGGGTAACCACAAGCAATATAGAGAAATTAAAAAGTGGGAGAAATAACCTAGAAATTAAAATGAGAGACAACATTGACTTTCAGCTTTATGAGACTTGAAGTATAATCATATTTTTCTCTAAGAATAGAAGAGAAAATTACAGACATAAAAATAAGCATGAAGCTGTGGGAGAAATCCACGCATTTGAGAGACCCTGAAGCTTAAACTGACTTAGCTTCATGGCAAATCTGCTTCTTGCCATAAAACTTGTTGATAAATTTGGCATGGAATAGGAGTGGACGACTTTGCATTAAAAAAAAAGAAAGAAAGAAAGAAAGAAAAGACTGCTTTAGATGTACTGTGGAGAATAGGTTAGAATGGAGGTGTAGACGTTGGGAAGCAAAGAAAAGGGGGAAAAAGCAAGAGAAATGAGACTAAAATATAAGAAAGAAAATGTCCATATTTCTTCCCCCAAAACAAGCCCAAATAGCAACGTAATAAATTCCTTCAAAGCTAAAGGCAATATATATATATATATATCCCAAAATATAATAAATAATAGTTGTGCTTTATTTTAAATAATCAGATATTAAATTTAAATATTTATGATATTCATTTGCCTAGAGTCTTACTGCAAATTAAATAAATTTAATAAAATGCCTTGAGTTGTACTTCAGAATGACAGAGAATAAATATGTATGTAATGTCAAAAATTATTCGTAGTTACATTCAACAGGAAGAAAAAAATTTAAGAGTAATATGAAGTGGTTTTTTTTAATTGAAACTTTTATTGGAATAATTTTAGATTTTCATGCAGTTTTAAGACTAGTACAAGGAGATCCATTATACATTTTTCTGTTTCCCTGAATGGGTAACACTGCAATCCTTTAGTGTAATATCAAAACCAAAGTATTGATAGTGATACAATACTCTGATCTATTCAGATTTGCTCTGTTTTACTTGTAGTCACTTTTCTATGTATCTCTGTGTGTGTGTTTATTGTGTTCTATGCAAGTTTATTATGTGTAGGTTTTTATATCCACCACTACTGTCAGGATTCTGAACACATTCAACACCATACATAGGAGATATTTTTCAAGTAAAAGTATATGAAATGCTTCATTTCTTTGTCTAAAACAGAAAAGAAAATAGTTTCCCTATCGACTTTATTATCAATGCAGCCATAAATTAGTGAATTAAACTTGTGAATCCAAACAGTAAGAATATCCAAAGCAGCATCACACTTGAGATCTTGATTTCATTTCTTGCAATGAAATGTAACTACCAATTAATGGCATGTAAACTGGGAGTGAGATGACCAGTTTCTAAGATATCCCAACAAGTCAGATATTACAGTGAAATTAGTAGACTGAGACACCAAGCACAACAGACATAATGTTTGAACAGATTTCTGATTAGAATCAGTTCCACACGTGTTAGGGGAAGCACACTGATTGAAACCGCCCACCCTGGCCAGGCACCAGAGTAACTATTTGTATGAGTTAGTTTATGACAGGAGATCCTGATAAGGAATATGGAACTAATAAGCCACCACCAACGGGAAGAGTTCAGGAAAGGTCTAAAGGAGATACCACGTGTCTGTCCACTTCCTGCAATTCCTCTGGCTAGCATCCATCTTGGCTGAGTGATTCAGGCCCCACCAGGAAAGACTCTGAATTATAATGATTAGCCAAAGACCACCCGGGAAACTAATCCCATCACCATAAAACCCAAGACTGCGAGCCACATGGCAAAGCAGCTCTCCTGGGTTCCCTTACCCTCTTGCTCTCCACCTGGGTGCACTTTCCCAGTAAAATCTCTTGCTTTGTCAGCACATGTGTCTCCTCGGACAATTCATTTCTGAGTGTTAGACAAGAGCCCAGTTTTGGGCCCTGAAAGGGGTCCCCCTTTCCTGCAAGAAAGGTACTGTCTCCTAAAAACAAACAATTTATGTATAATTTTATGAGAAAGGNTCAGCACATGTGTCTCCTCGGACAATTCATTTCTGAGTGTTAGACAAGAGCCCAGTTTTGGGCCCTGAAAGGGGTCCCCCTTTCCTGCAAGAAAGGTACTGTCTCCTAAAAACAAACAATTTATGTATAATTTTATGAGAAAGGGCATTATACTCATTTTTATATGTGAAAGGTGCTTTACCAGTGGAAAATATTTATGTAAAGTACATGCTTAGTGTACAATTATTCAAGCTACACAGTGTTTAGAATGTATACTGCATAAATTATGTGAATAGTTATATCATGGCTAAATGGAGAAAAATATTCTGTTACTGAAGAATACTTTTATATAAGGTGCATAGTTAAACTATAATTATGCATGTTACAGATTATTGAGAATATATGCTTTATATATATGTAAATAGCTATATTTTGTACTTGTGTTTTTAAAGGAGCTTTCTTTAAGAGAGCATTACTGTTTGTTTTTGCAATATTTTCCTTTGGTTTTATTATGAAAAAAATTCTCAAGGTCGGGGGTGTGTGGAAGGAGAGAGAGAATAAAAATGAAGTAAATTTACCATACTCTCGTCCACAAGAAACTTCTTCCTATTGGCAGAAGTTAGACTTGCATTGACTAAATCATCTTTCTTACTTGTCATTTTTGTGCTCAAGAGCACAGGCTTTAGCATAGTTTCTCTTCATGGACGTTGGTATAGGAAAGGTGCTTCTCCTTAAGACAGATGAGACTCATGAAGGCTGAAGTGTCATTTCTGGCCAGATGACTATTGGTTTTGTTAGGTAGGTAGAATAGGGAAAAGGAGTCCAAAAGGGCGGTGGCTAAAAGACAAGGAAGGGAAAAGCCCGAAAGTAGAACAAAAGAAGGTCTGAGGACCAGAGTGAAGACTTCAGGTAGAACAAAGAGCACTCCTGGCTAAGCCCAATTTGCATAGGGCAGGCCCAAGTGGAAGAAAACATATAAAAGGAGGAGCCAAAGTGTGCTCTCTCTCTCTTCCTCTCCCATGTGTGTGTGCTCTTTNCCAGAGTGAAGACTTCAGGTAGAACAAAGAGCACTCCTGGCTAAGCCCAATTTGCATAGGGCAGGCCCAAGTGGAAGAAAACATATAAAAGGAGGAGCCAAAGTGTGCTCTCTCTCTCTTCCTCTCCCATGTGTGTGTGCTCTTTCTCTCTCTCTCACTCTCTCTCTCCCTCTCTCCCACACGCTCCTCCACTCTATTCCCTTCAAATCTTTGGGTTGGCATTCCCTCACACTTTGAGGATAGATTCTCCTGCTNTAAAAGGAGGAGCCAAAGTGTGCTCTCTCTCTCTTCCTCTCCCATGTGTGTGTGCTCTTTCTCTCTCTCTCACTCTCTCTCTCCCTCTCTCCCACACGCTCCTCCACTCTATTCCCTTCAAATCTTTGGGTTGGCATTCCCTCACACTTTGAGGATAGATTCTCCTGCTATCTTCTAAATAAAATAGAGCTGTAACACTGATTTGCCTAAGAGCTATAACACAGTTTGTCCAAGACCCGAGAGCTGTGATGCGCCAAGGGCTGTAATGTCCATCGCTCCAAATCTTTGTTGTGACGAGACAAAAAAACCAAGGGACATACACTAGCGTGACATCTATGGTGCCGTGACTCGCATATAACCTAGCTGGAACAACCTCCATGGGGAAGAGGCCAGGCACAGCAGGAGCCCAACTCAGCGAAGCTCCCACGGTAGAGGTGGAAAGAAAATCCAATGCAGGGGAAAGCCCATCACGCTGGAAACCGGGACAGTGAAAAACAAACTCAGCAGAAAGTTCACATGGCCCAGTTTCAGATCCCAGAAGATCTCTGGTTAAGAGGTCCTCGCTGGAGGGACATGCCTAACGAAATCTTAATTCCTTTACAATCTCTCGTTTCTTGTTCCCTCAAACCTCCTGCGAACAGGCGGGCTGCAGGGGGCACAACTGAGGGACTCTGGAGAGGCTACTCCTCCGCATCCCAAAGGCGCTATCTGTCGAGTCCCAGTAGCTGTTACACAAGCCAGTGGGGATTCTTCTGTCCTTTCTCTTCTCTGTGCCAAGGATCAGACCAATGAAATTGTGAGCACCGGTCAGATATTTAGCAAATTTTCTGGCGGGCTGTGAAGGGAATTCCTTGGCACGTTTTTCCCACTGCTTTTTCCTCCTGTCCTTCAGCTCTCTCCTGGGACTCAAGCTCAGCCAAAACTAATGAAACCCAGGCCCTGATGTCTCATTGCAAAAATTCATTGAGAGATAAAGAGGTGGATTTGTTAGGATCCAGAGAGAAGCCACTCTTCAGGTTGTGAACCATTGCCAAGGGCAAAGCCTGGGGCCATGGAATTAGGCCTGGCTAGGTTTTATGAAGGGGTGGAATTCATATGCTAATGATGGGAGGATCATCCCTACCATTGGGGAACCACTCACTCCTCCCTCTTTTGCCTTAGAGTTGTCCTGCCACCTCTGGGTGTGTCTGTTGGCTTATAGATTGGAGATTAAGTACTTGAATTTTACTTTTCATCTTGGACCCAGTTGATTTTAATTGGTTTACATTATCCCCTTGTACTATGTCATTCTTTCAAAGGTTGTGCTCTGCCCCCTTTCCTCCTGTTTCATGCTCTTTGCTTGAGCCCCATCCAGACCCCAAGGTTGCTTCTTCAATATTCTGGACAGACAACCACAAAATAGCTGGCCTTGGAAGGGAAATACTCTATAATATCCAACCCCCTAATCCTACCCAGTACTGGTCACACTGGAGATCTTGGGGACGCCCAAACTCCAGTCCGGGGGTCCCAGGAGGTCATCACGCCTTGACCTTCCCAGGGATCAGGTCCTCGAAATGTTGTCATGCCTCAACCTGTTCAGGGATCCGCTAGTTCTTGGAGTCCCAGGAGGTCATCACGCCTTGACCTGCCTAGGGATCTGGTCCTCGAAAGGTTGTCATGCTTCAACCCGCTCGGGGATCTGCTAGTCCTGGGAGTCCCAGGAGGTCATCATGCCTCGACTGGCCCAGGGACCCAATTCTTGGGAGGCCGTCATGCCTCAACCTGCCCATGGATTCAATCTCTAGGAGGCTGTCACGCCTCAGCTTGCCTGGGGATCTGCACCCTGATCCAGAAACGCCTGGCTCTCAGGTTGCAACAGTACTAGGTAGGATGAGCTTACAGCATATCTGTGCCCGTCCATGGTGGGCAAACTAGCAATGAGTTACAAACCCCTTAATTCTACCCAGCACTGGTCACACTGGAGATCCTAGGGATCCCCAAACTCCAGTCCGGGGGTCCCAGGAGGTCATCATGCCTTGACCTGCCTAGGGATCTGGTCCTCGAAAGGTTGTCACACCTCAACCTGCTTGGGGATCTGCTAGTCCCAGGGGTCCCAGGAGGTCGTCACGCCTCGACCTGCCCAGGGACCCAATTCTCAGGAGGCCGTCACACCTTGGCCTGCCTGGGGATTTGATCTCTACGAAGCTGTCATGCCTCAGCCTGCCTGGGGATCTGCACCCTGACCCGGGGACATCTGGCTCTCAGGTTGCAGCAGTTCTGGGAAGAATAAGCTTCAGAAAGACTCACCCAGAGAACAGGAGAAGGAGGCCAAGGCCCAGAAGAAGGAGAGAAAGAAAGAGACAAGGCATGCCCAGATGCTGACCGCCCTCCAGAGAAGCCCTATGGCAAACCCAGAGTCCTTGAAGGACAAGGCATGAGACAAATGCCTGATCTGTAGACAGGCGGGGCATTGGGCCAGAGTGTCCAAACCGTGACAAGTCTCCTAAAACGGCTTGCCACAAATGCCATCAACTGGGACATTGGTTGGCACTCTGCCCTGGGCACCCAAGAACCTCAAGATCAAGTGCCAAGCCTACCCTCACGATGGTTCAAGAGGATGAAGCATCCCACTCCAGCCAGCTCGCCTGTTACAGATAACCATCACGGGGCTGGAGCCAAGGGTGTAACTGGATGTGGCAGGTAGGTCTGAGAATTTCTTGGCTGACACAGGAGCTACCTGCTCTGTCTTCTCCTACTCCGGAGACTTCTCCTCCCAAACCTGTACTATTTTGGGTGCTACAGGAAGAAGCAACTACTAAAAGATTCACTCGAACATTTCTTTGTTGCTGGGATGGACAGATATTTTCCCACCAGTTTCTGGTGGTCTCTGAGTGTCATACTCTCTTATTGGGAAGAGATATATTCACTAAACTAGGGACCACCCTTGTGATGGGAAATTTTTCAGCCCCTGGAGCTCTACAGCTCCTGGTTACTATTAAGGAACACATTACACCTTCAATAGAGAGGGATGAAAAACTATGGGAAGACAAAATTAACTCCCAGGTGTGGGACCAAGGGATTCCTGGATGAGCCTACCAAGCCAAACCGGTCATCATTGTCCTTCAAGAGCTCACTCAGTTTCCTAACTGGGAACAATACCCTCTCAAAAGAGAGGCTTGGGAGGGACTACAGCCTTTAATAAATAAATTCCTTGCTTGTGGGCTATTGGTCCCCACCAGTTTGCCATGTAACACCCCAATGCTCTCAGTAAAGAAAAAAGACAGAACCTGGCAAATGGTTCAAGATCTCTGGGTCATAAATGAAGCTGTAGTCCCCCTTCATCACACAGTACACAATCCCTATGTAATCCTGGGAGAAATCCCACCCAGTGTCAAGTGGTTTACAGTCTTGGATCTCAAAAATGCATTTTTTTTTGCATACCACTGGCTAAAGAATCCCAATTTCTTTTTGCCTTTGAGTGGGAGGCCCTAGGAGAAAAATGCCAACAGATGACTTGGACAATATTACCTCAGGGGTTCAGAGATAGCCCCCACCTGTTTAGACAGGCCCTTAGCCAGGATCTCCTAGATCTGGACCTGGGACCTAATGAATAAATATTACAATATGTAGATGACCTACTAATCTGCTCTCCAGATGAGAAAAGTGCCCAACAACATGCAATTCAGGTTCTAAACTTCTTGGCAGAAAGGGANCAGGCTCCTCTGTCCATGGAAATCTCCAGGCAAGAATGCTGGAGTGGATAGCCATTCCCTTCTCCAGGGCATCTTCCTGACAAAAGGATCAGACCCAGTCTCTTGCCCGTGAGCCAGTTGTATGCCTAATCAAAGCAAGGTTTGTGTGACTCTGAAGCCTGAGATTATCTCCCGTCCCACCTCCACCCTGCACTTTGTCCATGCCAGCTCTCCACTAGCTGACCCTCCTCCGCCCCATCTCGACTGATCCTGAGAAACCAGCGGAGATTCACGGAGCTTGGCTTAGCAGCCACAGCAGTTAGAGACGTGTGCTGTGGGCCTCGTCTTCTAATATGGATGAGGGTGGGCTCTGCTCTCTTCCTGACTTCTCTGGTGCTTTTGCCAGATCTCTCCTTGAAAAGCCCTCTTCCGTAGGCGTCCCCGATACCAATTTTTGTTGTCTGTGTGTCTTCCTGACTCGTCCTTCCTCATTTCTTCAAGGGCATTCTTTCCTCTAGATGAATGTTAGCAGCCTGATGTGCCCTGAAAGTGAAAGTGAAAGTGAAGCCACTCAGTCGTGTCCAACTTTTTTCGACCCCACGGACTGTAGCCCACCAGGCTCCTCCGTCCATGGGATTAAGCAAGAGTACTGGAGTGAGTTGCCATTTCCTTCTCTAAGAGATCTTCCCGATCCAGGGATTGAACCTGTTCAAATTGATGTGCCCTAATATTCAAAGGCAGAGATATTACTTTGCCGACTAAGGTCTGTCTAGTAAAGGCTATGGTTTTTCCTGTGGTCATGTATGGATGTGAGAGTTGGACTGTGAAGAAGGCTGAGCGCCGAAGAATTGATGCTTTTGAACTGTGGTGTTGGAGAAGACTCTTGAGAGTCCCTTGGACTGCAAGGAGATCCAACCAGTCCATTCTGAAGGAGANGATGTTGAGAGTTGGACTGTGAAGAAGGCTGAGTGCCGAAGAATTGATGCTTTTGAAGTGTGGTGTTGGAGAAGACTCTTGAGAGTCCCTTGGACTGCAAGGAGATCCAACCAGTCCATTCTGAAGGAGATCAGCCCTGGGATTTCTTTGGAAAGAATGATGCTAAAGCTGAAACTCCAGTACTTTGGCCACCTCATGCGAAGAGTAGACTCATTGGAAAAGACTCTGATGCTGGGAGGGATTGGGGGAAGGAGGAGAAGGGGATGACCGAGGATGAGATTGCTGGATGTCATCACTGACTCAATGGTCGTGAGTCTGAGTGAACTCTGGGATTTGGTGATGGACAGGGAGGCCTGGCGTGCTTGATTCATGGGGTCGCAGAGAGTCTGACACGACTGAGCAATTGAACTGAACTGAATAATTAGTGATGTTGAGCATCTTTTCGAGTGCCTCTTGGCCATCTGTGTCTTCTCTGGAGAAATGTCTATTTAGATCTTCAACCCATTTTTTGATTGTGTGGTTTGTTTTTCGATATTGAACTGCATGAGCTGTTTGTATATTTTGGAGCTGAATCCCTTTTCAGGTGCTTCATTTGCAAATGGGCTTCCCTGGTGGCTCAGAGGTTAAAGCATTCTCCTGCAATGCAGGAGACCTGGGTTCAATCCCTGGGTTGGGAAGATCCCTTGGAGAAGGAAATGGCAACCCACTCCAGTATTCTTGTCTGTAAAATCCCATGAACAGAGGAGCCTGGTGGATTATACCCCATGGGTTAGCAAAGAGTCCAACACGACTGAACGATTTCACTTTTTTTCTTTCTCATTTGCAAATAGTTTCTCCCAGTCTGAGGGTTATCTTTTCATCTTGTTTATTGTTTCCTTGGCTGTGCAAAACCTTTTAAGTTTAATTAGGTCCCATTTGTTTATTTTTTGTTTTTATTTCCATTACTCTAGAAGGTGGGTCAAAAATTTTTTTGCTGTGATTTATGTCAAATAGTATTCTTCCCATGTGGAATCTAGAAATGGTACAGATGAACCTATTTGCAGGCAGGAATAGACATACAGACGTGGAGAACAGACCTGTGGGCATGACAGAGGTGGTGGGGTGAATTGGGAGACTGGAGTTGACACATATACACTGCCATGTGTAAAATAGATAACTAGTGGCAAGCTGTTGCATAGCACAGGAAACTCAGCTTAGTGCTCTGTGATGACCTAAAAGGGTGGGGTTGGGGTGGTGGGTGGGAAGTCCAAGGAGGGGATAGTGGTAGTGTGAGTTGTTCAGTCATGTCTGACTCTTTGTGACCCTATGTACTGTAACCCGCTTCTGTGGGCTACAGAATCTCCCATCAATGGCGTTCTCCAGGCAAGAATAGCAGAGTGGATTGCCACTACCTTCTCCAGGGGATCTTCCCAACCCAGGTATTGAACCCAGGTCTCCTGCATTGCTAGCAAATTCTTTACTGTCTGAGCTACAGGGAAGATCCATACTTTACAGAGTGATATCTAAATTATTTGGAAAGCTAATCTGATTTAAATGTCTCATTATTACCAGGCAATTGTTCTGACCTTTGAGGAAAACACATGCTGCTTCCAAGAGTCTTCTCTGTTCTTTTCTTTCTTCATCCTGCTAATACAGTCTGTAGATCTTGTCAAGAAAGATTGACAGTAAGCAGAATCTGTTGCATAAAACTGTATTGATAATAATAGTCATATTTCAGAAAATACTGTTTCTTTCACTTAGGTTGTTTAAAACTGAGACAGGACAGGTCTGAAAAGGTGGTTGAGGTATAGGACAAAGTCTTCCTAGGTGTCCGTAAGTTTCCCAACTGTTTTTTTGAGAATAAGGAAGGGAGTGAAACAAGAAAGGAAGGTGATCATAAAAGAATCACTGACAGGAAAATGAAGAGTGGGATATATGTGTGT
>SJYV01041598.1:50098-173336 GCA_006410875.1 Neotragus pygmaeus
AAAGGAAGGTGATCATAAAAGAATCACTGACAGGAAAATGAAGAGTGGGATATATGTGTGTATATATAATATATATATATATATAGCTGATTCACTTTGATATACAGCAGAAACTAACAATATTGTAAAGCAACTATACCCCAACTTGTTTTTTTACAAAAGATACAAAAGTGTCAATCAAAACTGATTGTAGTAAAGTTAAGAACTTTCATTAATCAAAAGATGCCATTAGAAAAATAAAGAATGTGGAAGACATGCTTTGCAAATCGTGTATGTGACAAAAGAGTTGTTCTAAATATATACAGGTAAAAGTTTTGCTTAGAATTACAATGAAATTAAGAACTTCTGTTGGAAACACTATTAAGAGAATGAAATGTATGGAAGAAATTATTTATAGTACATTTAGAATATATTAGAAAAACTTGAAATAAAAAAATAGACAACCAAATATAAAAATAATCAAAATATTTAAAGTATATTTGGTTAAATAGTATATCAAAATAGCCAATAAATGTAGGAAAATGTGCTCAACATCATTAGTCAACAAGAAAATACAAATTAAAATTAAAAAACACAATTTTAAAATAACACATTTTATTACATACCCACAGAATGGACAGATTTAAAAGATGAAAAGAACCAAATGGTGATAATGACTTGATATACTCCAACACTGCTGGAGGTGCAAAGTACTATGACCACTTTAGAAAGTGCTGAACATATGCGTAGTATATAACTCGAGTATATTCTCACAAGAAACGCATTAGTGAGTTTGAGAAGAGACGTAAGAGATGTGCACATGAATGTTCACAACAGCACTATTTTTGCAATAGGCAAAAATGAGAAAATACCACAAAATCAATCAACAGTAAAATAGATCAACAGATTGTGATATCTGTACATAGTGGAACGCTAGACAGAATGAGGATGTATAATCTACAACTACATGCAACAATACAAATGAATCTCAACAAAAAAATATTTAGAGAAAGACTTAGAACCTCCTCCTCCCAAAAAATAGTGCATACAAAGTGATTCAATCTATTTGCAATATACAAAAGCAGGCGAACTAGTCAATTTTATTAGAAGTGGCTAATTTCCAGGATGGGGAAGGCAATGGCCCCCCACTCCAGTACTCTTGCCTGGAAAATCCCATGGACGGAGGAGCCTGGTAGGCTGCAGTTTATGGGGTCGCTGAGGGTCAGACACGACTGAGCGACTTCCCTTCCATTTTTCACTTTCATGCATTGGAGAAGGAAGTGGCAACCCACTCCAGTGTTCTTGCCTGGAAAATCCTAGGGACGGGGAAGCCTGGTGGGCTGCCGTCTGTGGGGTTGCACAGAGTCGGACATGACTGAAATGACTTAGCAGTGACTTAGCAATTTTCAGGATGGGGAGAATAAAGATTGAAGTAAAGATGGGTGAGCTTCTAAGATGCTGGTGTTTTTTTATTTCTTGATCTTTGTTCTAATTGTACAGGTAGTTTGTGAAATTTCATATATCTGATATCTTGTGTATTTTCATATCATAATGATATGTATCATTTTTCTGTGTATATGTGATGCAATACATTCTATAATAGACATTTTTAGAGTAACATGTTACTATAAAGAAACTTCACTATTTTCTTTTGCTATATGGAAAAAATTTGAAAGAACTTCAGGTAATTAAATATTAAAATAATCTTTTAAGATATATATTTAATTCCAGACACAATTTAATCCAAAACTAGAGTCATAACTAGAAATCTCACAAGCCAAAATTGTCAGGAAAATTCTGATAAAAATAACCTGTTGGTTGTATAAACATTATAGGATTATTTGATAAAAGTATTTTGGACACAATGGATTCACACTGAATACATCAACTGAGTTTCTATGGAGACAATAATAGTCCATGAAAAATGAAATATAATTGGAAGCATCAACTGCTTTAAAAGGATGTAAGTTTTTCAAAATATTTACACAATTATTTCTGTTTAAATGGCCTTTATAATTGGAACTCTGCAAAGTGTTATGAATTGATGTTTCTTGCTCCTGAAAGTTGGTCTTTTGGTCAAAAATTATTGAAAGCAAGTTCTTGATTGTTTATAGTATAAAGATACATATAAACAAAATGCTTCCTTCTGGACTTAATTCAGTAATATATTGTTCATTTCATTTTGCTAATAAGACAAAATTCTAGCAATCTATTAGGATAGAAAATGTCAGGAAAAATTATTTTCACTAAACTTTATTTAAAATCCTACAGTAGAGAGCAAAGATATACTACATTTAGAAAAAGTAAAAATAGCTTTCCTCTAACCATGGAGTCGCTAAGAGTTGGACACGACTGAGCGACTTCAGTTTCACTTTTCACTTCCATGCATTGGAGAAGGAAATGGCAACCCACTCCAGTGTTCTTGCCTGGAGAATCCCAGGGACAGGGAAGCCTGGTGGGCTGCCGTCTATGGGGTCACACAGAGTCGGACACGACTGAAGTGACTTAACAGCAGCAATGAGGTGTTAAATTGGAAATGAGCACTGTGGCATACAACCAGTAGTTTTTCACCAGGGGAAAAAATGGCAGAAGATTAGAAAACGCAGGAGCCATTCTTGAAGTTTATCCCAGTGACATGATTGAATACCAAATAAGCTGAAATGCCACCAGGATAGAGTGAAAATAAGGCAAGGAGCCTTCAGCAAACTAGTGAAGGAAAGGATGTTATCTTCCCAAGGGCAGAAGAAGAAAGAGTGCTCTTACCCAGTCCACCTTGAATTAGAAAACTCTGGAAGCAAGGGAGGAGCTAATAATACAACTCTGTTCTAGGTGGGGAGGTGCCTGGAAACCCATCAGGGTAACAAGATGATGACCGAGTGTTTAAATATAAAATTCTACCAGCGTGTTTGCAAAAAGCCAAGTACATGCCTGCACTCAGGAGAAAATGACACTGAGCAAAAATCCATCCAGGCATTTCACTTCAACATACATTGTCACATTTTTCAAAAATTACAACCATTTATTTTATAAAAATGTGGACTAATTAGACAGATACTCTAGGACAATGTCACACAAAAAAATAGCAAACGTCAAATCTCTTTACTTGCTTTTGAGGCCTCAGTGTGTTTTATTATCAATAAATTATGAAGACAGGACTGGATAATTTTGGTGACCATTTACAAGCCTAACATTTTATGTCTCTGTAATTTTATGACTTGAAATAAAGTATAAAAAACATACAATCACCAGGGAGTGGAAGAGTTTATGGGCTGAAATAGGTCAATATGGATATTAGATCTTCATTTTAAAGGAAGGGTAGCAAAAATGGGCAATGTATTTGGGGATATAATACAGGAACTTGAAGAAATTCTTTACTCCTTTATGAAACCAAATATGGTGGGAACTAAAAGCTAAAACCAATATTTCGCCATCCAGTGCAGGTCTGTGCAGTTCAGATGAATTACATGCAGTCAACCAAGTTTCACAACCATTTTTGAGATGTTTTATGGAAATAAGATTTATGCACACTGATTTTTTTTGTTCCATCCTTTTACACTGTACACAAATATATAAAGAACTCCTTTAACTATAAGGGTATTAAAAATTGAAATAAACTCAACAGAAATGTGGGGTCTCCTTTATTTCATGTACTCACCTGTGTAACCTGAGACAGAAAATGTATTTCATGTAAAAGCATGATGTTTTTACAGAAAATTTAAGAAAGACATTATGAAGCAAGTATAATTCTATATTATTTTCTGGTTGTTTGCTTTTTCCTAATTTTGTCTGCAAGCGCATGAAAAATGCTTGGAAAAGTATAAGTTTCAGAGCCCAATTATGAGCCATATAGGAAAATCATTTTACCTGTTTTATTGCTACATACATTTTATTAACCCATTGTCCAAGTTACATATTTTACCATACCTACTCTCAGTTGAATAGTGAATGTATTGGAAATTCAAATACATGTTAAGGCCTCCATTGGGGACCTTAAAATTTCTTTTGTAGTGGCTTGCTCCAAGAAAAATTCTTTTAAAATTATTTCAAAAAAAAATAATAAAATAAAATAAAATAATTTCAATCTGTTTTAAGAAACATTAATAGTCTCTATCACATAGTGCAGTAAAAGCAAATATGTTTTGTTTAATATTTTAGGTGAAAATATTCTTATTTTTAGAACTGTGAGCATAACCTATCTATCTGCCACATAATCTGCTTGACCAAAATTATCCAATGTATATAATTAAAAGATAAAGCCATCTTCTGTCATCCACAGCTAAATTAAATGAGCTCTTAGGAATCACTTTGAACATATATCTTCCTAAGTGATTCTTTATATAGCTTTTTTTTTTCACTTATGTGGCTTTAGATAAATACAAATAGGTGCTATTGTAACCTCCTGTTACCTTTGAGGTAATGCTGAGAACGCACAAAGTTTGTAGTATCCAGAACAGAAATGCTGCTGAAACGCAAACCAGATATCATCTCTTACCGTCGTTTTCCCCCTTCTTCCAGAAGTAAACAAGAATTCTAACATGCCTGCTGAGCTTGAGCCATATGAAGTTGGAATGCAGAAAATACCTAGATCCCTGTTTATGAATACAAAGTAAGGAAGGGTAAGCTAAGTTACCTCTTTTTGACAGTTGCTTTCCACAATCTAGATCAGAGCTTAAAGCACTGAAATATTTGTTCATTATTCTTGATGGGGCTTTGTCTCATTTAACGTAAGCCAGAGAGAAGATAGGAGGAGCAGAGTGGTGAGCTCTGCCTGTGTGTGAAATCACCATGGAAACCACATCTATGACTAATCAGTAAGAACAGGCAGGCATGATTTTGCACTTATTATTACAAAGCCCCACATGTGAACTTATTTAAATTCCCTCTCACTTTGTCTCCCTTTTGAGTTAAAACAATACGCAGGGTTTTATTTTTTCCAGAGTAGTGCCTGAGTGCCATGTAACCAGAGATCCCCAGCAACCTCTTCTCTCAAAATCTGGCCCAACATTTCTCAAAGCATATTGAAAACATCTATCACCTCTCACCCTCTCTCTCTCTTTGCCTCTCCCAATCTCTTTCTTTCAGTCGCTCTGCTCTGCCACCATATTTTTTTTTTTTTTTTTAATATAGTAACAAGCATAGAGATATACCCACCTCTGGACGTTTGGTTCATCACAGTTGAAATTGAAATAAAGAGCTGTTGGGATGGTTCAAAATGCTGTCTTAAAATATCAGGACAGAATGTTGAACTAGGATTCAAAATTAGATCGCTTAAGAACCAAAGTATTTCCAGAAGGACAGGTGTGGTCAAATAAGAAGGTCAAATAAAATGAGGAGTGATAAATATCTATTGGATTTCACAGAAAGGAAATCATTGACGACCTTCATGGAACCACTGATATAAAACTGGAGTAGGATTAATGTGGAGGAGGGGTGAGGAGGTGCAGACAGTGAGTTCAGAATGAAGTTCAAATAACTTCTTTGCGGAGAGAGAATGGCATCTGAGAGACATATGCTTGAAAAGGGCTTTGTTTTCTAAACATTTTAAAGGCAGAAGTGTCTTGAGTATGTTCAAACACTAACAGGGTAGAGCTAGTAGACAGCAAACAGTTGAAGATGGAGAGAAGTCAGAGAAGGGAGGGGATAGTATCCTGGGGAGAAGCATGTGGACTGGCCATGGGCAGAAAGAGATACCCAGCTGGTAAAGGGTAGGTTATAACCCAAATTAACATCTCAGTGTGGTGGCAGGAAGTTAAGAGAATTCTACGTTCAGACTACGTTTAGACTTTCTACGTTTAGACTTTCACCGTAAGGTAAGAAACCAAGCCACCTTCTGAAAAGGAAGGTCAGGAAGCAGATGAGAGGTGTCAGGTAAGTCTGAAAGGTTTTGGTTCTGATGAGGGCAGAAGGAGATTCTGGAGGAAATATTTAAGAATGGCCAAGAAGCACTGAGAAGCCACCTAAGGCTGGAGAGGAGTCTATGATGGCACCAAAGCCATGTTTAGGCCACTTTCTTCAGCAGGACCTAGTCACCTAGTAGGAGAAAATATTGGCTGGGTGCTAAGTCACTTCAGTCATGTCCAACTCTGTGCGACCCTATGGACTATAGCCCACCAGACTGCTCTCCGTGGGATTCCCCAGGCAAGAATACTGGAGTGGGGTTGCCATGCCTTCCTCCAGGGAATCTTCCCAACTCAGGGATTGAACCTGTGTCTGTTATGTCTCTTGCATTGGCAGGTGGGTTCTTAACCACTAGAATCAATTGAGGGAAAATAAAATGGCCTTCTAAAATATTCCTAAGATTGTATCACTTATTGGAAGTTATTTTTGGCAGCCTTAAAGATCTATTTAAATACATGCATACACAACCTTTTGGAAGGCACACCAAATTTCTCATATTTCTAGGAATTAATCACTGTAAGTCTATTTGAGGCCAGAGATATGCCTTTCTGACACTGTCCGCCAGGATCTAACAGGGCCAAGCTCATAGCAGACAATAAATGTTGATAAATATTTATTTAAATCACTGTTATGGGTTTTGCTATGGGATGGGTCTCTTCAATATACTGTGAAAACAAAACATTGGTCATTTGTCTTCAAGACCAAAAGAAATCAGTTTAGAGTATCAGTGTAAAAAGATCAGTATAAAATATCAGTGTAAACTGCCTTTCCTGGTAGCTCAGACGGTAAAGAATCCACCTGCAATGTGGAAGACCTGGGTTTGATCCCTGAGTTGGGATGATCCCCTGGAGGGGGCATGACAACCCACTCCAGTATTCTTGCATGGAGAATCCCATAGACAGAGGAGCCTGGCAGGCTACAATCCATAGGGTTGCAAAGAGTCGGATGCAATTGAACAACTAGGCATGCACACACATCAGTATAAAGTAAAAGGGTAGATTACTTACTGGCAAATTGCATGTGGAAAGACATACATGTACTTTTAGTTTATTACTAAAGAATATGATTTAAAAGAGATCCAGGTACACTTACTAAAAGGAGATCATCATATTTAACTATTGTGGCAGGAGAAAGTAGGAGACAGTAGCCAAAAGACAGAGGGCTGACCTCAGGGAATGCAGTCAGTACAGATACAAATTTCACATCCTCAGTTGATGATCCAAGGACTTAATCATGAAACCAGAAATAACAGTAGTTAGTCATTATTAAAATAACATTCTGGGATATGTATTATGTGCCATGTTCTGGACTCAGCACTTTAGATGAACTCTCTAATCTTTACAACAACCATGGGAGACAGGCACTATAGCATCCTCTTTTTGTACAAAGGGAACTATACTTAGAGAGATGAAATAACTTGCTAATGAGTACAGATCTGGTAAGTGTCAGGGTTCATATGGGTTTAGCTCTTTCTGTCACCAGAGTCTACTCTCTTCCCCATGCTGTCTCCTCATCTAGTGCAACCCTTCATTTGTCTAATGTGGAAACCAAGGCCTGGGGAATAAAGTGAGTTGTCTGTATTCACACACTTTGTTAATCATAGACCGATGAATAGAACTCAGGTCTCTTCTTCCCTAGCCCAGCAATCTCATATCCATTCTTGAAAGCCATAAACCCTGATACATTAATTCCATATTAATGGAATTTCATTAATGTAAAATACCATAATTTCAAATACCACCTAATTCCAATTCATTGACTCCATGAACAAAATTCACCCTTAGCTAACTGACTGGATCCATTTTTGATCTTAACAATTTTGACCAAACTGAAATGGATCTATTGTAATTCATAACTTAGGAACATAGTTTTAACTCAGATATTTGAGAGAAATTCTGTCATAATAATCTTTGCTATTATTCCATTATTGTAATGTGAGAGCAGCAAGAAACAAAGACCACTATAAAAAGAATTTGGGAGAATACCAAAAATAGAAAAAAGATAACAGTAGGTCCTATCACTTCATAGAAAATAGGAAAAGTGGAAGCAGTGACAGATTTCATTTTCTTGGACTCCAAAATCACTGGAATCTGCTATCACAGTGGCTGTGGCCATGATGCTTGCTCTTTAGGAAAGTTATGGTAAACAGTGTATTAAAAAGCAGAGACATCACTTTGCTGACAAAGGTCTGTATAGTCAAAGCTATGGCTTTTCCTATAGTCATGTACAGATATGAGTTGGATGATAAAGAAGGCTGAGCACCAAAGAATTGATGCTATCAAACTGTAGTGCTGGAGAAGACTCTTGAGAGTCCCTTGGACAGCCAGGAGATCAAACCAGTCAATCCTAAAGGAATTCAACCCTGAATATTCATTGGAAGGACTGATGCTGAAGCTCAAATACTTTAGCCACTTGATGCAAAGAGCTGACTCATTGGTAAAGACCCTTATCCTGAGAAAGATTATAGGCAAAAGGAGAAGGGGGTGACAGAGGATGAGATGATTAGATAGCATCACTGACTTCAACGGACACAAATTTGACCAAACTCTGGGAGACAGTGAAGGACAGAGAAGCCTGGCACATTGTAGTCCATGAGGTCATGAAAAGTGGGACACAACTTAGCAACTGAACAACAATAGTAGCTAATATTACTATGGTCAAGCAATAACCTAAGCTCTTTAAATTTATTATTCATTTATTTATCACAGTATTGTCTCACAGAAGATGAGAAAAAATAGCACTCCATTTTTCAGTTCAAGGAAGTGAAGTACTGGGTGTTTCCGTCATGTATCTAAGAAGCAGCAGACTCTGAATTTGGATCTTGCCTCTCTGGCTCCAGAGCCCACACTCTTACTGGAGAACCTTTCACTCATATTCATATTTAGGCCTGTGCTGATTGTGCTTGTCCACTCAGTCGTGTCCAACTCTATGTGACCTCATGGACTGTAGCCTGCCAGGCTCCTCTGTCCATGGGATTCTCTAGGCAAGTTTATTGAAGTGCGTCGCCATTTCCTTCTCCAAAATAATGTGCTTGTTTTCATATAAACATAATTTAGGCATATATTTAGTCATATAAAAGAGTAGTAAATAGTGCTTCTACACCATTCTTGAGTCTTCAGCTGAGGTCCCAAATCTGAGGTCAATGGATGAAAAGTATTATGTCTGTGATCTAAAGGACTCAACATAACAGGACTTACCATAACTATTTTGGAAGTCATCACCTCTAAAAATCTATAGAAGATCAGGATAGAGTTTCATTAGAAATTCCCTAGGGGCTTTAGCAAGATGAATTCCTAGTGATGGGAGCAAAGAACAATCTTGCATAGACTGATGGAGGTGGCATAAGTTCAGTTCAGTCTCTCAGTCGTGTCCAACTCTTTGCAACCCCATGGACTGCAGCACGCCAGGCTTCCCTGCCCATCACCAACTTCCAAAGCTTAGCCAACCTCATATCCATCAGGTCAGAGATTCCCTCCAACTATGTCATCCTCTGTCATCCCCTTCTCTTCCTGCCTTCAATGTTTCCCAGCATCAGGGTCTTTTCCAATGAGTCAGTTCTTCACATCAGGTGGCAAAGTACTGGCATTTCAGCTTCAATATCAGTCCTTCCAATGAATATTCAGGACTGATTTCCTTTAGGATTGACTGGTTGGGTCTCCTTGCAGTCCAAGGGATTCTCAAGAGTCTTTTCCAACACGCAGTTCAAAGGCATCAATTCTTCGATTCTCACATCCATATGTGACTACTGGAAAAACCATAACCTTAAGTAGACAGACCTTTGTTGGCAAAGTAATGTCTCTGCTTTTTAATAAACTGTCTAGATTGGTCATAGCTTTTCTGCCTAGGAGTAAGTGTCTTTTAATTTCAAGGCTGCAGTCACCATCTGCAGTGATTTTGGAGCCCCAAAAAAGTCTGACACTGTTTCCACTGTTTCCCCATCTATTTGNATTGCTGAAGCCTGGCTTGGAGAATTTTGGGCATTACTTTACTAGTGTGTGAGATGAGTGCAATTGTGCAGTACTTTGAGCATTCTTTGACATTGCATTTCTTTGTGATTGGAATGAAAACTGATCTTTTCCAGTCCTGTGACCCCTGCTGAGTTTTCCAAATTGCTTGCATATTGAGTGCAGCACTTTCACAGAATCATCTTTCAGGATTTGAAATAGTTCAACTAGAATTCCATCACTTCCACTAGCTTTGTTCATAGTTATGATTTCTAAGGCCCGTTTGACTTCACATTCCAAGATGTCTGGCTCTGCGTGGGTGATCATACCATCGTGATTTTCTTGGTCATGAAGATCTTTTTTGTAAAGTTCTTCTGTGTATTCTTGCCACCTCTTCTTAATATCTTCTGCTTCTGTTAGGTCCAGACCATTTCTGTCCTTTATTGAGTCCATCTTTGTATGAAATGTTCCCTTGGTACCTCTAATTTTCTCGAAGAGATCTCTAGTTTTTCCCATTCTANAGTGATGGGGCTGGATGCCATGATCTTCATTTTCTGAATGTTGAGCTTTAAGCTAACTTTTTCACTCTCCACTTTCACTTTCATTAAGAGGCTTTTTAGTTCCTCTTCACTTTCTTTCATAATGGTGGTATCATCTGCATATCTGAGGTGATTGATATTTCTCCCAGCAATCTTGATTCCAGCTTGTGTTTTGTCCAGTCCAGCATTTCTCATGATGTACTCTGCATATAAGTTAAATAAGCAGGATGACAATATACAGCCTTGACATACTCCTTGTCCTATTTGGAACCAGTCTGTTGTTCCATGTCCAGTTCTAACTGTTGCTTCCTGACCTGCATACAGATTTCTCAAGAGGCAGGTCAGGTGCTCTTGTATTCCCATCTCTCTCAGAATCTTCCACAGTTTATTGTGATCCACACAGTCAAAGGCTTTGGCATAGTCAATAAAGCAGAAATAGATGTTTTTTCTGGAACTCTCTTGCTTTTTCCATGATCCAGCGGATGTTGGCAATTTGATCTCTGGTTCCTCTGCCTTTTCTAAAACCAGCTTGAACATCAGGAAGTTCACGGTTCACATATTGCTGAAGCCTGGCTTCGAGAATTTTGAGCATTACTTTTACTTTACTATTGCTGTTAATATTATTAAATTAGTAATAGTGTCATTATAATTAAAATATGCATACAGAGACCAAAGGAACATTTTAGGATCCCCACTGACTGAACAACAACTGACTTTTTGATTTAGCACCAGCAAACTGTAAGCTTCATTTCCTCTCTATAGCCTGGCCCATCATCTCTCTAGTTTTCTGATAAAGCCCCCCTACATCCATATGGGAATATTAAATACCTAATATTCCCTGATAGCTTCCCTGATAGCTCAGTTGGTAAAAAAAAAAAAAAAAAAAAAAATCCGCCTGAAATGCAAGAGACCCCAGTTTGATTTTTACGTTGGGAAGATCTGCCAGATAGGGGATAGGCTACCCACTCCAGTATTCTTGGGTTTCTCTTGTGGCTCAGCTGATAAAGAATCCGCCTGCAGTGCAGAAGATCTGGGTTCAATCCCTGGGTAGGGAAGGGAAAGGCTATCCACTCCAGTACTCTGACCTGAAGAATTCCATGGACTGTACAGTCACAAAGTGTTGGACATGACTGAGTCCCTTTCAGTATTCACTATACATCCACATAAACACATTCAAGCATTTATGTTCTGTTGCTGTTTCTTTTACAATTGGTGCCAAATGTGAAATTTTTCAATTCCTTCAGCAGCAAGATTTTCCTCCAGAAATGACTGCATATTTTGCTGGCTCTCTTTCCTGACTTCTTCTCATCCTTTGCCCCTGGTCGTGGGACATTCCATTCTTGTGAATCAAAATAATTTGTTCACTGATTGTTCCAAAGGATACCTGTCATGTTTTGACATCTGAACCTCACTTTAAGAGGAACTTTTTTCCATATGACAGGGATGTTCTTATAACATCCAAATATTAATATGATTTTTGCACTCTTTTCTATGATGTAGTTTTGATGTCAAATATATCTTTTATTTGGGGTTCTTCCCAGGTGGTGCTGGTAAAGAACCCGCCTGCCAAGGCAAGAGACATAAGAGATGTGGGTTCAGTACCTGGGTGGGGAGGATCCCCTGGAGGATGGAATGGCAACCTACTCCAGTGTTCTTGCCTGGAGAACCCCATGGACAGAGGTGGGCTACAGTCTATGAGGTCGCAAAGAGTTGGACACAACTGACATGACTTAGCATGCATGCATAGCTTTTATTAAGGTTAATATTTGCAGTGCCATTCAGTTTACAGAGTCATTATTTGTTGCAAAGTTTTTTGTCAAATTTTTCCTCTTAATAAGTTTTTTATAACCTAAGACCAAAAAAAAGTCTTTAACATGATATCTAATCTCAATACAAATGTTCCAGCTTGGGGCAATAAGATCGAAAGTAGCTTACTTCTTCCTCAAAAATAGATTTCTCTTTTTCTGCCTTCACACAGTGGCATAAATGATTTATAATAGCTTAACATTCTCTATTTAATTGCATTTTAACTGGAAGCAAATATAAGACAAAAAGATGAAACTCTAATGATTACTAGTCATCAGGTGACATCAGCTGAAAGTGTAGGTTGACATGGGAAACTTGCTGGCACTCTTGAAGTCACATCACTATCTTCTACACTATACATTGAATGATATACGGTAAAGCCAAGATCAAGATGGCTGTGTAAAGCAAAAGATACCAACATTTCTATTGCTTGGATGTATTGCTTTCATTGTAATACTTATTTATAAGTGTTTATCTTAGTTAGATTGAGAAATCTTACCTATGAGTAAATGAAGCTTAGTAAATAAATCTTGCTGTTGTTGTCATCTGACTCCTTTGTGACCCCATAGATTGTAGTTGGCCAGGCTCCTCTGTCCACGGGGTTTCCCAGGCAAGAATATTGGAGTGCGTTGCCATTTCCTTCTCCAAAATAAATCTTACCTATGAGTAAATAAAGCTTAAGGTCATCTAGTCACATTGGTAAAGCCACACCTAAAGCCAACGCCTGGACCAGAAAATCAATGTACATTTCACTACAACATATTTCTATTTTTTCTAAAATCCCACAAGACCCACATAGCAAGACTTTTCAAAACACAGTCAGTCAACATTATTTTACCTTATGTAGGTGATTTGTAATTAACACGTTCAGCATTTTAGAGAACAAACAAAATGCTAATGGTGATTTCTTCAGATAACAGACCAGAAATGAAAGTGATTGAAATAAGTTCTTGCTCTAAGAGTTTTTACTTAACAAACCTAAAAGTCTATCATTTCTAAATATCAAAATTCTTTTAAGGATACTTAAAAATCTTAACATTTATAGAGTTGAGAAGGATTATAGTTGTATAAATAAAAACTTTTCTCATGCTTTAGTTAATTTTAATAAATATAATTTATGAATTATAATGCAATCAGCATGAGATTCTAATAATTCAGAGTCATGTTCTCTTGCCTACAAACATTAAAAGACCATGAGGAAGTGGTGGGGGGCACTTATTAACAGTGAACAGAAGATTGAGAATATGAATCTGTATGTATTGGTATTACAACGTTGCATGTTAGAAGTTGTGTCAGTCAATCATGCTTTCTATATATAAGTATGAAAGAAAAGTGTAACATTTGAATTATGCTTTTCATACTGGAAAGAAAGAAAAATCCAAGTTTAGGGTAAAAATAACTGCATTTAAGTCCTAGTCATGTTGCTTACTTCCCTCATAACTCATCTGGTAAATAATCTGCCTGCAATGCAAGAGAACTGGGTTCTATTCCTGAGTCGAGAAGATCCACTGGAGAAGGGATAGGCTACCCACTCTAATATTCTTGGGTTTTCCTTGAGGCTCAGCTGGTAAAGAATCTGCCTGCAATGTGGGAAACCCGGGTTCAATCCCTGCGTTGGGAAGAAACCCTGGAGGAGGGAAAGGATTCTGTCCTAGAGAATTCCATGGACTATGTAGTCCACGGGGTCACAAAGAGTTGAAACACGACTAGGCAAGTTTCACTTTCATGTTGCTTAGTATTCCCTAACTTTCTGAGCCCACGGTTTCATTAACAATAATTTAATTTTATCTGCCTTAGCTACTTCATAGTGTTGTATTACTGGCTGAATAGTTGGTATGCCTTTGTAATTTGTTAGGTAAAAACATAATATGAATATAATTGTTATCTATTGTGTTCTCTGAAATAAAATATTCAAACTTAGAAGAAAAATCCAGTTATATTTGAAACCTACAGAAACAAACTCCAAAATAGTTCATGGAAGGAAAGGAGACATAAACAGCGCAAATTTAATTTCATTTCAAAGCTTGTGAGATTTCATTTAACTGTCCAGTTTAGTTCAGTTCAGTTGCTTAGTCCTATCTGACACTTTGTGACCCCATGAACTGCAGCACGCCAGGTTTCCCTGTCCGTCACCAACTCCAACTCAACTCCAATCTGACTGTAGACAGAGGCAAAATCATAGCTTCTGATGGAAATATTTCAACATCAGAAAAACTGAAATTTGCTAGGCCAGTAATTCAGACTGAATTAAAAAAAAAAGTCAGTATCAATAAAATTAAGAAATAAACTAACAAGTCCCAAGGGCTTCCCTAATAGCTCACTTGGTAAAGAATCTGCCTACAATGCAGGAGACCCCGATTCGATCCCTGAGTCAGGCAGATTTGCTGGAGAAAGGATAGGCTACCCACTCCAGTAATCTTGGACTTCCCTTGTGGCTCAGTTGGTAAAGAATTTGCCTGCAATGTGTGAGACCTGTGTTCAATCCCTGGGTTGGGAAGATCCCCTGGAGAAGGGAAAGGCTACACACTCCAGTATTCTGGACTATAAGCCCATGAGGTCACCAAGTCAGACGCAACTGAGCAACTTTCACTTTCAATAAGTTCCCAAGGACTGCACTCTGCCAGGCTCCTCTATATGTGGAATTCTCTAGCCAAGAACACTGGAGTGGATTGCATTTTCTCCTCCAAGGGATCTTTCTGACCCAGGGACTGAACCTGCATCTCTTATGCTTCCTGCATTGGCAGGTGGGTTCTTTACAACTAGTATGTAGAAATGATATTACACATCGCTATATTATCTCTAATTATTTATCTCTGTATACACAATCATAAAATATGTATATATGTGATATCTGTAAGTAAATATAGAAAATACTTAAACAATTCAAATAACAAATTTGCTTGGGCTTGTTTGCATAGACATCTATGTGTGTACTCAGTCACTCAGTAAGGTCCAATTCTTGCAACCCCGTGACTGGACCCCACCAGTCTCCTCTGTAGATGGGATTTCCCAGGCAAGAATAAAGAGTGGTTTGCATTTTTTCCTCTGGGGGATCCTCCTAACCCAGGTATCAAATCTGTGCCTCCTGCACTGGCAACTATATGCTTTACCACTGAGCCACGGAGAACTGCAACTACTTCTGAAAATACACATTCTTTTTATGCACATATTTAGTTCTTATAAAAATGGAAATGAATCACATCTCAACTCATTTCAAATAATTGATGAAAAATAACATTATAGAACATGAATTTCATAATTTAAAACAAATATTTAAATAATCAATGAGTAAAAATGAAAAATTATAAAGCCAAGTAAGAAAGACAGTTGAACAACAGTCACTGTACTATGAGTCAAACTTGTACAATGTGGCTGACATACAGGAAAAATGTGATTTGAATTGTATATATATTCAGTTCAGTTCAGTCGCTCAGTTGTGTCCGACACTTTGAGACCCCATGGACTGCAGCACGCCAGGCCTCTCTGTCCATCAACAACTCCCGGAGTCTACTCAAACTCATGCTCATTGAGTCAGTGATGCCATCCAACCATCTCATCCTCTGTTGTCCCCTTATCCTCCTGCCTTCAATCTTTTCCAACATCAGGGTCTTTTCCAATGAGTCAGTTCTTCACAGCAGTATCGCAGTATCAGTCAATAATATTGGAGTCTCAGCTTCAGCATCAGTCCTTCCGTTGAACACCCAGGACTGATCCTTTAGGATGAACTGGTTGGATCTCCTTGCAGTCCAAGGGACTCTCAAGAGTCTTCTCCAACACCACAGTTCAAAAACATCAATTCTTTGGTGCTCAGCCTTCTTTATGGTCCAACTCTCACATCCTTATATGACTACTGGAAAAACCATAGCCTTGACTAGATGGTATATATGTTCAAGTAGCTGTAAACCTGAAATTAGCTAGACTCCCAAAATTAAAAGTTTCTTTAGGATGAGGAATGTGACAAGAATACCTCCAAATAAGCAATTCTTTTTTACAATGAAGTACAAGATGTCTACATCCCAAGAAAGCAGAAATATAAACTATTTTGAAAATTATATATGTTTTAGGCTATAATGGAATAACAGGAATAAACTTGCTTGTCCACACTAGAAACTAGAAAGCAGACAAAATATCTGAAACAATAATTTTCAAGCACTGAACGTGATAGTGCTCGTGGTCCTTGAGAGAAGGAAAATCAATGAAGTAAGCCCTGGAAGTGTCCACAATCACTGTCTCAAAAATAAATTCCAGCACAAAGCGCAGGGATAAAGAAACACCCAAAGCAAATATTAGGTGTTTTCTTTTCAAAATTATGGACTAGGTCATCATCACAGCTGCTCCTCTACACTGATAAGTAGACCTGAGGATACAATTTTTAAAATCTTTAAGATTTGCAAAAGAATAAACAAAATGCAAAAAATGAAACATAAATACATAAAAAGAAATAGAACAAAAGAGGAAAAACATAGCAAAACAATATAATCTCTTAAACCAGTTGTGACTCATTAGAAATGATTTGAAAAATAAAAATATCTCATTAACCATATGTATCTAATAATAATTCTAACAAAATTTATGTAAGACTTTTATATAAAAATTAGTTAAACTTTATTGAAGGATATTAAAAACCAATTAAATAAAATGATGCATTATTAATGGCCATGATGACTCAATAGTATAATCAATCAATTTTTAACCCATTCTCAACCAATCAATTCCAAGATGATATTAACATTTATAAGGAGAAAAATAAATTAAAAAAATAAAGATCCAAAGTAAGTTTTCAGTAAAAAGACAATAAAGAAAAATCAAGATTTAATATCTGTAATAATTGTATTCCAAACCTATCAGATTGGCAGCAATCAAAAGTTATACAAACTGTAAGTATGTAGGCAATGATGAATGAGATCTAAAGCTGAAAAGCGTTTTAGCAATATTTGGGATAGGTGATGATGCACGTCATATAAGTCAGTCACACTACTTCTCATGTTTTGGTAAAAAGCTGAGACATGCAAAAGAATGCTCATTAAACCATCATTTAAGGTGGTGCTGTGCTGTGCTGTATTGTGCTGAGTTGCTCCGTAGAATCTGACTCTTTGGGACGCCATGGACTGCAGCACGCCAGGCCTCCCTGTTCATCACCAACTCCACACACACACAAAGACACACAAATTTGTGATTAAATGTCTAAATAATCCAAAGAAAGAAGATAACCCTCATTTCCTTTCTAGAAAAGTATACTGAAAAAGAAAGTACATCATCATTTAAAATATTTCCTTAATTTTACTTGTTTTGTAAGTTGGGAAATATTTGATATATACCCCTTTTTCCAGTCTTGTGAATTTAAGGAACCTAGAATATCTTTTGACTGTATTATTTATTCCATTGATTCCTTTAGACTTATTTTTACTAAATTCATTCTTCGGTTGATTGATTCTTATATATCTCTCTCTAGTGTAGAATCAAATGAATTGAGGCTCTGGGTTATTTCACATAATACAGTTATCATTTCTCAAACATAAGATAAAAGACAACTAATTGCTTATATACTGTTACATTTTTTAAATTAATTAATTTATTTTTTAAATTTTACTTTACAATACTCTATTGGCTTTGCCATACATCGACATGAATCCACCACAGGTGTACACAAGCTCCCAATCCTGAATCCCCCTCCCACCTCCCACCCCACAACATCTCTCTGTAAATGTCATAGTATACTAGAAAATATTCAGTATCTTTACCTATAAATATCACTATTTTCTTGAAAGAAAGAGAAAATACTTCCACAAACATCATCGTTCTAACTAACTTCAATTTGAAAAGCTTTGGTACTGTTAGGGCATTTTTAACTTATGATAATAAAAATAGTATAATAGCTCAAATAGCATTTCATATCTTTCCAAGTAATCTTATTTAACTATCTTATTAAATCTCCAACTAACCTACTGAGATAGATCAATAGCAAAGATAGAAAGAAAAACGGGAATGCTCTGACTGGCTCTTCTAGAGCATTCTTCAGAGATGAAGCTAACTTTAAGTAAATGCACTGGCAGGTTCCATGCCTTCCAAATGGCTTTCAAGAGACCGTGATGGATTTGTAACTAGAGATGGCTGGAGTGTTGGAGTTTCTCTCCAGGATTCTATTTCTCACTGTGATGATTGCTGGATAACTTTTGCTACTCAGTGGGCCCACAGTAGTCAGTGTTGGTCTATGTCTGAGTCCGTATGTGCTTACCATACTAGAGAGAGACAAGAAGTTTTTCATACTTGGCATTTCACCATCTGCTCTCATGCTTCTTGGCTTGGTCTATCGATAACAACAAACTTTCCTGTAAGAAATCGCAGGTGTTGCCAATGACTTCCTTGATCTGCTTCTTACTTACTCTCAGAATAATTTCTAGGGACTAGTTCCTGAACATATTTCATGCTATTCATATTGCAAAAGAACAATACTATTTTCATTTTCCCATCACCTATAATATTTTTATTAAGTACTTCTTAAATGAATCTTTTGCTTAATGGTTGTACAAAGAGCAATCATTCTGAAGTTCTCATGCTGGATTGCATCCAGGTGAAACTGAATATCAATCTAATACCAAAATGCTTTCAAATTGTATGGCTCTATCTCCAGAATATGTGACTGAATTAAAATTTTAACAATTTGTTGATCTACTCTTTCAAATGCATTTATTCACTTATTCCCAAGTATATATTGAGTGTTTCTATATACTAGGAAGATGCCCTGGAAGAGAGAATGGCTACCCACTCCAATATTCATGCCAGGAGTATCCCATGGACAGAGGAGCCTGGCAGGCTACAAGTCCATGGGGTCACAAAGAGTCGGACACAACTGAGCAACTAATATACTAGCCACTCATGCCACATCAATATATTGAATATAATTTAATAATTGTACTATAAAATAGTAATATCCAGATAGTCTGCAGTGGTTATTAAAGAATACAATGCTTGTCAGGATCTTGAACTTTCTTTTATACAGCTCTAAAATTCTTTGACTTCCCTTATGAAATAAAAAAAATAAAGAGTTGTTGAAGGAATTTTCTGATTTTTTCACTCAGATGGAACAACATCCTGCATCTTGGAATCAGAAGTCATTCACTCTGCTCATTAGCATATACAAGCAAGATTTTACCTTTTATTGACGTTGCATTGATGTTTCTTCATTCTACATAAATTTAATCTTAAATTTTCAGCTCATTTTGTTGACATTATGTGATAAACAAGAATGGATTTGGAAAATATCAGGCAAAAGTTTTAAAGGGTGGCATAGAACAAATTGCATTTTAAAAGTGGAATTTACCTTTTATACCATTTTCTTCAACCCTTGCAGCCCTCTTCTTTCCAGAGAAATCATAAGTTCAAAAAGATAAAGCAATTTACCAAAGCCAGTGACAAAACATATTAATAGTATATAACAAGTCTCTTAAAATGAAACTCTGTACTTAATTAAACTAAGTTGCACTCTTTGGCATTTATCTGTCATATTTTTGGTTGATTACAATCCATCCTCTCACTCCGTTCCAAATTTCCTCTCAATTTCCACATCTTCATTTGAAGATGATTCTTCACTGGATGATCATCTCAGTAGAGTAATTCTGGCCAATCCCTTTCCAATGCTTCCCATAAGAGAAGCTCAGGAAATCCTAGTGTTCCTATAACTATTCATGGATTCATTGAGAGAAAGGAATATAATCAAGACTCTGTAAATTAGATGCATACTATAAGTATTTTTAGTTTAAGTTACCAATACAAAAATAGAGGCAACTTTTGGTTGTCAGATTTAATGCAATGCAATCAATTGCTTCAGATTCCACACAGCTAACACTGCCAGATGGTTCCTTTCAAGGATCCAACTGAAGGACTGTAATTTGTACTGCCAAACCTCAGAACCTCTCTTGCTGTTTATTTATATTCCAAGCATAGAAAACTAGCCTCCTGTGGAAATTCTACATCCCACCCCATAATTTCCTTCTCTCTTCTTCTCTATCTCTCTCTAATGGTGCCTGAGTCAAATATTTTTTAAAATATCTTTTTAATGATAAAATAAATACAAACAAAAACAGAGAGTGTGTGCTTGGTTAGAATGTCCTCAGCAGGGAAGTCTTCACACTTTACAAAAAGAGGAATACTGTTGATTCCAAGTAGCATAACTATTTCCTTGCATTAAAATTTTCTACTTTTTCTGACTTATCATAATACATAGCCAAGCAGCATAAACATTGCATTATAATAAAGACAAATTTAATTCATTATTCATGTTCAGATTTTTACTCTTTGCTTATACCATCCATGAACATATTAAGTTCCCAGTGTATAGTGACATTGTTCTAGGTTTTAGTTATTGTTCTTTTTTTCTTTTTGATCCACAGACAATGTTTACTTGATGTAATAAATCAATACATCTAATGTTAGACCCAACCACAAAGGGCAAAAGGAACGAAAAAATTTGTGCAGTGCACAGTGAAAAACAAGATGTTTACCGTAACAACTAGATATCTATATGTTTCTAAAATGATGATTTTTAAAATCACTCAATTATTGACATCTATATGAAAACAGAAAGATGGTAACAGTGACAAAGCGAATTAAACTAAAAATCAAATTTTAAGCAAATAAACATAGTAGGCATTTCTAAGATCAACAGCTCCTAATAAAATTCTAGTTCTCTTTTGACCATTAATAAGAGTGATAATTTTTTTTTAATGATGTTAATGACCAACAGAAATACTATAGTTAAGATTCAGTATGATCCTTCTCAGGAAACAGGATTATCTGGAGTGCCTAGGTGTGTGCATGCTAAGTTGCTTCAGTCCTGTTCAACTCTTTGCATAGCTTGTAGTCTGGCAGGCTCCTCTCTCCATGGAATTCTCCAGGCAAGAATACTGGAGTGAGTTGCCATGCTCTTCTCCAGGGGATCTTCCCAATCCAGGGATTGAACCTGAATCTACTGCATTGGCAGGCAGGTCCTTTACCACTGAGCCCCTAGAGTGCCTAGGACCATGTAAAATCCAACTGAGTTTCTAGCATTACTGACTACCAGTCAAACCAGAAGAAAAAAATATGGTTAAGGATATATCAAATGTGTGATATTCATAGAATATAAAACTGTCGATGATGCCATACTGTATGCAGCCCCTATCAATAAATACACTTAGACTTTAAAAACATTACAAAATTTATGGGCCCAAATGTAGTATAGTAATTTATCAATTTAGAGAATTTAGAATAATGGGACAATAATGGTTAGAGGTAATTGCCTATTTGCTTTTCTGTTTTACTAGTACACATGGAGATTCTTCATACTACCCAAGACCCATCTCTCCACATTAAGGTCCAAGAACAACTATCTCTTTACCTTATTTATTAATATGTGTACCATTTTTGACTAATTTTCCTGTCTCCATTATGAGAAAAAGGTAACAATGCTCTTATTACAATATGAGTCTTGGAACCAGGTTGCATTATAACAATACAGATCTCCATCCCTCAGCAGTTCCCCAAAAACATTTAATGCTAGAGGCATGATTTTTATGATTTCTCCCTCCACTGGACTTCCAGAAATAATGTATTCCAAGAAGTCTCAAAGACAGTAACTGTGTTCCATTAATGATAGCAACAAATGCAAGTCTTACTCAGATTATAGGGTAATTATAGGGAAATTATGAATATTAATTTATTTCTCTACTATGTTAAATTTATCACTGATAATCTTACAATGTAAACAAGGACCAATACAGCTTCTAATCATTTATTCTTCTCTTGAATATTTTAGGCTATAATCACTTCTCCTAGAAGGCAATCTCCAATGATGACTACATCTCTGCCTTCTGCACCTACATATTGCCATTAGCAGGAAGGACAGACGGAAGGCTCATGTGTGGAACCAGAAGAATTGCCACATTTGCTAAAGGATTGTCCTGCCCTTGTCTGACATGCTTAAGATCCACCCAGGAGAGGAGGCTATTACTATACAACAAGAGAGAAAATCCATGTGAAAGCCCATTTGGCATTGTAAAGTAACTATTTTATAAGCCATAAGAAATGGCACAGACACATAGGAAGACTGTCTGACATGCAGTGTGGAGCCTGGGGAGGAACTGGGGAGACAACCTTTAGTGCCAGTGGCTGGCACAAAGGATAAAGGAAGTCTGCCATCACATTCAGTGCCCTGGGGTGCTATACATTTAAGGCAGCACAGAGTCTAACCACTGACAGGCGAAAGTCCAGATTTTATTGTTATTCTCTGTGAAACATGGGTAGCCAGAGCATCATTCATTTGGAATCCAATGGAATGAGAGCTCCTAAGGCAAGTCATTAGGACCATTCTGGCAATAAAAATATATGCTCCAACCAGCAGGAACGATCCTTATCAGCCTTGCTCCTGGAATGAGGGCTCAGCTGTGGGATCTGTGACATACCTTAGACACTAGACCTGAAGCTTCTTGGTGTCAACAGATCAATAAAAGGAGTGGGTGAAGAGGGTATGGGAAGTGTTGTAGGGAGGCGTGTTTGTGTGAGTAGCTCAGTTGTGTCTGACTCTTTGCAACCCCATGGACTGTAGCCTGCCAGGCTCCTCTGTCTATGGGATTCTCCAGGCAAGAATACCGGAGTGGGCTGCTATTCCCTTTTCCAGGGGATCCTCCAAATCCAGGTATCAAACCCGGGTCTCCTGCATTGCAGGCAAATTCTTTATTGTCTGAGCCACCAGGAAAGCCTGTAGAGAGGCATAGGGTGCCCTGCTGAGACAAACGGGCACAGGTTTCACACAGACTCCATCTGGGTTCAAAGTGAATTTAAAGCAGCACCACCAGATGGTACGGATGACTGCAGGATTCCCAGACACTGAATGAGAATGTAGATAATTTTGAGGCAGGCATTTCTATCAACCACAACTTACTCATGACCAGGTATGCTCTTTGGGCACACTTTCTTAATGGTACTGAGGTCCTGATAATTCAAATGGAAATAAATTAAGAAGATACTCTAAAGGTAACGGGGGTGGAAAGTGGGAGGCATAAACTTCTGACCTAAGAGCATAATACGTTATAGATATCTGTTTCCATAATTCAGAATACACAACTACACCTTTTCTTCTTTTTTTTTATCACTTTTCCTCCCTTCCCTCCTCCCCACTCCTTCCTTTTTCCCTTTCTTTCCTTCCTTTCATCCTTCTGTCCTTTCTATCTAAATAGAATACAAAAATCAACTAATCTAACTCCTATCAAGTCATAGAACAGGAGAGTGAACAATGGTGAAACAAGTAGTGAATTCAGATGTTCTGAGAAAATAGAAGCTGTAGGAAAAGTCAAATGAAGTTTAGAACTTCAAATTGAATAGGCAAAGAGGCATTGACCCAGGCAGCATGGAAGGGGATAGATACTAATTTCAATCTGAAATAGAGAATTAGTTTTGAAAGGATGCAGCAAAAAAGAAATATTTCATACAGCTTTAATACAAAATATTTCACAGACGATTGCACACTTCATTTAAAATTAGCACAGAAGTGAAAACAATGAAATGACAACCCAACAGGGAGGAAGAATAGAAAGACAAAGTAAGGCTGCCATTCAAAAATCAAAGTTGAACTGAATTGCTGGCCATTTGCAATTCATCATAGGTTTTGTGTTGCTTCAAAGATTAAATGTATTTTCCTTTTTCAAAAAAAGATATGAAGATGATTAGATGACAGTCTGTGACAATCTGTAAAACTAAATAAGGAAATGCTTCTCAGAGGCTATCTTCCAGGAAGAATGAGTTTTAAAATATATATGAATATATATAGCCTCCAAAAAAGCAAAACTGTGAAACAGTTATTTTAGCATCAAGCTTTAGCTCTCCAATTTCTATAAAAGAAAAATAAAACAACATTCTATCAATATTTCTGACATTTACTTACACATTGGAAGGTTTCCACAAGTAGGTAAGTAGGCTTTAGCTGGTATGTTTTTTCAAGTAATTCTCACTAGTCAACATTCAAAAAGAAAAGGCACCTCACTTAATGCCATTTTAAGTAGGGTTTAATTCACAACCAGTTTTAAATTTTGTGACATTTCAGATTTGCAGAACTCTATACGGAAACCATCATGTAAACATGAAACTCCCTCTGTGTCCATACATATATTTGAATATTTAGTAAAGCCTGACTCAGGGTCATAATTAGAATGTTCTTAACTAATTGTATCCATTTACAGTTTCCTGTGCACATATGAAAAGTGAAGTAATAACCACATATGTATAGGCTCCACTGGCAGAAGAACTTAGAAAACACTTTGTATCAGTGATATTAAGCACTTCAAGTAGAAAATCAGTGAAGTCAATTCAGTATGTGTGCGAAGTCATTTCGACTCTTTGCGACCCCATGGACTGTAGCCTGCCAGGCTCCTCTGTCCATGGGATTCTCCAGGCAAGAATACTGGAGTGGGCTGCCATTCCCTCCTCCAGGGGATCCTCCCAACCCAGGGATCGGACCCAGATCTTTTATATCTCCTGCATGGGCAGGTGGATTCTTTACCACTGAGCCCCCTGGAAAGTCAAGTACTTCAATTACAAAATTAATGAAGTCAATTCAGTATAGATTTGATATTTCTCAATCAATTTATGCAGAGGAAGCTTTCAAAGTTCAGTTTTTCAATGGCAAAATATTTGATAATATGTGAATGTTCCAAATTCAGTTTAAAATAGCAGTATTTAGTATAACCTTACACATTTTTTTTTTCCCCGACAATGTTATCAACATACACTTTGGTGAATTTTATTTTCATGGAACTTTTTAATACTTACTATTAATTTAAAATAAAGTGGGCCAGAAATGTACTTGAAAACTTGGAATTGGCCATGGTGTATATACAATCTATGGCTGCTCCAATAGATGTTAAGATATTTAATCACTCTTAAAAGAAACTAATTTTTTGAAAATTTATAATTTGTAAATCAATATAATCATAGAAAAATTAAACCAAAAATTATGACAAAACTGATCATAAAAGAAAAACAGTTAAAAGATTTGACATGGCAAGTGATTTCTTTGCTGCCTCATCATTAAACAGGTTTTAGAAATGTTTCAGGATTTGAAGAACTTTTCTGTAATCAATAGTGTTAGTTCACTAAATGTTGTTTGTATCTTTTTTATAATTAGTTAAAAATACTTCATTAAAGCAATAAATGAAACAAGGCTAGGAAATTTTAAATTTTGAAGTTTTAAGTGAATTGTGATGAATAAAAATAAAGCCTGCAAACAAGAAGATATTGAAATTATTCTTTAAAAACAAGGACCAAACTGAACCAAACTGATAAGAAGTTAGTTTATAAGATTTAATTTTGAGATACTATAATTAAGCTTTAATATCTGAACTACAGTCAGAGGGAACTCCTGTTTTTAATTGTGTAACTTTATAATTGGAGGCTGAATGAAATGGAATAAAACCTATGATTTTGAAACATTTGTCCTTTTTGTAACATTTAAAAGACAACACTTACAAGGTATTTGAGAAATTTTGCTTCTGGTAAATATTTGTGAAAATAAATAGGCTGAAATATTTATAAAATTTAGTTATAAAAATGGAATTATATCCAACATTTAGGAACAATTTGCTCAGTAGCTAGAGAGAATGTTATCTCAGTTAAGGTATGGTCTTTTAGGAAGGGTCTGTTGAAGAGGTCAACAATTTCAAATTGGTCAGCTATAAAATAGAATTTTGAAGAATGTTTCAAGAAATATTTTCTGGAAACAATTAAAAACATTATGACCATATTAAAAAAAAAAAGGTCTTCAGAAAAATACCACTGACATGGTACTAGAAACAGATATTGCTAAGAAACTGATTAAAGACATGCATATGTCATAAAAATAAAGATGCATTCTACCTATGTTCAGAAAAATCAACAAAATTTTATATTTTACTTTGTCTTAATATATATAAATATGCTATTTTTATTTCTTTGAAAATAATTTCATATTTGAATATGTCTTGAGTTAAACTATTATAGAAACCAACCAACATATTGTATCTATGATTAGCTTGTGTCATGTTGTACACTTAAACTTCATTGAGAATAGACTCAAGAGTTCCTACAATCATTAATAATAATAATAAATATAAAGAAATTGTTGTGATAGACTCATTTTCTTAAACATTCAGCATTTCTATTTATAACAAATCAAATTCACATTCTGAACAAAATAGCTCACTCCAGTCACACATAATTTTTTAGAGTCTTAACATTTCCACTTCCAGTATTTATGCTCAACCCCTATTAAAAAACCAACTATTGAGACTTCTTGCCTAACAGCAACAAAAACAACAGATACTTGATTATGAACATGGTCCATACTGATGAATGCTTTACGAGTTAATGAGATAAGCACCATTACTACATACTTTTCATAGATGAGGACAGCTAGGCACCTGTATGCAGGTTAAGAAGGAACAGTTAGAACCAGATTTGGAACAATGGACTTGTTCAAACTTGGGAAAGGAGTATGTCAAACTATATATTGTCACTCTGCTTATTTAACTTATATGTAGACTACATTATGTGAAATGCCAGACTGGACAAAGCACAAGCTGGAATCAAGATTGCCAGGAGAAATATCAATCACCTCAGATATGCAGATGACACCACACTTATGGCAGAAAGTGAAGAGGAACTAAAGAGCCTCTTGATGAAAGTGAAAGAGGAGAGTGAAAAATTTGGCTTAAAACTCAACATTCAGAAAACTAAGATCATGGCATCTGGTCCCATCACTTCATGGCAAATAGATGGGGAAACAATGGAAACAGTGAGAGATTTTATATTTGGGGGCTCCAAAATCACTGCAGATGGTGACTGCAGCCATGAAGTTAAAAGACGCTTACTCATTACAAGAAAAGATATGACCAACCTAGACTGCACATAAAAAGCAGAGACATCACTTTGCTAACCATGGTCTGTCTTGTCAAAGCTATGGTTTTTCCAGTAGTCACGTATGGATGTGAGAGTTGGACTATAAAGAAGGCTGAATGCCAAAGAATTGATGCTTTTGAACTGTGGTGTTGGAGACTCTTGAGAGTCCCTTGGACAGTAAGGAGATCCAGCTAGTCCATCCTAAAAGAAATCTGTCCTGAAAATTCATTGGAAGGACTGATGCTGAAGCTGAAATTCCAATACTTTGGCCCCTGATGTGAAGAACTAACTCCTTTGAAAAGACCCTGATGCTGGGAACGATTGAAGGCAGGAGGAGAAGAGGATCACAGAGATGATTGAATGGCATCACTGACTCAATGGACATGAATTTTAACAAGCTCCAGGAGTTGGTGATGGACAGGGAAGCCTGGTGTGCTGCAGTCCATGGGGTTGCAAAGAGTCGGACATGACTGAGCGACTGAACTGAGGCACAGAGAACCTCACTTAATCAGTCTGAGATCACTTAACTAGTAAGAGAATAAGCCAGAAGGAAAACCAATGCAGTCTGCCTCTCTGTTCTAGATGTCTGCAGAATAGTGTCCTTTACATAAACTAATCTTTGATTTCTGCCCTAAATTATTTCATAATTACTACATAACTTTACCTGAAGAATCCCATGGGTAGAGGAGCCTGGCGGGCTACAATTCATGGGATCAAAAAGAGTTGGACACAAGTGAAGTTACTTAGCACACACTTACCTTCATTTACGTGGTGTTAAGCTTTATAAATATATGAATCAGGCTTTAGGACTTTTATCGTTTTCCATGTCCCTCTCTTTGTGAAATACCTGGCTATGTTTGTTTCCCGTTGAAATCTGGCACACCTCAAGCAAGTGAAATGTATCTATTTGTAGAATGACTGATTGGCTTTAAAAGCTGACATATAAGTGGACTCATAAAAATTAAAAAGGAATTTTTTTTTGCAATTTTATTATTTCATAATTATCTTCCCAGGTTACTTTCAAAGTTCAGTGAGGAAGGAGGGAGGAAAAATAAAAACACTAATCTTTTATTAACACACAATTTTAAAGTGTTTGGTTACCATTTCAACTCTGTAAACTCTCCCTTATGTACTAACCATAAAATACTATCCTTAGCTGAAATACCAGAGATCATTTAGCTTAATCTTCTCACAGATGAAGGATCATTTATCTTAATAATTTGCTTTATTCATATGCGTATCTGTTCCTGGTATGGTTGCTTTCAAAAAATCTTCTAAATTACAGAGATAAAAAAATTCTTCCTTTCCATTACTTAAAACTTTTCCTTCATAAAAAATATCTTCTTCAATGGCAACATTTTCTTTTTTATTAAGAATTCTGAAGGAAGCTTGTTACAGAATATTTTTTCTTTTGATAAATTTTGAAGAATCAATATTTATTCTCCTAAGTTTTTTTTTTTTTTTTTAATTCCTCTCTAGTTTCAGAATAGTAAACATATTAAGGTATGGTCAGGCCTCTATTTTACAACTTGTACCAATATTTTTAATCTTTCAACCTACAGTATAATTCTGAGCTATTTCTAGAGTATGATGGCTGTACATTTATACAATGGCAATTATATGTAATATTTTAAAATGAATATATGTTTGTACTTTTGNTTAAGGTATGGTCAGGCCTCTATTTTACAACTTGTACCAATATTTTTAATCTTTCAACCTACAGTATAATTCTGAGCTATTTCTAGAGTATGATGGCTGTACATTTATACAATGGCAATTATATGTAATATTTTAAAATGAATATATGTTTGTACTTTTGTATAATACATTATAACATCAAGAACTCTTTTCTAACACATTTATTCTTTTAGACCATTAACTTGAATCAGTTTTGGTAAACTGAGTGCTGATTATATCTGTTTGTTATGTGCCTTAAACATCACATAGATACATCTATTTAGCTAAGTAAATATGGGAGAATCTCAAATACTCAGTTCCTGAGTGGACCAGAGACCCACAGATCACAAAAACTCAGAAAATGAGGTCTTAGTGAGACCGAACTTGGCTCAACATATATCTGTTTTATCTACTGGAGGTAATAATCAGGCTATATGAATTATAGATGTCACCTTCACACTTGTTTTATATGGAAGAAAGGTCATTATTTTGTTGATCAGGTCCAAGTTTGCTATGACAGGTGTATTCAGCATTCGAGGATGCTAGAGTAGAAAGCTTATTCATTAAATTACTGACAACATTAATTTGAATGAGTTGGTTGGCACCTTGGAGAATAGGATAACATTTTAAAACTTGACAAGTTGATGTGTAGGAGGATGTCAACAAGTTAGGTTTTAGTACTGAGGTTGAAGGAAGCTAATTCATCCAAGAGGAAAAAAAAAACCTTTACAAATACGAGAAGATAATATTTGCAGAGATGTGGTATATGTGTGTAATATAATAAAATGTGTTGTTTAATATATGAGTAAATAAAACAAATAATTAGCATTTATCAATTCAGTTCAGTTGCTCAGTCATGTCCAATTCTTTGCAACCCCATGGACTGCAGCAGGCCAGGCTTCCCTGTCCATCACCAACACCCTACTCAAACTCACGTCCATCACACTGGTGATGCCATCCAACCACCTCATCATCTGTCATCCCCCTCTCCTCCTGCCTTCATAGTTCATGATTAAAAATAATTTTAGTTGAATCATTTCTATTTAACTTCAAGCCTAAATGGCATCATCTATCTTTTTATTCATTCATGAATTCACAATTTCATGCTTATATGCCTCCATTTAGTTAGTAAATATTTAATGACAATAAACATTCTTCTTTTTGCAAGAGAGTTGTAGTAAAGGAAGAGGCAATCTGTTATTTATCTTTCTACTAGATTCTCTATGTGGTTTTGATTATGAAAAGAGATTGAACTGAAAATTTGAAAAACCTTTATGCACTGACACATTGAATATCCACTTTGTTATGACTGAATGTTTGAGTCCCCCTCCTCAATTCAGTGTGATGGCATTTGGAGTTGGGAGGAGTTAATTAGGTTTACATAACAGTGAAATTTCCATGATGGGATTCTTACCCTTATAAGAAGAGGTTGAGAGACTGGGTCTCTCTGTCTCTGTCTGTCTCCACCCTAGAGGGACATATTGAGGAGGCAGCAGTCCAAGCCAAGAGGGTTCCACAAGAAATCAAACCATCAAACACATTGATCTTATGCTGCCTGACCTCTATAACTGAGAAATAAATGACTTGTTGTTTGAACCACCCAGTCTTTGGTATTTTATTATAGTAGCCTGAGCTAACTAAGACATGGTGATAATAAGAAATACATATATTTAGTCTTTGTCCCCAGTTCTTGAACTAGAGCTTCTAAAGTCTTTGTTGATAAGAACATCTTCTGGTATTCATAACAAGTCTTTTTTTCCACATACCTGAATTTATGCTAATAAAGTGACTCTTAGTTGGCTCTAGATAGCTTCAGAATGGGGGCTGGTTGTTACAGGAACCAATCTCACAATTTAGAAGTTTGGAACTTTTAGCCCCACTTGCAGAGGGGAGGTTGAGTCTAGTCATCAATGGCCAACAATTTAATCAATTGTGCTAACATAATGGAACCAACATTAAAAAGAGAGAGAGAAAGAAAGAGAGAGAGGAAAAAAAAAAAAAAAAACACTATAATGGAGTTGAGATAGCTTCTGGGAGTGAACACATTGCATGTCCAGAAAGGGTACATGGAGCATCTCTTCCTTCATGCCTTGCCCCGCGCATATCTTCAATTTGGTTGGGCCTGAGCTGTATCGTTGATAATAAACCATAGCAGTAAATTACCTTCCTGAGTTTTGTGAGAAGTTCTAGCAAATTACCAAACTGAGGAGGCTTTGATAGACAATTGGATTGACCAGATCTGTGATTAGAATCTGAAATGGGGACAGTGTACGGGACTGAAGCCTTCGCCTGTGGGACTTGTGCTAATTTGCATAGCTAGTGTCAGAACCAAACCAGACACAGGACATCTAGTCAATGGGAAAAATGGTTGTTAGGTGAAGAAAAAAACACATATCTATTGTCATAAGTGTTGTAAGAACAGTTCAGAGGACAACTTCTCCTGCTCTTTCTCTGAATTAGTTAAACTGACATTCTTTAAAATTCAATACCTCAATTCCTAATCTGGCCAAATAGAAGTTGAAATATCCACTTCAACAACAGTACACATCAGGATGCTGAAAATAAATTAATATCATATAACAGTCTATGTCTTTATGATCTTACTCTCTTTTTGGCAGAGATAAAATATATTAAAAATATGCCATTGAGAAATAAACACTGCTTTAAGCTTTTAAAATAGGTGATAAACATTAAGCAAAACAAAAATATAATGAATGTTACTTAAGATAAGATGTATGTATATTCTTGAATTGGTGCTTTTGTTTTTTGTCTCAGTTTTATAAAAGGAACAAAATTTCTGGGTCATATGGTAGTTCTATTTTTAGATTTTTGATATATCTCCATACTCTTTTCCATAGTGGCTTCACCAATTTACATTCCTCTCAACAGCATAGGAGGATTCCCTTTTCTCCACATCCTCACCAGCACAAAGATACATGCACTGCAATGCTCATAGCAGTGTTATTTATAATTCCCAAGGTATGGAAGCAACCTGTGTCCAGATGAATGGATAAAGACACACACACACACATACATATATATCTGTATGTATGTATGTGTATATATATATATATACATATACATACATATATACATTAGACTACTACTCAGCCGTAAATAAGTACAAAATACTTATTGTACTTACAAAATGCTGTTTGTGGCAACATGGATGGACCTAGAGAATATAATACTAGGTGAAATATGTCAGACAGAGAAAGACGAATATCATATGATATCACTGTTACATGGAATCTAAGAAATAAAACTAGTGAGTAAAACAAAACAAGATGCTGACTAACAGATATACAGAACAAACCAGTGGTTACCAGCAGGAAGAGGGCAGGAGGGAGGGTCAATATCAGGATGGGGGTTTAAAAAAAAGGATTATTTTTACATTATATTACAGGATTATATGACAACATTGTGTTTGAAACTGTTGAAAATGTAAAGCATTGTGGAAATTAAAGAATATTTCATTCAACTGAAAACATTTTTTAAATGCCACTTGCAAAAATACAAAATAAAAACTAAAATAAGATGCATGCTTTACAATTTAGTACTGCATTAAACAATGATCCTCAGATATTGAATTTCTTAGATGATTTTCTCTCAGTAACATGAACTTTTACATGTTGAGACCATAACCCTTCCATTAAAATAAGATGCACAGTTGTAATAAGGGACTGAAGGGGGAGTCAGACCTGCTGAAATGGATATATAAGTTTTTGAGGATGGCGGTTGCAAACAATCTATTAAATGAGTCATGAGACCAGTAATCTCTTTAAATATTTCCCAAACATAGAGATTATCAAGGATATATCTACAAAATAGACACATAACTTTTCAGTAACCAGCCAAATAAGACCTTTCACATTCCTCTTCTCTTCTCCTTCCCTAGACTTTCCCCCATCCTGTCCTTATGTCCCATTGCATGTACATTAGTTTTGTCACAAACCATAGTTTGAAAGCTAGGAGAAAAGGATTAGAAAAAATAGATGATGGAAAAAAAAGTCACACCCAGTTTCTATCTAAGGTAGGACTAACCTGGAGAAGAAGAAAGGTCTCAACTTTAAATCAAAAGCTACAACCAGAATGTTGATTATATTGTTTAGTTGCTAAGTCATGTCTGACTCTTTCACAACCTCATGGATGATAGCCCTCCTAGGCTCCTCTGTCCATGGGATTTCCTAGGCAAAACTATGGAGTGGGTTGCCATTTCCTTCTCCAGGGGATCTTCTCAAGTCGGGGATCAAACCCATCTCTCTTGCACTGGCATGTGGATTCTTTACTGCTGAGCCACCAGGGAAGCCCCATATAAAGACTACTAAATGAAAATTGATATTTAATTTATTGACTAGAGAAGCTCTCTCAGATGGCGCTAGTGGTAAAGAATCTGTCTGACAACTCAGGAGATGTAAGAGACACAGGTTTGATCCCTGGGTCAGGAAGATCCCTTGGAGAAGGAAATAACAACCCACTCAGGTATTCTTGACTAGAAATTTCATAGACAGAGGAGCCTGGTTTCTCTACATGGGGTAGCAAAGAGTTGGACACAGTGAGTGACTGAGCATGGCACACATGTGCAAGCAGAAACACTATCATAATTTGATAACAGTGACAGGATTTGCCCAAAATTTCATCAAAAGTAAGGAGCAGGGCTGGGAGGGGAAGAAAAGTAAAGTCTCTTTAAAGTTACATCACAAGAATAAAGCTTGCTTAATTAAGAATTATAAGAACTCCCTTGTACCTGGTGTTGTACATACATAGTATTTTTACATAATATGTGTGTGTCATTGTTGTTCAGTTGCTCAGTCATGGCTGACTCTTTGTGACCCCATGGACTGCAGCAGCTAGACTTTCATGTCCTTCACCATCTCCTGAAGTTTGCTCAGACTCTTGTCCATTGAGTCGATGATACCATCCATCTGGTCCTCTATTGTCCCCTTTTCCTCTTGCCTTCAATCTTTCAAAGCAACGGGGTATTTTCTAATGAGTCAGCTTATCACATCATGTGGTCAAAGTATTGAGGCTTCAGTTTTAGCATCAGTCCTTTCAATGAATATTTAGGACTGATTTCCTTTAGGATTGAATGATTTGATCTCCTTGCTTTCCAAGGAACTCTCAAGAGTTTTCTCCAATACTACAGTTCAAAAGCTTCAATTTTTCAGTGCTCAGCCATCTTTATGGTCCAACTCTCAAATCCATATATGACTACTGGAAAATTCATAGCCTTGACTATATTGACCTTTGTTAGCAAAATAATGTCTCTGCTTTTTAATATGCTGTCATATGGTCATAGTGTTTCTTCCAAAGAACAAGCGTCTTTTAATTTCACAGCTGCAGTCACCATCTGCAGTGATTTTGCAGCCCAAGTAAATAAAGTCTGTCACTGTTTCCATTGTTTCCTCATCTATTTGCCATGAAGTGATGGGACCAGATGCCATGTTCTTATTTTTTTTTAATGTTGAGTGTGTGTTATCATAAATTTTATCACATCATTACACTTATTGCTATTTCATTGTAGATGAGACAAATGAGACTTAGAGATATTACATAACTCAGATACAAGATTGCAAGATTTATCAAATAAAAATATAGAATACCCAGTTAAATTTGAATTTCAGATATCAAATGAATGTATATTTGTAGTACAATTATATAATGTGCAATATTTGAGCCCTTCTTAGACTAGACAATTTTCTATCGGTAAGTTGAAATTCAAATTTAGCTGAGTATCCTACATATTATCAAGAAAACCTACGTAGATAACACAGCTAGTAAATGGTGGGGCCAACATTTGAAATCAGATTTGTAGGATCTGCATACACTTTGTCCTCATAATTCTGTGGTTTCTTTTCAGAGGGGAAAGGAAAACAACAACTTGATTGCTTCTTTGCACTGTTAAATCTCAGGATCTTTCCCTATAGCGTTTGGCTTGATGTTTTCCCAGTATCAGATGCTGAAATCTACTGATGCTATCTCTCTGTATGGTTCTTATATACTCAACAGAAAAACTCATCCCAAAGACATGAAGCATATATTCAGCTTTGTTTCTTTGGTTGTGTTTATTATTCCCCTATGTTAAGAGCTTCCAAATACTTTTGGCATTTCTTCTAACTCAAACTGCTTCCTACTGCTTACTCAATTTGCATTTTACAAGCCTCTCAGCTTCCCCTACCAATCACATATTCTGGGCCAGTGGTTTTTCAAGCTGTTTTTACAGAATGTGAGTTCCTTGAAAGAAAAAATATTTCATTTGTAAAAAAATATGAAGATCTACTTAGGGTAAAACAAAAGTGAACAAAATATATTTGATACATTCTGTTTTCACTGTATATTTTGGAATAAAAAAATAACATGTAATACTACTTTGTGGTTTCATTGGTGTTAATCTTTGGTGTCCCCATCCCTTAGTGTGGATTATAAAGATAAAATGCACAATAAACAAGAAAATAAAGGAGGTACAAAATATCAGGAAGTTAATAAAATAATGGAAGTCAAAGTTTTCTTTGAAAATTGAATTAATTTTTCTGGGAAACTTGAAGAAAGGTTATAATAGAGAGGTTATATAATTATTTTAGTTCTAAAAGAATCCTAAATGTTAGTAAGCGCATTTGTATGGACAGCACAGTTTTTAGCCTGATGAAGACGATACTAAAAATGCACTTAAAGAAAGTCAGGCAATTATTAAGAATTACCCTGTATCTATCAGGGAGAATACTATGGAGGTTCCTTTAAAAACTAAAAATAGAGTTATGAGTTATCACATGATCCAACACTCCTACTCCTGGGCATGTATCTGGAGAAAACTCTAACTTGAAAAGATGCATGCATTCCAAAGTTCATAGTGACACTACTTACAATAGCCGAGACATGGAAGCAATCAAACTGCCCATCAACAAACGAGTGGATAAAGAAGATGTGATATATATACACAATTGGATAGTGCTCTGCCATAAAAAAGAATGAATATTGCTATTTACAGCCACATGGATCGGCTTAGAGATTATGATAGTAAGAGAAGTCATACAAAGAAAGACAAGCATCATGTAATATCACTTTCGTGTGGAATCTAAAATATTACATAAATAACTTTACAAACTAGAGACAGATTCACAGACAAAGAAAATAATCTTACGGTTACCAAAGGGACAGGGTTCCCAGGTTGCGCTAGTGGTAAAGAACCCACCTGCCAATGCAGGAGACTTAAGAGATGCTGATTTGATTCCTGGTTCGGGAAGATCCACCTGGGTTGAAAAGATCTCATGGAGAAAGAAATAGCAACCCACTCCAGTATTCTTGCCTGGAGAATCCCATGGACAGAAGATCCTGGTGGGATATAGTCCATAGGGTAGCAAACAGTCGGACACAACTGAAGCAACTTAGCATGCATGCACCAAAGGGACTGGTGGAGAAGGAATAAGTTAGGAGTTTGGGATTAACAGATACACAATACTATAAAATACATAACAACAAGGACCTACTGTATAGAACAGGGAATTCTACTCAATATTTTATAATAACCTATAATGGAAAAGAATCTGTGTATATGTATATATATACATTTAACTGAATCACTTTGCTATACACTTGAAACACTGCAGATTAACTTTACTCAAAAAATTTTATTGGAAAAAAACATTTACTTTTAAAAAGATTATACACACAAAGGTAAAAGAATATGTCATATTTCTACATGCAAATGTCCCAAACAAAATGCTATTTTTATTATACATACATACAACATAACAAGATTATAAAAATAAACTAGTTGAACTGAGATACAAAAATAATATGTATTTTAAAAGAATGAGGAAAAATAAAGCATAGAATTTCTGAAGTGACTTTGTAAATAAAATAAATATAGCTAGCTGGAATATTTTCAGGGAGGTAGCAAGCTTAGAAATGAACTTCAAAAACAAGAAAAGTCATGGACTAGAGGTGAAAATGTCAATCCAATATATGAGAGGTGAGCAAAGCAAAATGAGGATGGCAAATATATTGACTTTACCTAATGCAATAGGGTATGAGAGACAGTAAGTCATGTAAATTCTGGAAGGAAAAATTAGTTATTTGGTTAAATAAAATGCTGAGGATCCTGGAGTAGTGAGGAAATAATTATCTTTATTCTATAGGAATTAATTTACACATACAATGAGAAATTTTACGTTAGATTTTAGGAAGCAGTAGTATGATGATCTGGGTTTTCAGTACAAAAGATATGATTCTTTAAATGTTGTTGTCTTTAAATCGACAGTGGTGGAAATATTTACATTATGGAAATCTACCAGTGCTGTAAGTCAGGAATTTGTTCCTTTGCTTTTCTAGGGAGTTGCTTTACCAGCACTCCACACAAATTCCTGTTATGGTAATAATCTTTTGGTATATTTTAACAGAATGTCATAAATATCTTCTTAAATTATTTCTAACATTATTTCATAGAACAAAAGTGCAAACATAGTCCCTCCAGTAAAACTGTACCTATACTAATCAGCTACTCAGGAAATTTTTCTGAATTTTCCTGTTTGACTTATGATGTATCTAATTTTTTAACATTAAAAGCCTCTTTAATATTTTTAGTTAAAAGAGGAGAAATAAAGCTAATATCTATCTAATGAAGAGTATGTTGTCAAATGAAGAAAACATGTGATGGTGAAAAAAAGGAACAAATCTATGTGGAAAAAAGATACTTTCTAATTTTAGAAAATATCCTATTTTCCATTTGTTAAATATTTGTGTTAATTTATGTGAAAACTCTGAGTCTCAAAATTTACGTTTGTTTGCTCAATGGCTTTGAATGTTAATTATGTAAGTATGGTTTGTTAGATTAGAAATAGTCAAGTGACAAAGCATACTGTGTCAATACTTTAAGTTGTGTTTGAAATTGTATCCCTCAAAGTTTGAGACAAATGAAAACACAGGGCATAAAATAGCTTGCCACAGATAAAGCATTTACACAGTTCTGCTTCCTCAGAATTCACTTGCTTGAATAGATACCCTAAATGAATATACTACATAAAGCAAAATATTGCATTTGCTAAAATAAATACAAGTTCAAATGTGCACAGCTACAGATGGCTATGGCTCTTAGAGAAATAAATAGGGCTCAGTCTAAAATGAATGTAAGACATTGAAAGAAGCATAAAACAGTTTTACAGAACATGATAAAATGAATACTGTGCCATTTAAAACTGATTGACAGGTAATGAACTATAAAATCTATATTAAAATGAAAATGACACAGAAAGAATAGCGCATGGCTTTATCCCTACAGTCTTAGAGTTGAAAAATGGGAAATTTTCTAAACCACCAGCTCATAAAAATTAAGCAAATTAAAAACTGATGAAAAATCTATGTGCTATGATTGAATTAGCCAGTTGCTGAGAAAGGGAAGTGCAATGCAATTTACCTTTTGGTATTGGAATGATATTTCGACTCATATTAGACTGAATTGGCAGTTGAAAATGGGGTATGGGGTATTTCCTGTATATGTGTGTGTTTATTAATATTTCCTTATGTTTCTAAATAATTCTTCACCTACTAGAGGATTTAAACATATGTTAGATATTTACATTCTGCATCTTAGCCTATCAGCATATCCATATAGACCTTCTATTGCTAGTTTACAATTTAACAGAATGAATTGTGTAGTCATAACTAGTAAACAATGGGTGCTATTGCTAGCTTAATGTGATTGCTTTGCACAAAATTTGAACAGCCTCACTCAAAGGAAACATGCCTCTGTACGTTCCTCTAACTCTATATCTTCTTTTTTGTTCTCTTGCCAAAGAGCAGATAGAAAGAAAAAAAAAAAATTGTCAGGCTCTCACAAATTTGAAATGCGTATCTTATTCCTTACATTAAAAAATAATAAACTGAGACTGTTTGTATAACTGAAAGGAGAAGCAACAATTGCAAAGTTACAGGATTATATTATAAACTTATTTCAGGATGCACATACATATACACACACAGAGTTGAGGTATCATTCAGGCTCCTAGGTGGCTCTGGGGGCTACCCTGGTGGCNAACTGAGACTGTTTGTATAACTGAAAGGAGAAGCAACAATTGCAAAGTTACAGGATTATATTATAAACTTATTTCAGGATGCACATACATATACACACACAGAGTTGAGGTATCATTCAGGCTCCTAGGTGGCTCTGGGGGCTACCCTGGTGGCACTAGTGGTAAAGAACCCACCTCCCAGAGACCCAGGTTTGATCCCTGGGTCAGGAAGATTCCCCTGGAGAAGGAAATGGCAACCCACTGCAGTATTCAGAGGAGCCTGGTGGGTTACAGTCCATAGCGTCACAAGAGTCAGATACAACTGAAGCTACTTGGCAGGCACGCAGGCATTGATAATCTATTATTTGCCAGGGTTAGCTACAGAAATGTTATTAAATTACCTAGTTTCACAATGGGCGTCAATAAGATATGCAATGTTATATTCTCAATTCACTAATGACAAAGCTAGAGTTCAGAGACTTTAACAAAATTTTCCAAATTTGCTCACATAGTAAATGGCTATAGCCTAGTTTCAAACCCAGTAGCCTCACTACCAGACATTTTCTTAACCATTATATAATCAAAGTGGTTTTTTTTTTTTTTTGATACCTATACATTCTCATTGTACCTAAACACTCCAGATGTCAGCTTATTATTTCAATTCTACTAAATATCAATGTTTTGGCCCAAGGCCTAGATCATCAGATACATAATTAACACTGAAGGCTGATCTCTCAATAAAAAGAAGGAATTGGAGCCAGGAGTATTATCAAAGGGCGTTCCTCAATTAAACTTATTGTAGGAAAAGGAGAATGTTATCCATGATGACTAAGGAGATAGGGAAACTGTCTAATGGATCTTATCTCTTCTTTGCTTACAGTAAATTTCCTCATTTTTAGTCATTATAGTGTAAAATTTCCTTCTTTTAGAATTTTGTTCACATCAGAAATGTTGAGGTCCATTTATAATGTAAAAAAAGAGATTGTGAGTTTCAGTGAAATATTTTGGCTTCTAGCAGGTTTGTAACCCTCTGAAAAATGAGCACATATTTTGGATACATACATATTTGCTAGCAGAGTGAACTTATGGCTTTTTTTTTTAGACCACTAAACCAACAATTAAAACAGATAACCCAATTCCTTTCTTAAACTTTTAAAATTCTAGAGCTGTCAAGATGACATGGATTAGTGGAAAGAGGAAGAGGTCAAAAAGCCTGACTGTATAATGGTTAAAATATATTTGAGAGAGAGATTGCCAGTTTTGAATCTGGGCTATGACCACTTATAACTTACGCAAATTTGGACAGTTTGGCTTGATGTCTCTGGGCCCTATGTTTGCCATCAGTGAGGACAATAGCAATATGTATCCTGCATTTGTACTTAGTCGCTCAGACATGTCTGACTCTTTGCGACTCCATGCACTATAGCCCACCAGCCTTCTCTGTCCGTGGGGTTCTTCAGGCAAAAATACTGGAGTGGGTTGCTATTTCCTTCTCCAGGGGATCTTCCTGACCTAGGGGTTTAACCCTGGTCTCCTACATTGCAGGGTGATTCTTTACTGTCTGAGCTATCAGGAAAGACCTATTGGGGTCCTACATGAAATTAAAAATGTTAATATATACAGAGCTTGCAGAATTTAAAATTTCACTTTGAATCCCCTATCTCTACTCAGTTATCATGCGAACTTTGGAAAAGCCAATTCAGTTATTAGTCTAAAACTCATACCAATTTTGTTTAAATCGATGAAAATAATAACTAGTCATTTGTGGCAGGGTGAAAAAGCACCTCAAAGATAATGGCTTAAAATAATACACATGCATTTTGCTTTTTTTCACAGACTTCAGTAGGAACAACCTATCTCTGCTCCATAGGACACTATATGCTGGGGGTAACCCAATGACTTGGGCTGAAAGGATGTGAAGACTCCCTCCCTCTGCCTGGTAGTCCATACTGTCACCAGGAATCTCAATTAGTTTCTCAACTGAACCAGCTACATGCAGCCTGTCTGCAAGGCTCCAATATTTTCTCACTATGACTTGGATCCAATAGTGAGCACCCAAATCAACCAGGAGGGTATTATATCATTTCTATAACCTTAGCTCAGAAATCACAGTGTCTATCATAATCACATCTCTAGCTCAGAAATTACAGTATCTATCATAATCAAAAGCACATCCAAATTCTAAAAGAAGGGTCTAAGTCAGAATTTAAGACAAACATGCAGTGGGATATACTATTGCAACAATTTTTGAAAACTAGTGTAGTTTTCAAATCTATACTCTACCACAGGTATCTAAGACTGCTGCCTGAATAAATGGAACAAGATATCTAAAAGAAGTCTGCAATATTTTAATTTCTGTAATCAAATTAAATCACCTATATATGTGAATGCACAAAGGAAAGGCATTATTACCTAATTATGTATTATCAATCATCATTATCCAGAGTATAAAATTTGGATAAATTTTCAGCAATAGTATTATATTTGAAAATTTCACTATAACCTAACATTTCTCTATAGCTCAGATTAAAAATATAGGAAAAATTTAAAAGGAAGGCAAGGTATGTTGGAGTTTAAGATATTAAATATTTTAAGGACTATAGATTATTACTAAAATTAGCCATGGTATACCCGCTAGATGGGTAATTAGTATTTTGAAGTTTAGAAACCTTTTGTGTATTTGAAAATATTGCACTAATAGCAGAATTTCCAGCAACCTCAGTGGAAGCCCAGAGACAGAGTGAAATATTTCCCAATGCTGAAAGAAAATAAATTTCAAAGTATAGCCAGAAAAATTGTACACTAAGAATAAAGGCAAAATTCATCCTTAAAATCCTTCTAAATGGTATACTTAAGGAAGAAGAATAGTGTTAAAAAAGGAAGGTCTGAGGCATTAAAAGGAATGATAGCAAAGATACTAGATAATATGATTACGTCTAATTTTTTTAAATGTATAAATCAGTAATAAAAGTATACCTAATCTGTAGGTTAAAAACAACTATAGAATTAAGTACAGAATTAACATATTTAAATTATGTAGCATAACATATTGTTTTGTATAAAGTAATATTTTATGTTCTTAAATGGGTATTGGCAAACACTCAGTAAAGGAGCCAGGCTAGATAGTTTAGGCTTTGTAGGTTAAGGGGCCCCTGGTGTAGGAAATGACAACTCACGCAATATTCTTGCTGGGAAATTCCATGGTCAGAGGAGCTTGGTCTGGTATTCCCATCTCTTTTTCAGAAATTTCCACAGCTTATTGTGATCCACACAGTCAAAAGCTTTGGCATAGTCAATAAAGCAGAAATGGATGTTTTTCTGGAACTCTCTCGCTTTTTCCATGATCCAGCGGATATTGGCAATTTGATCTCTAGTTCCTCTGCTTTTTCTAAAACCAGCTTGAACAAGTTCACCGTTCATGTATTNAAACTCCAGTACTTTGGCCACCTCATGCAGAGAGTTGACTCATTGGAAAATACCCTGATGGTGGGAGGAATTGGGGGCAGGAGGAGAAGGGGACGACATAGGATGAGATGGCTGGATGGTATCACCAACTCGATGGACATGAGTTTGAGTGAACTCTGAGAGTTGGTGATGGACAGGGAAGCCTGGCGTGCTGCGATTCATGGGCCCACAAAAATTTGGACACGACTGAGCAACTAAACTGAACTGAACTGAACCATTTACAACCTTGACTAACTAGAGGTACCCTACTTAAATCATTCCATAGATCATGAATTTCAAATTGTGTTTCTGCTGGTTAATGTCATCTGGATTTTTAAGTATGTTAACAGGGAAGTTGATCTTTTCCTATCTCTTTCTTCTTTTATTCCTGGTGCCCCCTTGGGAGGCAGAATGAATTACAAAACAATCGCTCTTCTTTTGTTTACTACTTATCACCAATTGGCAGATAATAATAAAAAAATATCATGTGCACAGTTTTAATGCAGAAACTACTAATATCCAATTTATAGAAGACATCTGAAGCAAAATAAATTCTCACACAATCACACTATCTAATCTTTCAAGATCTGAAAAAATAATTCAAGCTTTAACTCCCTAAACTGTAGGGAGATAAAACACACATAAAGCAAAATATACATATTCTATTGTGATCCTTAGATGTATTTACTTTATCCCTACATGATAATAAAGGATTAAAGGCATTAAAGTTGTACAGTGTCTTACCTATATCAGGCAATTTATATATTTATATCTGATTGCATACCACCTCTACAAGACTTCTAGAAGTAAGCATTAGTATAATTTTATTCAAGTTAAAAAATAGTTGTTGTTAGCTATAAAATTATCAGTTACAGCCTATGAGATGACAAAGATATTCTTTATTCATTTTACTGGGGGCACAATGATTTTCTGGAAGATTTCAGAGCTAATGACCTTAAGCAGTGGTCCCCATACTTTTTAGCATCAGGAAATGGTTCCATGGAGGAATGGAATGAGGAATGAGGGTGGGGAAAACAAGGAGGGGATTCTTTCAGGATAATTCAAGTGCATTACATTTCTTGTGGACTTTATTTCTCATATTATTACATTAGTTCCATCTCAGATTATTGGGCATTAGATCCTGGAGGTTGGGGATCCCTGACCTTAAGGATAGTTATATTTGTCCTTTTTACAACTCTGTATTTCACCCCGTTTGGCAAGACAGGATTATATTCTAAGCATGGCAGAGTCCTAGTTGCTAGAATCAAATAATTATAATGAAAGTTTTCATCTTTTCAATTAATATAAACGTTTTTTCCCTAAGATATATTTCCTTTCAGAAATATCCCATAGAATGAGTCAATATATTTTTTAAAAGATACATGGATATGTTTTTCAGTCTCAGTCGAAATTACCTGAAGGACAAGCATTTAAAACTGGTCTTAGATGAACTTTTTCCACACCAAATTTGGAAGATCACTAAGAATAGATACAACATTCATTTGGATAAGAACATTTCTAAATGAAAATGTGTTTCTGAAGTGAAAATATTATCTTTTTGCCTTATATTTGGTAAATCTATGATATCATGACCAAAAAAAAGTCTTTCAAGGTAGTATATTAAAAGCAATTTTATGAGTTAGGTAATTCAAGTATCTTTATTTCCATTCTTCAGATAAGCTAACAGTATATTAAGAGTTTAATTATATCCTCAGGTTTTAACTCAATGTCCTTGCACATCATGTGCGTTAGACATTGTTATCTCTGTTATTTGCTTCTGTGAGGTTTATAGCACCAGTGGAGAACTGTACAGGAAGCTACTTTGTCTTGTTTTTTCTTTCTTACTTAACATAGATACCTTCCTCTATCCCCCATTGCCTTGTAAATGAAATGAGGCTTCTACTTTCACAAAGTAATCACAGAACTGCAATCAAGGAGTGATAAACATTACTACATTTAAAGACCTTCAGGATTATAAAGTAAGGAGGATTAAAGAGGAGAAGCTAAGGCCTAAAAGAAGCCAGAAATCTCTTTTCTAAATTAGAGATTCAGGGAAAAAATTTCTCTGTCCCTAAAACTACCAATTCCTTCCCAGCTGCTTTTAACGTTAAACTTGTCTAAGCCATTTTAAACATAAAAACACATAGAATTAAAACAGCAACCATGTTTTCCCTTTTTTTTTTTGCCCTTAAGAATTTCTTTTATTATCTCACAAGCACAACTGCATATTCAAAATTATGCTTGTTACATAGGAGTGACATGAAAACATACAAGCCATTGATTTGAAAATATTAAGTGAATATAATAGTTTCTTCATTTATATAGTTAAACACATGTTAAATTGGTTGCTTTAAAACATATTACATTAAAGTGTTAATGCTGCATTAATCTTCATACGATCTTTACATATGGTCAATTCTTAAGCAGGATGAAAAGGCAGAACAATCAATTATTACAGAAACCCAGAAATTGAAAGGGCCTTGTAACTGTGATTCTGAGGTCAGCATGAAATTACACATTGTAGGCATTAGCTAGGGAGTGGTGGTTAATATTTATCTTGGACGCTGGCTATGTTAGTGCCTAAAGAAATCACCCTTTGCTTATTTCTCTGGGTGAGGTGCTGACAATTATCTTGGCTTGTATATTTTGGGGGATAAGAGCAAAGAAGCATCTGCTTTTGCTGCTCATAGCAATATGAAGGGACAGTGTCCTTAGGCAGTGGTATAAGGCTGGTGTAATGGTTGGAATCTCTAAAAAAACCCAGGGGGTAGAGGGAGATAATAGAAGGTTGGTAAAGAGTTAATCATTTTTACTATACACTGAGTGAAGGAGGGCATGGCAACCCACTCCAGTATTCTTATCTGGAGAATCCCATGTACAGAGGAACCTGGTGGATTACAGTCCATAGGATTGCAAAGAGTTGGACATGACTGGAGTGACTTGGCATACACAACATGCATACATTGAGCAAGCAAGGTGCTAATTTTATGTGAACGGGAGATAAATATCCAGGGGTGAATTGACTGTCAGACAGCTCATTTTCTGTCAACTCCTTCTTAGAAAGGCTCTATCAGTATTGGATATGATCATATATTTTTGCAAAATTTGCTAAAGTGTTTTGTATTCATCTTTTTAAATAACAACTCCCTTTCCCCATATGGTACAGACTTCCATCATTCTCAACTTATACCTTCCTGTGAACATACTCCATGAATTTGTAAATTAAGGTAATCACTTCTGATTATTCCAGGAGAAGGTGTATAGACTTTATATCCTTATAAGATTTGAACTCTTCTCTCTTTGCAGCTTTGCAGGGCTTCCTCAACAACTATGGACTTTCTGGAAAAGCAAGAATAACTGAAATAAACTGGTACTGTACTTGTCATTCAGAATGTACCTTGGACACGGACTGTCAAAAGCTTTTGCCGTTTGTCCTTCATCGTCAGTGGTGGGCCTTTCTCTCTAAGGGAGTTAGGTGCAGCAGTATCTGTAGGGCAGCACTGAAATATTCTGTGACTAAAGTGATGGTCTGCAAATATAATCCTTAGGACCAACAGTGGCTCATGACTGTCCCTTCCAAGTTACGTCAGTGAAGGCAGTTTTTTTCTTATAGGAATCTGTAAGAGATACTTAGCTTTCTGTGAGACTATTAATCAGGGGATCAGAGATACAAAGACAAAGATCAAACTGGGAGAGATACTGAATCAGGAACACAGTGAATGAGCTAAGGACCAGGTGGACACTGAGGATCCTCTGGAGTTCTCCGGGCCACAATTAAATAAACTCATAACTATGCTGCCATACTTATATTGTGACATTTATTTGCATATTTACAGTCTGGTGACAGCGTCTGTCTCTTCTTGTGAGCTTAACCATCACGCATGTGTTGAAGTGTTAGTAGATAGATCATGTCCAATTCTTTGTGACCTCATTGACTGGGGCTCACCAGGCTCTTCAGTCCATGGGATTCTCCAGGCAAGAATACTGGAGTGGGTTGCCATTTCCTTCTCCAGGAGCCATCATGCATTGTGACTCCCAAAACACAAGAAACCAAAGAGAATTACTACTACAAGGCCATTCAAAGAAGTGAGTCAAAATAGAGTTAATAAGATATAGTGAGGTGAACAGACAGACTCTGAAATTGGTTTTGTACAACCTGAATCTAGNAGCCATCATGCATTGTGACTCCCAAAACACAAGAAACCAAAGAGAATTACTACTACAAGGCCATTCAAAGAAGTGAGTCAAAATAGAGTTAATAAGATATAGTGAGGTGAACAGACAGACTCTGAAATTGGTTTTGTACAACCTGAATCTAGAAGCTGATTGTTCACTATGGCCAAGTTTTTAAGTTACTAAATATTTTAGAATAATGAACTTTCAAATATGTGTATGGCTAATTACCAGAACTTGTAAATATATTACCTTACATGGTAAAGGAGCCTTTGTAAATGTGATTAAATTAAAGGATCTTGAGACAGGGATTATATTGGGTTATTCAGGTGGGTCCAAGGTAATCAAGGAGTTCTTATAAGAGGAATGTCAGGGTCAGAGAAAAAGAAGTTACAACATAAACAGAGATTGGGATGATATAATTTGCTGGAAGAGAGGTAAAAGCTAAGGATGGGTAACTTCTAAAAACTGAAAAGGGCAATGAAAGGGATTTCACCCCCACAGCCTCCAGAAAGAATGCTGTCTACCAACACCTTGATGCTGCCCTCCATTTTACTCATTAGGACCTCTGACTTCCAGAGCTTTAAGATAAATGTGATGTTTTAAGACACTAAATTAATTGTAATTTGTTACAGTAGCAATCAGATACTAACACAGCAGTTATACAGTCTGGGATTATCATTGGTTTAAATAGTGGGTGTTCAGTCTCATACTTTATAGGTGCTTTTTATCATTTATTTAAGTATTTTACTTTTTTTTAAAAGAATTATAGCTGATAGTTCAAAGCAACTGTAAATGATTAGTAGAAAACAAAAGTAAGTGACCAATGCTTAGAAATATTAAAAGGCATTTTTAAAAAATTTAAGTACACTATAGAATTGAACATATATATAAATATATTACATTGTATAAAACAATGTCAAAAAATACAGAACAGTGTGATCCCACATATATTGAGATTTATACTCAAATAAAGAATGTATAATTTTACAATTGACCTATTGTTCTACCTAATCAAAATTACAACTTATTTCATTTTTAAATGAAATTTAAATGACTGAAAGAAAATAAGTGCAATGAAAAAAGATTCATTAACAGAAATGCTTTTAAATATCAGAATCATTTTATACATATATAAAAAATACATATACATGTATAAAATTGGAAAAGAGAAAGGGAATCAAAAACAAATGAACAAAAAAGCAAAAATAAAAATAAGAAAGCTCTAGATTCATGGAAACATCTATCTCTCTTAAAACCATAATGTATGATAGTGGGATTTCAGGGCAGGTTCTCAATTTGTTGTGTTTCAATTTCTCTTGCCTTTAGACTTTTAACAAAGAAGAAAATGTATTTGAGAAGATCAGGAAAAAGGGGTTGTTTTCTCTTCAGATTAAAAAATATATACAATAAACACTTCAAATTGATCTACCATGGGCACAAAGATATGTTATTTTTCTGAAGAAGTTGCAATATCAGTAAGCATAGTAAATAAACTTCCAGAACAAAGAAGGTGAGCTGTCTGAGAGTCCCCTTTGACCAAAGCTTTACAGATGTGCTACTTAAAACTGTGTTCATTTTCATAGGCAGCCAGTTTTAAAGTGAAGCATGATGTAAGAATTAACTCCCTTAATTTGAAATGGTTTTAGTTAGTTTATAAGATCAGTTTAATTGGTCCTTCTTTATTGGCGTTTTTAAGATTTTGCCCTGCTTTCTGAATCTTCAAATCCAAATACCCAGACTAAATTTAGCTAATCTCACTCTTTGGCATCTAATGATATCTTCTCCTCCAAAATTATTCTCTTCTGCTATTAATTCAAATTATTGAACCCCAAAACATCATCTTTGTTAGGTGTTTCAATCATATAAGTTGTTTACTCATTTCAACCTTGCTTTTAACACTCAATGGTCCATGGGAATCTTTCCCATTCTTATTCATTTCAAGCTGCACTCGATGGCCCATTTTAAAAACATCTCAGACTTGATGCCCACCACACTAGTTCTAATTAAGCACATTTTCTTTCAGCCTGATTTGTTTTATATTTCATATCATGGGAAAGCATCAGAAAATCCTCAACATGTAACCTGATAATCCTGGTCACTATGTGTAGTGGATTTTTCTCTCACAGGCAACAGATGGAATAAGCAGATTGTGACTATTATGTATTGTTTTTAAGCGAAGTATGCCAAGGTATCTGCCAGTTTTAGAGACTGGCACACATCTATAAGCAATATCTATAAATCCCCTGTTTGAATCCTTTTGCCTGGAAACCATTTTGACGTTCTCATTCTGTTTTATTCTACAAATATAAAAGGACTTGTTCATCAACTTGCCAAATAACATAAGAAGTGTCACAGAAGTTCATTATGGGTGGTCACTCTTTCTACCATGAGAAAAGTTATAAAAAGTTCTGAATAGCATTTTTTTAAAATCTCTTCAACCATCCCCCTTGTACACTCACACAAACACCTTCTAGATGAGTTCCAGACCACATTTTCAGAGTTTCAGCTAAAGATAGTGTATATATATATATATAGATAGATAGATAGATACAGACACACACAATTTTTTTTTTTTTTAGTACTTCTCAAGGATTTCCCTGATGGCTCAGCAAGTAGAGAATCCACCTGCAATGCAGGAGACCCAGGTTTGATCCCGGGATGAGGAAGAGCTCCTGGAAAAGGAAATGGTAGCCCGCTTCAGTATTCTTACCTGAACAATCTCATGGACGGAGGAACCTTACAGGGTGACTGTAAGGGCTGCAAGGAGTGGGACACAACTGAGCAGCTAAGCACACAGGTGCTTCTCAAAGAATATAATATAGGACCTTCCGCTTACCAAAGTGAAAAAGTGTTAGTGGCGCAGTCCTATCTTTGCGACCCCATGGATCTTTGCGACTCCTTGGACTGTAGCCCGCCAGGCTCCTCTATCTGGGATTCTCCAGGCAAGAATACTGGAGTGCGTAGTCATTTCCTTCTCCAGGGATTTTTCCCCACTTAAGGATGATACTTGAGTCTCCTTCATTGCTAGCAGATTCTTTCCCATCTGAACCATCAGGGAAGCCCTTACACCTAGCAGGCACTCAGTAAATACTCGCTGTGTAAAGCCATTTAGGAAGAAATATTAAGACAATGAAGCAATAATGATTTTTAGACTTTGTAAATCTGTATTTGAAATTACAAAAATAATTAATGCCTAGTATAAAAAAATACCCACACAAGGATAAAATAAAAATGCCTTCATTTTTATGGCGACAAAATATTATACAAGATAATTCCAAAAAGACAATCCCTAAATGATTTTTCAGAATCATCATGGCAAGTTTTAAAAAGTATAAATCATTTATAAGAAATATACAAGTAAATTTAATTACAAAGTTTAACATAAAGGCTTCTATGGACTCTTCATTTTGATGGTGAAACAAATGAGTCTGTAACTGAGAAACTCACAGTGTGGGAGAAAAGTCAGACACTGAGAAATGGTCTTACAGGCAGAAACACAAAGTGCCATGGTAAGCTAAATAAACCAATACACAGCTGTGCCACTGTTTTCTTTAGTGTGAGAATTTGTACTACTAGTGCCTCTTCTTCAGAAATAAACCCATGTCTACTTTGAATTTCTCTATATATTTATCTGAAACTGAAACTACAGCCAAAGGATAATATCATTCTCCTAGTTTCACTGTCTCTTTATCCAACCATTTGCCCTCCACCAGCTCAGGAAAAAACAGATGTTCAAACAAGAAACACAACAGCTTTTCTAAGACCTTTTTGGACACTGTAAGAAAAATACCATGACTCACTTGTAAGATTGAGCAAATAGGAGGATATCTTATCATGCTAATATTTGTTATGCCTTAGTAATAGATTTTAAACAGAGTGAAAAGATATGCTAAAAAGAACATCAGTCACTAACATTTATGGAAATTACTACAAACCATACATGTAAAGAAATCTGTCTCTCAGAAACACCACAAACCACCCGGGTAATTAGGTATCGCTTAATACAATCTCTTTCATAATGTTTACATTAAAATAATGGAACACCTGCAAGGGTTTATTTTACTTTAAATGGACACTTTTGTATCAGCCAGAGTTGACCAAATTGACTTACTAGAGTCTTACAAGAATAAGACTATTTGACATCAAAAAAAACTAATCAAAATGACCAAGAAAGTTATAACAACTTTTGATAATTAAAATTACTTCAGTTATTTACTCAACAAATAGTTACTGAAGACCAGCTATCCACCAGGCACTATTAAGTAGATGAAATCTGTGAAATAAAGCTCCTGATATCAAGGGGCTTATATCCTAGTGACAAGAGAAAAACAAGTGGAGAATATGGTATAAAGAAAAATTAAAAAAGGAAAAGGAGATGGGAATAAACTGTCAGCCTTTTGAGTTGGTGCTAGGAGATCTTAGCAGAGATAGTGATAGATTGGATAATTTGAGGAGCTGTAGAAAGGAGGAAAAGTAGTTCAAATCTAGAAAAACTAACGGAATATTATTAATATAACCATATACTAGTAACTACTGAGAAAGGAGAAGTCAAAGCTTGATAATATCAAGGTTATTGAAGAATTGGAGTTGAAACTGAGAGAAGAATGCGAGGATCCATCCTAAGGACAGAGGGTTTAAAGGGATTCTTGAAGAGTTTACATGTGTTCCTGTACTGACATAGTAAATTAGCATTTTATTCCTATCTGGGAAGTCTGGTGAGCTAAAGATATATGTGTTAGCTGCTTTCATCATGAAACAAAAGAGCAATAACTATGTGGAGATGGGGGCACATAAACTTAAAAAATTCTCCCAACAGGGATTATAAATGCTTCTCATGGAGTTGCTGTGAGCCATTCATATAAGAGAAAAGTCATATTTGTCAATTCTTGTCAAAGGGGATTTCACAGAGAGGCATAAAATCTTAGTAGAAAGAAAATGATGGTATCGCCAGGACACAAGAAATGATGGAGAAAGTATCAAACAAAATAGAACCTCTTGATCCTTGCTTAGTGAACAGCAGAAGAGAGATTCCTTTTGCTGAGGGTATGGAGTCTCCTGACCTATCTATGGCAAATATTCATGGAAAAATAAGTCAGTGTCAAACAATGCAGGACAATGCATACTGTACTTACTATGTCAGGAGGATTCTTCTTTTTTTTTCCTCTTCTTCTCTTTCCTTTCCAAGTTGCCAAACCTGAAAGGGTCAAAAACAGAAGTTAGGAAGGTGTTTGATGGGACCAGAGGAAGAGCCTAAATGAGGAAAAAGGAAGGTGATCATACTCTTCTTATTCACACCTGCTGACTTCATACCTGGAGCATGCTGAAATCAGGGATGAAAAAGCCTTAGCTTTCAATTAAGTTAGTAATTTTAATTTTGATCTAAGATTGGGCATTCTAATTAACAAAGTAAGGGACTATAGACAAATTCTCTAAGGGAAAGATGATAAAATTTATATATATATATATCTATACATGTATATTCAATGAGGAAGTTTTTGAATTTTGATTCTACTTCTTTATATGTCTATTTTTGTATCAGTGTTAACAAAATCTAATAAACTATTNAATTGACCTGCTTTGGTGAAGATCTTTTTATAAAAAATCATTAATTAATTTTTTGGCAGGACTGGGTCTTCATTGCCGCAGGCAGGATTTTTCTAGTTGCAGTGGGTGGACTTCTCATTGAAGTGGCTTCTCTTGTAGCAGAGCATGCGCTCTAGGGCATGCAGGCTTCAGGAGGTGTGGGGCAAAGGCTTAGTTGCCTGGTGCCATGTGGAATCTTCCTGGACCAGGGCTCGAATCTCTATCACCTGCATTGGCAGACAGATTTGTAACCAATGGAACACCTGGGAAGTCCTAGATGAAGATCTGTTATGGGCAGGCAGAGAAGAAAGTTTTAGAGAGAAAGAAGAATCACCAGGAGCCTGGCAGCCTATACCTGCTGGTCCCTCAATCTCATCTTTGACCAGTTCATTCAATAAATGCTTATCAAGGGATTTCTGCACATCCAGGATCAGCTGATGCTGGGAGAGTGATGAGAAGTCTGCAAACTGTTGAGTGCTGCCATCTGCGGGATGACAGGCTAGTGCCTGCCGTGGGCTCACTGACATCTGAAGATGCTGATGGTGATGGTGATGAGGGGGATGACCTCAGAGTATCCTTCTCAGCCTGCATTTCTGCAGGATAAAGGTCTGAACCAGGGGATCCCAGCAAAAAAGACCACGTGGAGCTGATAAGGTGAGGAATGAAGGTCACCAGAGTGTCCTCAAATGCATTTGTGTTGGGGATGGTGATGGTGACGATGACGTCATCTGACGTTTTAATCCCTGCGTCCTATGGGTGGACCCTGCTGCACACTTCGCTGCACCTTCCTGCCCTCATCTGTCCCACGGTCCTCTGCCACAGGGGCTGTCAGTACTTGCTTTTCAGATGAGGAAACTGAGGCACAGAGAGGTTACATAAAGCTCGAGGTCACACAGCTAGTGAGTGGTGGGCTGGGGTTTGGACCCAGAGAAGCCGCCTGCAGAGGCCGTGCTCNCTCCCACTGTGCACACCACTCACTGTCTGAGAGGGAACCTGGGTGGGGGCAGAAGCTGGGGGGTGGGCCGTAGAGATCGTCTAGGCACCTGCTCCTCGGAGGAGGGCATCTGGGCCACTCTCCAACCTGAGCCTCGTGGGGTAAGTGCTGGGTCCCCAAGTGGGGAGGACAGACAGTGGCTCGAGGGCCAAAGGCTTTGAAGAGCAGGTGGAAGTCCATGGCTCCACCCAGGAGCTGGGCATACACTGCTTCAGGGCCCATGTGATAGACTTCCCTATGCTCTCATTTCCTTGCAGTCAGGAAATTTTATATTGACCTTTTCAGTCACACTAGAGGTGCATGTGAGACTTTGACCTGAAAGAAACTCTATTAGCTGAACTGCTTTTGGTTTCCCCATCGTTGATTTAACCATTACAGGACACTGGTTTAAGCAATAAAGAAAAGGTATTGGTTTGCGAAACTGAGAAGTCCAGGGGTATTGGCAGCAGATAAATGATTTCCCCAAATACCCAGTTTCTTCCTACCTCCCCTCTGCACTCTGCAGTGTCTGCTTCATCCCAGGCCTCTACCTCAGGATCAGAAGATGGTTGCCTGCAGCTTCCACCGAACCCCTCGGTCACAGCCAGCACGGAGCACCTTCCCGTCCTCTAGCGTAGCTTCCTCCTCAGCTGCCCCAACAAATAAACACTGTCCCTTTTGGATGCTCAGAACCGAGTGCCTCCATCATTTTGTCAGGGGCTTGGGTGGGCTGTGGAAGGGAGAGGGCAACTCTCAGGAAAGCCGGGTCCTCGGGGAGAGCTGACACGTGAAGACGGGTCTTGTTGACAGACACAAGAGACAGCTGGTGAGTCTTGTGTGCCTCCCGACTGGGCGGTGACGACCCCGTGGTAGCTAGGAGCCATCTCCTGGGTGCAGGAAGTCATCGGGGACCTCAGGCTGCCCATGGAGACAGGAGTAGCGTCTCCCGGGTATGTAGTAGGTGCCTTGCGGACAGGACTGACAGGCTGATTCCACAGCCCTGTGCAGCTTTCCATGACATTCCGGAGGGCCTGCAGACACAATGACCCAGACACTGCGAAGATGCATGAAATTACTTCCCAGAGAGCATAACCAAAGAAAAGGGAGAGAACTGGACCTGGGGGAGACTTCACCAACTAGAGACACTGCAGAGGCCAAGGTGCCTCTGCAGACACAAGGCCACAGGGAGAGCTTGGTGTCAGAGGCCAGGAAGGACCCTCCAGCCAGGGTACAGAGTGTATAGTGCTGCCAAGAAGCAAAAGAGAGGGCAGCCTCCTCTCAAGCTAACAAGAAGGTCATTGGTGATGTTTTAGGGCAAGAAGCTGCTGCATGGTGGAGAGGGGGAAAGTCTTGCCAGTGACTGGAGACCCCCGGTGCCAGAAACTTGTCTGGGCAGGAGTGTGTAGCTATGGGGGGTGGGGGTGGGGAGACAGGGAAGAGGTACTGGGATGAGAGATGGGAGGCCTAGGTGGGAAGGGGCCACGGAGGCTCTGGTCTAGGCCTTGTGCCATTGCTAGAGGATAGAATGGCTACGGGCTGTGCCCTACCTTTNGGGGGGGGGGGGGTGGGGAGACAGGGAAGAGGTACTGGGATGAGAGATGGGAGGCCTAGGTGGGAAGGGGCCACGGAGGCTCTGGTCTAGGCCTTGTGCCATTGCTAGAGGATAGAATGGCTACGGGCTGTGCCCTACCTTTGTCCTTAGTTTCTGGGCGACAGGGCCCATGTACCCTGTGGGCTCCAAATGCTGCAATATCCTTCCACAGGGGCTGGAATGTTTAAGGCCATCACTGTGCCACTTGAGCCAAGTGTCTGCCCCAGAGGTGGGCACTGACCCCCCCCATTACCACCCCATCCCCTGGCCTGAGACCACTCTCTCCTCGTAGTGGGTCCTTGAAACAACCCCACTAGGAGATGGCAGGGCGAGTGAAACGCCCAGCCGAAGTGGCCCCAGACAGCAACAGTCCAGCACCTGGAATAAGATGCCTGTGGTGCCACTTGCCATGGGCACACTGGCGGAGGGGCAGGCTCAGAGGAAAGCAGCGTTTCCTTTGGGGTGGGGCTTGCTGAGCTGGAAAACGCCCAGGCAAAGATCATCTGTGTGCACTATTTGCTGGCACCTTGCTTTCCACGCAAGCCTGGACAAAAGCCAGCCTTACCAGGTCCAGTAGATCTGACAAGTGCTGCTGAGGACGGGTCAGACCCTGCCAGCAGGAGATGCAAAGGCCATGGCGGCCTCTGTGCCCCGGGCCTTGGAAAGCCTGTGGGAGAAATGCTCACCCCTGTCCCCCTGTCCCCCTCCAAGGCCCAGCCAGAGCAGCCTCCCAGAGCTACTGGGGACCTGCCCCGGGCCACCGCTTCTGCCTGCCCTCTCCAGTTTTTCCTTCCACTTCCCCTAGCTCTGGGCTTCCCTGATAACTCAGTTGGTAAAGGATCCACCTGCAATGCAGGAGACCCCGGTTCAGTTCTTAGATCAGGAAGATTCCCTGGAGAAGGGACAGGCTACGCACTCCAGTATTCTTGGGCTTCCCTGGTGGCTCAGCTGGGAAAGAATCAGCCTGCAATGAGGGAGACCTGGGTTTGATCCCTGGGTTTGGAAGATCCCCTGGAGAAGGGACCGGCTACCCACTCCACTATTCTGGTCCATGGGGTCACAAAGAGTCAGACACAACTGAGCGACTTTCACTTTCACTTTTCACCTGTGCTGGCTCTCCCCCAACACACCCATCTCCTACTTATGGGGGACCCTGAAGCTCCGTCCCCAGATCTCTTCTCTGGATCTCACTCCCTGGGGAACTTGTCTGCCTTCATTGCCATTTCTGTGCTTTGTGTCGATGTCTGCAACTCACCCCAGCCCCATCTCTGAGCTTCAGGCCATGGCTCTGGGTTGTGACTCTGAAGCTGTGTCCAGCTTCCCTGCAGACACCTCCTGTCACCCCTTTAGTGCTTGTGATGTCGGTGGCACAGGGACTGGAAGACAGTTCCTTCCTGCCTGGCACCCATGTGCCCAAGGTGAAAGGCAACACCACTGGGTCAGGCTTTTATGACAGGAAGTGGGAGGCCACCTTTGCCTCTCCTAACTCTCCCTTGTCCACAGGCCATCAGGCAGCAATGATTTTGAAAGAGTCCCGGGCACTGGCCTCATAGCAAGTCCCAGGATCTGGATTCGCCTCCTTCCTTGCTGGTTAGATTCAGGTTAGGCCTTCTGAGGAGAGCAGCCACCCAGGGCAGGCTGTGTTCCTCCCCACGCAATGTGAGGGAGGCTCAGTTTGATCACTCAGTCTCTCCCTGGTAAAGCTGCCTTCTCCCTTCCTAACACACAAGTCATCTGGGTGATACCTCGAGACCCAGGGATTCTCTTTTCCCCAACAACCTTCATCTCATGGTCTTACCACCCAAGGATGCTCCCCATTTGGATCAGTTCAACTGAATGAATTGCACTGCTGGCTACAAAATGGTGATTTCCTTGTGCTTTCTTGCTTTCTGCAATTATTAGTTGGCATTTCTCTACAAAGAGCTTTCCCTTTTCCCTGCTGTCTTTTCTTAGTTGTCATGATGGACACTTTTTTAATTCAACAACTTAAAATCTAAGTTGTCTAAGTGTCATTTTGGGGACAGTTTTTACTGCATTGTAGCATGCATACAGTAATGGGCATAAATCATCAATATACAGCTCAACAGAATTTCTAAGTGAATACACCCATGTGTGCATCCCCTCCAGATTGAAATATATACATAATGTCTGCCTATATATTACCTTCCCTGGTGCCTCCTCTCCAAAAGGTTTAATAATCTTTTGGGTGCTCAAATTGTTTTAGCTTTGGTTCTTTCCAGTTGGCTCCCATGTCTCTTTCACATGCCCCATCCTTTTTCTTTTCAAGCATATCCTTACTTTCTGACACTACAAGGTGCTCCAGGCTCCTCTTGTATTTTTCCCTGACCCATACCTAGAATATTTCATTTCTCCAAGGAGCTCTGTTTCCTTTTAGTGGAGACTGGTGTTGAGAACCAAGTTTTGGGTACAGGGAACATTCTTTGCTACTGGAGTGACATTGCTTATAGACTCTCACTGGAAAAAACTAGGCAATCTTTTTTTTTTTAAGAATTCATACTGTGATCCCCAATTCCAGTCTGGTAGCACAGTTCTAACTCAGCTTCCCTCATTCCACATTGATGTTCCTAACAACAACAAAAAAACAACCGTATATGGATATGTTTACTCATCTCTTCTACTGGATACAGTCTACCTTGCAGTATACCCAAAGTAGCTTCAGAATCACCTCAGGACTATCATTACTAACAACACACATACTGAGAATAAAGCCGATTCTTTCTGTCCTTAGAATATATCNTATGGATATGTTTACTCATCTCTTCTACTGGATACAGTCTACCTTGCAGTATACCCAAAGTAGCTTCAGAATCACCTCAGGACTATCATTACTAACAACACACATACTGAGAATAAAGCCGATTCTTTCTGTCCTTAGAATATATCCCATAAAGGGAGCACCGTCAGAGAGTGAGTTTGAAAGTTTCCTGACTTATTTTCTCTGTGTGGTTGTTACTAACTGGATTTGCAGTTAGGCTCACTTGCTTTTATTTTTATTCCGTTTTAGCATTTTTTCTCTCTTTCAAATGTATTTTTGAACATATATTTTATGGTTTAAAGTCAAAACTACACGAAAAGATATATTACAAGAAATCCTGTACCCATCTCAACCCCCTATCAGTGAGAATTTTCACTAGTTTCAGGGTTCTCCGTCCCCTTTATTTTTTTTTCCCAATAAGCATGTGTATCTATGAGTGTGTNAGGAACCTTTGCTAAAAAAAAAAAAAAAAAAAAAAATCTGAAACCTACCAGAAAAGATCTTCCACAACTAAAGATATAAAAAAAGAACCACCAGACTGGTAGGAGGGGTGGACTGTTGATATGATTAAATTTCAAATGCCTGAGGTGGGTGAACTACAAACTTCAGAATAATTCTATTACAGAAATTCTCCCACATGAGTCTGAGTTGCATGTCAGGCCCTCTCAGCCTGGAGGTCCAGGACCAGGAAAAGGAACCCCAGAGCATTTGGCTTTGGTCAGTGGGGCTTGGTTGTAGAAGCTCCCCAGAATTGGGAGAAATAGAGACTTCACTCTTGAAGGGCACACTCAGACTCTCACATGCACCAAGACCAAGGACAAAGGCACCAATTTCCTAGGAGCTTGGGCCAGACCAAGCTGCTTATCATGCCCCAAGACATGACCCAGATGGCTTCATAGGTAAAGCATTTCAAGAAGAGTTAACACCTAATTTTCTGAAAATATAAAAAAAAATACAGAGGAAGGAACACTTCCAAATTCTTTGTATGCAGTCACTCTATCACCCTGATATGAGAATAAGCCAAAGGTATCACACAACAAAGAAATTACAGGCCAATATCACTGACAAACATAGATGCAAAAATCCTCAACAAAATGCTAGCAAATTGAATGCAACAATACACTTAAAGGATTATACTCCATCATCAAGTGGGATTTATCCCAGGGATGAAAGAATTTTTAAATATCTGCAAATCAATGTGGTATGACAATATTAACAAACTGAAAGATAAAAACCATATGGTCATCTCAGTGGATACAGAAAGAGCTTTTGCTAAGTAATAACATCCATTTATGATAAAAACTCTCCATAGACAGAACCTACCTCAACATATAGACAAACCCATAGTTAACATCACAGTCAATGGTGAAAATCTGAAAGCATTTTGTCTAACATCTGGAACAATACAAGGGTATCTACTCTTGCTTTTATTCAACATAGTTTTGGAGAGGGTATAGAGTAAAGGAAAACCTCCTACATTGTTGGTGGAATTCTAAATTAGTACATTTTGGAGAACATACAGAGAACAGTATAGAAACAAATAGTTTAAAACTAAAACTAGATTTGCCATATGATCCTTCCATCCCACTCCTGGGCAGATATCTGGAGAAAAGACACATGCACCTCAATGTTCATTAGAGTGCTATTTACAGTAGTGAAGACATAAAAGAAACTTAAATGTTCACTGACAGGTGAATGGATAAAGAAAATGTGGTACATATATAGGGAGAGTAGAATACTTCTCAGTCATAAAAAATGACACGATGCCATTTGTAGCAATATTGATGGACCTGGTGATGATCAGACAAAGTGAAGTAAGACGGATAAAAGACAAGGAGCAGGTGATATCACTTACAGGTGGAGTCTAAAAATGTATACAGATAAACTTATTTATAAGACAGAAATGAACTCACAGACATAGAAAACAATCTTATGGTTACCAAAGAGGATACAGGGGAGAGGGGTAAATTAGGAGTTTGGGGTTAAAAATACACACCACTATATATTGAAAATATGAATAATAAAGTCCTACTGTATAGTACAGGGAACTACATTCAATGTATTGTAATAACCTATAATGGGAAAAATTCTGAAAAAAAAAGTATATGTGTATGTGCGTGCATGTAACTGAATCACTCTATATACCTTAACTGTGCTAAAATTTTTTAAAGTTAAAAAAAAAAACAAAGAAAGAAAATACATATGAAAACAAACAAAAAATTTAAGGAAAGATAATCAAGGATTGAATTGATAATAAAAGAATGACATTCAACCCCCTATCCCCCCAAAAAGAAAGGTAGATTACTTGTCCAAAATTNTTTTTTAAAGTTAAAAAAAAAAACAAAGAAAGAAAATACATATGAAAACAAACAAAAAATTTAAGGAAAGATAATCAAGGATTGAATTGATAATAAAAGAATGACATTCAACCCCCTATCCCCCCAAAAAGAAAGGTAGATTACTTGTCCAAAATTGTCTAATAATTTAACAAAATGTTACCATATCAAACAATTTAACAAAACCTAGTAATTTAACAAAATCACTACCTACTAGTGGGTTGCCATTTCCTTCTACCTACTAATTTAACGGAACATCAAATAAGCAACTTACTTCATTGTGATCAAGTTTGTTCTTAGTCAAATAAATAAGTCCTTTTCTAAAATTGTTCACATATAAGTAACAATTCTATTATTTTATTCAAAAATCTAAACAATATAAAGGCTTTTGTTCAGAAATAGGTCCCTAAGCCATTTATTATATAATAAGCTATGTACTTCCTAATTTTGAAAAGTAAATTTTTTCAAATATTTTAATTTAGTATTTCTATGGATAAATCTCAGTTTTCTAAGGCTATTGTTCTCAACATGAGCTTCATATTAGAATCATTTGAAAAATTTAAAAAATGCTCCTACCAAACACAGTTCAAATATTCTGGGGTGGGGACCTAGCAATTATCTACTTTTGTAGGAAAAACCATCTTAAAACTTGGGGACTTAAAACAACAAGCATTTACTTGATTTTCATTAGATCATTTGGCCTGAAGTCAGCTGGGCAACTATTCTGCTGGAACTGAAAGTCAAATAATTGCTGAGGAAAACATTCTTCCAAACTCTGAGAAAGATACAGAATTCAAGACCAGGGGAAAAAAATATAGGGAGAAGTACATTGCTAAATATCTTGTATCTGTTTTCTATTTTTACAAATAGAATTTTTTTTCTATTGTAAAATTTTTCTATCATTTGTATATATGATGAGTAGTTGGAACCATGCTTTCAAGGTTTTTTTTTAAGCAAATAGTTTTATTTCCCACAATATTTTATTATGAAAATATTCAAATATACAGAAAACTTGAATAATAAAACAAACCAGATATCCATAATTAAAAAATTAACNAAAATTTTTCTATCATTTGTATATATGATGAGTAGTTGGAACCATGCTTTCAAGGTTTTTTTTTTAAGCAAATAGTTTTATTTCCCACAATATTTTATTATGAAAATATTCAAATATACAGAAAACTTGAATAATAAAACAAACCAGATATCCATAATTAAAAAATTAACATGCCATTGTTTTACTGAATGATTGGAAAGTAACTCATAGGCATTTCACCCCTAAACATGTAAGCATGCATCTCATAAAAACAACCATAATACCATTATGTACCTCAAAAAATGAACAGTAATTCCCTAATATTAGTGGGAAAAAAAACCCACAGAGAATCAATTTAGTAATATGAAAAGTAACTGTCTAATTAGTTACCAGAGCTTAAACTTAGAATGTAAACTCATTATGAGACAACTGAGTGATATGAAAACTTGGGTTTGTACATATTTCAAATGATCTGAGACTCTGAACTCCTACACAGAGAAGAAACACACACACACACAATAATAGACACAGAATAAGAAGACAAATGATTTAATATTACCATGGATGGCTTTTCTAAGACCTAAGAGAATGAATATGATTATTTTCATGAAATATTAATTCCAAAATCTTGGGCCATGACAATCTCTCTAGAAAAGTTCACATAATGATAGATATTTGTAAGCCATTGCATTTTGATTTTATAGATACTTTCCTATTTAGATCTCTGTTTTTCTCATTTGAATATCACAAGCAAAGAGCTTGTTTCTGGAATCAACTACACTAACAAAATATAGCATTTTGTAGTTTCGATAATTAGATAATTATGTAAGAGATAAACACTTGTATAACTAGAATGTCAGCAATGACGAGTAGGTTATCTATTTTGCTCTTGAGAGGCAAATTTTACTTGTTATAAAATACCATTTTATCATATTTCTAGCTAATATCAAATTCCTTATATGAAGAACTGAAGAATATCATATTTTTACCTGGTTATTATGATTTTCATCAGGTATATTTTTGTAACATGGCTTGGATAACTAAAATAGTAGCAACAACTGATTTGTTTTGACCCAACTTTTTGTTCTTTATTACAGATAGCTTCTATATAGAGGAATAGACAAACAATATAGACATTTCCTCTTACACATGGAAAAGCCAAATAAACCAAATATATGTTTGTTCCATTCCTCCATTTGCTATACTAAAGGGTTACTGGAACATACCAAATGGTTATTCCCCCTGAATACATATATTTTCATGTTTTCATGGGTTTTCCATAACTATGTAAGAGCTTATTGGATCATTTACTCTAAAATGTGGAAATGTAAATAAATAATTAATAATGTTTAAAATCAATGAAAATATACTCTGTTTTAACAGACATGTCTGCTAAAGCTGAAAGGAAATAAAGAGAAACTTCATTTTTTTTCTTCTATATTTACTTTGGGAAAGTTTATAAAATTTTATTTCATGGAAAAAATTAAAACACATTTTCAAAGATACATTTTTATAATTATCAAAAATATTATTTATTTCACAAAGGGCATACAGTNTCTGCTAAAGCTGAAAGGAAATAAAGAGAAACCTCATTTTTTTTCTTCTATATTTACTTTGGGAAAGTTTATAAAATTTTATTTCATGGAAAAAATTAAAACACATTTTCAAAGATACATTTTTATAATTATCAAAAATATTATTTATTTCACAAAGGGCATACAGTAGTTTCCAAAGAAATAATCATTTGAATTTTAAAATACAAATCACCTTTCTGGTAAGCTTTGTTAGATGATTGTGTCTTGTCTGATATTTCCCTGGCAAACTTACTTATAAAGGAGGGAAAAAAACATTTTAAGAAGAAGCAAACAAAAATATAATTCCATCTTTATCAAATAAAGTGAATTTAGGGGAATTTGTAAGTATCCATGGAAATATATCATGGAGAAACATGTAAAGAAAATGAATACTGAATAAGTAGTGTGACAAATGTATTTAATGAGTCCATTGTAGAGACTGCAGAATATAAAGTGCTTATGAAATATATAAATATATATATTAAATGTATAAAATTTTTAATAATTTTGAAAATGCATTTATACTTGACTAGAGAAAAGGGAACTTAAGGAAGAGGCAAATAGCAAATATTTTATACATGTATGTATATATAGGTAAAGTATTTGATATATTTATACACATATATTTACATATACACACATACATGTAACTGATAGATCACATTGACACACCCAACTAATAACTAGACTTTAACAACTTTTGCCCTGTACCTTAGCTGTTTTCCCCCCTCATTGATAGTGAGCCAGCCTTGAGATTTTGTTTAGCTAACAGAATATAATATTAATATACTCTGATGGCTCAGTGGATAAAGAATCCACCTGCAATATGGGAGACATAGGTGACATGAGTTGAATCCCGGGGTCAGGAAGATCCCCTAAAGGAGAAAATGACAACCCACTCCAGTACTCTTGCCTGGGGAATCCCATGGACAGAAGAGTCTGGCAAGCTACAGTCCACGGGGCACAAAGAGTCAGACACAACTCAGCACATGGCACACACAAGATATGGTGAGTGATGGTGTGCTAGATTTGAGCTTGTACAACTTTTATTTATCCCCTTGAAACTCTGAATTTACCATGAAAACAAGCTTAGGGAAGAGGAAAGATCAAGTGAAAGAAACAAGTCATCTCAGTTGAGCTCATGCTGGACCAGTCAGGTACCAACCAAGTTGCTAGTAGACCTCAGAAAGATAAGTCTAGCCAAAAGCATCAAGACTGGCTCGATAAACATCCATTCAACTAATCCTGTGTTCATGACAATATGAAAAGCAATAAATGGTTGTTATTTTAATCCACTAAATTTGGGGGTAGTTTGTACTATGACAGTATTGTTGTAATAGGTGATATACAGCAAGTATGTAACTTATTATACAAACCAGGAGTTCTGAGAATTAAAGGGACTGCTATCAATAATTATACTGAGAAAGCAGGTATAAGTTAGCCTTGCCCAAGTATAAATAAGCACGAAGTGAAGTAAAGTGAAGTCGCTCAGTCGTCTCTGACTCTTTGCTACCCCATGGGCTGTAGCCCACCAGGCTCCTCTGTCCATGGGATTTTCCAGGCAATAGTCCTAGAGTGGATTGCCATCTCATTCTCTAGGGGATCTTCCCAACCCAGGGATCGAACCCAGGTTTCCTGCATTGTAGACAGACCCTTTACTGCCTGNGGGCTGTAGCCCACCAGGCTCCTCTGTCCATGGGATTTTCCAGGCAATAGTCCTAGAGTGGATTGCCATCTCATTCTCTAGGGGATCTTCCCAACCCAGGGATCGAACCCAGGTTTCCTGCATTGTAGACAGACCCTTTACTGCCTGAGCCACCAGGGAAGTCATAAATAAGCATATAGTCATCTTATTTACATAGCATTCAGTATCAGTCATTATCCAACTTATGAGGTTTATGTATTGTTTACTGGGGTATAGGATTATAAAAAAAATCTAGAAAATGAAATGCAAACTTATCACCACCTTTAATAATATGTGCATTCATCCTTCAGCTGTAAAAGAGTAACATAACTCAAAATGATCTACAAAATAAAGAGATTTATAATCTAGCAAAAAGAGTTAAGGTTAGTTGGTTTATTGACTCAACAATATCACTAAAGAAAAAATAAATAAATAAACAAAACAAAACCCTTTAAGCTGTTTTCATTAAAACCTTCCTTATCTCAATACATGGAATTTTCATATGTCTAGGTTTCATAACATTTTACCCTTTCTCTCATTTTATTAATCAGCAAATCCTGACGTATTAACCTTTGAAACACATACAAAATCTGACTATATTTTACTAGATCCATTATCATCCGCTCCTGCTGAATTATTGCAATAGCCTCCTAATCTGTTTCTCTAGTTATATGTCTCTACAGTCTATTCTTAACTTAGAGTGGTCCTTTTATACCGTAAATCAGATCATGCCACATCTCTGCTGATAGTCCTCCACTCTCTGTCCATTTAATTTAAAATTGCAATGTTCTAATGCTGTGCTGTCTATTTCAGCAGCCACTAGCCATGTACAGCTATTGATAACTTTTTATGTGCCTGCTTCAAATGATGGTTCACTTTAATTTAAAACGTACTTTGGATTTGAGAAAATTAGTATGACAAAAAAGAATGCAAAATATCTCATTAATAGCTTATATGTTGATTACATTAAGATAATAATATAAGATATTTTATAAGATNCTTTTTATGTGCCTGCTTCAAATGATGGTTCACTTTAATTTAAAATGTACTTTGGATTTGAGAAAATTAGTATGACAAAAAAGAATGCAAAATATCTCATTAATAGCTTATATGTTGATTACATTAAGATAATAATATAAGATATTTTATAAGATATTATTCTGCATGTGTTGGATTAAATAAAATACATCGTTAAGTTAATTTGCTTTTATTTTACTTTTTTATGTGGCTACTTTAAACTGTAAATTATATATGTCGGGCAGTATATTTCTGTTTTGACTCCCTATATGAGTGGACATGTAAAGCCACTCTGAGTTAATCTCTTACTGTGTCCCTTCCCTTTGTTGACTGTGCTCAAAAAACTGTTGTAGTATATTTTTGTGACCCTCCTACTGCCACAGAAACATGAGACATGCACCTATTTTTAAGTTTTGTGTAATTTTAAGTTTTGTGTAAACAAATAAAATTTGGAATCCTCTAAAGGAAAACAATACAATATTCTTAACATAAAATATGGTAAAAGTAAATATTTGTTAGAATTAATAAAAGAACTATTATTCCTAAAAAGGTGAAAAATACCACAAATATGAAAAATTCTAGATACTACAGTAATAAGACAATATTATGAGCACTGTAATTAATAACATTATATTGTCTCTGGCTAAAGCATCAGTTCCATGAGCCACAAAATTATTTATTAGAAGTTATTCCTGTGAAGGTGTGGCTAGCCACAACATAACCATAAGTGGAAGTGATTGAGTTTATAACACCAAAATCATTTCATATGAAATCATTTTAAATGTATCTTCTGTTCACCTTCTATTTAGCTGGTTTTCCAAAAATGCCTGTGTCACCTGGACACAACCATATAAAAATAGGGGTGTACTGGAGGGGAATTTAAAGTTAAGAGACAGTGAGTGAACTTATCCAGTTGAAGGTAGCAAAAATCTAATTTTTGAAATTTTTACAAAAACTTGTGACCACATGATCATGTTGCTAGTTTCATAGTAAATACTTCCCATGAGGCCTTTGGATAGACAGTGCCTTTACCTCCTAGGAAATAGATCCTAAATATTCATTGGAAGGACTGAAGTTGAAGCTAAAACTCCAATACTTTGGGAACCTGATGTGAAGAACTGACTCATTGGAAAAGACCCTGATGCTGGGAAAGATTAAAAGCGAGAGGAGAAGTGGATGACAGAGGATGAGATGGTTGCATGGCCTCACTGACTCGATGGACATGAGTTTGAGCAAGCTTTGAGCATTGGTGATAGACAGGGAAGCCTGGTGTGCTGCAGTCCATGCGGTCACAAAGAGTTGCATATGATTGAGCAACTGAACTGAACTGAACCCCCTTTATATCCCCTTAAAAATCACCTTCCCAATGAGATTTACCATGGTCACTCTATTTAAAATCATAACCATCCACAGCTTCCTGATGTAAATTCTTACTCTACTCCACCCCCACCTCCCACTGCCCAGAGATCTTTGGATAGTATAAAATTTGCTTTATTAACTCTTTTGTTGTTGTTGTTATTGTTGTTGCTGCTTGATCTTCCCTAATGTTACTGGAATATAAACACAATGAGGACAAAAATTTTTATAATTTTTTTCCAAGACTGATTCATATCCACAGCACAGTAACTACTCAATAAATACGTATTCAATAAATGAAGATGCCAGAGTCTTTTATCTTTCTGCACTGCCAATCTCGTTGGTCTTCAGAATTTTCTCTTATATTTGCAAGATAAGGCAGCAGACAACATCTCTTCAAACTGGGAACTGAATAAGGACAAGGAATTGTTCCCTTTTGGTTCTCCTTTGCATTTTTCTACCTCATTATTGCTTGCTTTAGCATTAGCCATTTTCTTCATTATGCTTTCCCATCATTATCTTTAATTTTCCTTTCCTATCACAGTATCTTAAATGCCTGAGTTACTTTTCCTTCTTTTCTTTTTTGTGGGTCTATGTATGAGTTTATGCATTTCCTCAGATTTATTTAGCTGTCTATACACTTTTGTATGTCAGGCTTCAACTGTGATTGTCTTTAAAGAGTGTGCAATTTGTGACTGAACATTCTCTGTAGCATGGGAGTTGCTTAGGAGACATTTTTGTGATCCGTTTTGATAGAATTTATAAATGCACAGCCTTTGCTCTGCTTCATTTTGTACTCCAAGGCCAAATATGCCTGTTACTCCAGGTATCTCTTGACTTTTTACTTTTGCATACCAATCCCCTATGATGAAAAGGATATCTTCTTTTGGTATTAGTTCTAGAAGGTCTTCATGCTGCTGTTGCTGCTGAGTCGCTTCAGTCGTGCCCGACTCTGTACAACCCCACAGACGGAAGCCCACCAGGCTCCCCATCCCTGGGATTCTCCAGGCAAGAACACTGGAGTGGGTTGCCATTTCCTTCTCCAATGCATGAAAGTGAAAATGAAAGGAAAGTCACTCAGTCATGTCTGACTCAGCGACCCCATGGACTGCAGCTTACCAGGCTCCTCCATTCANTTTTTTTTTTTTTTTTTTTGGTGGACTTAAGAGGTGACTGTCAGCTCAGCTATCTCCATGGAGATTAATAGTATGTGATTTACAACATGATTTTAAAGTAGGATAATGTGCCAGATTCAATGGTACTTAATTATAGAGTATGAACCAATTTTTGTCTCAAGCTATAAATATTTGAGGATGAAATCCATAGAAAACAAAAATTGTATTATAAGACAACATAATTATATTTTAAATGTAAAGGATATTCAAAATGCCATTTCAGTGAGGTTAAGAAATAGCTACTATTTTCCAGTAGATGTTTCTGATTTTTGGGGGAGGGTGTGGATGGTGAGGGGGTCATTCTCCATAGTATTTTCACACAGTGTACGACAATTTCAGCCTATGCTGTCTTTTCAAGAGTGTTTATACAGTAAGCAACCTGTAATTTGTGAACCCTGTAAGTGGTGAACACGTTTGTTTATTGACTAGGAAAATATAGATAACATCTTCCCCCTTCCAATAAGACTGGGAAAAATGTAAGCTTGGGATTCCATACCTATGATGCAGACTCATTGTGCAGCATCCTCCTGGGCAATTTCTCATGGACTCCATAGACCTTCGGAGGCAGGAGTGCCTGATGAAAACATGAAGTTCATGCCGGAGAGTAAGTCAAAAAGGCCTTCGTCTCTATCCCATGGGTTTCTTGCCTTCTGCCAGCATCTATGAAACTGGAGCAAGGTATCTCATTAGCTGAGAAATTGCGTAAAATCTAAGAATCTTCACCATTTTTGACAGGTTCATTTTGATCTAACAGTTATTTATTGAGAAATTAATGGACAAATGACTGTGGTCAATGTTGCATGGAAATAAATACAAAGAGATATGTGAGGCGTCAGTTTGGTTCAGTCACTAAGTTGTGTCTGACTCTTTGTGAACCCGTCCATCGGACTTCCCTGTCCATCACCAACTCCCAGATCTTACTCAAACTCATGTCCATGGAGTCAGTGATGCCATCCAACCATCTCATCCTCTGTCATCCCCATCTCCTCTTGCCTTCAATCATTCCCAGCATCAGGGTCTTTTCTAGTGAGTCAGTTCTTCACATCAGGGGGCCAAAGTATTGGAGTTTCAGCTTCAGCATCAGTCCTTCCAATGAATAGTCAGGACTGATTTCCTTTAGGAGAGACTGGTTGGATCTCCATGCAGTACAAGACACTCCCAAGAGTCTTCTCCAACATCACAATTCAAAAGCATCAGTTCTTTGATACTCAGCTTTCTTTATAGTCCAACTCTTGCATCTATACATGACCACTGGAAAAACCATAGCTTTGACTAGATGGACCTTTGTTGACAAAGTAATATGTCTGCTTTTTAATATGCTATGTGGGTTGATCATAGCTTTTCTTCCAAGAAGCAAGCTTCTTTTAATTTCATGACTGCAGTCACCATCTGCAGTGATTTTGGAGCCCCCCAAAATAAAGTCTCTCACTGTTTCCATTATTTCCCCATCTATTTGCCATGAAGTGATGGGACCAGATGCCGTGTTCTTAGTTTTCTGAATGTTAAGTTTTAAGCCAGCTTTCCTACTCTCCTCCTTCACTTTCATCGAGAGGCTCTTTAGTCCTTCACTTTCTGCTGATCAGGGTGGTGTCATCTGTTTATCTGAGATTATTGATATTTCTCCCAGAAATCTTGATTCCAGCTTGTGCTTCATCCAACCTGGCATTTTGTATGATGTACTCTGCATATAAGTTAAATAAGCAGAGTGACAATATGCAGCCTTGAGATACTCTTTTCACAATTTGGAACCTGACTCATATTAGTTAATCTAATTCACCTCAGTCATCTGGTCTGGACTATGCAGAATCAGAATTGCATAAAATCTATCTTACTGTCCGAACGACATGCTGTGGCTTAGCACTTAATTATAAGGGCAATTCTTTAGAGGATGAAAAAGCACCAAAATGTCAGCTTTCAGAAGTTGATCTTTATTTTAGTCTATTTGAGATGATAGAGACTTCTTTTTTATGCCTCAAAGAAATGAATGTGAAGAGAGTGTCACAAGTTTTACTGTATTTAATTCAGCTTTCCCTAAGCCTAAAATGGAGAAAGCATTAATAAATACTGAACTCCCTGTCTCAGATCTGCCTGAAACAGATTTTAATAAATTACATTTCATGCTGCAATCCAAGCAATGAGCTGCCAGACTTATGATTAACAGAGCAACATTCTTATAAAAGAACTACAGTTCTAAAATAAAAGAATTGTGTTATACAGTGCTATCACATCAATATCAAAAAGAGGTACAATGTTGTTGCAATATTAATAATAAATTATTAAGCTGTCAGTTCAATTCTGCGTCAGATTTTAAAGTATAAGTACTAATTGACATCAAAATTCAAAAGATAATTTTTACAAACTTGGAGTGGGATCACTGTTGTTTTGGTGTAAGCCTTTGAGAGGATATTCATAAAAACTCATTTGAATAGCAGTAAATTTTCTAAATTGAAATTATACTCTTTGAAGTCCCAAACAAATGCATATAAAAATCCATGAAGGCTGATAGTAATTTTAATATTGTTAAAGAATGTCTTTGGGAACATTTAAACATGGTTTTAATTTTTAATTTCAATTTTTCTAAATATTCTAGTAGTTACTGAAATTATTCTCAAGATATTTTCAAGTCTTTTTGAAAGTAAAAACTGACCTTTTCAGCCAGTGGGGGTGAAAAAATATTTTCTCATTAGCCGATCCAGAATTCTCCATTGAACAAAAGCTGCATTTGTTTAGAAAATGATACCAAAGGAAAAAAGGTTAGTTAGGCTTTTGGCTTTTAGCTCATAGATTGGATGAGCTAAGGAGAAGAAAACTGTTAAACTTTACAAATAAATGAAAATTGGAAATAGAGATAGCACACAAAAAAAGAGAAGGGACAAGGAAAATAAGAAAGAGCAATCAAGTAGAAGAGCAATACACCAAAGCTGGAGTTGCAGAAATGGCTGAGGAACTGTTAGCTCAATCCCCAATGCTGATTCTGCAGTTTGCTAATTGCAAAGAGAAACTTCTCTCATCTTCCTTAATCTTCTGGAGTGAGTAAAGTCTGTTGCTTACTCTCTCCTCTAAAAATAAGCAAGCAAAACTCAAAGTTAATCATCCTGATTCTTTTCTGTGGCTTATTTGCCATCTTCTTCTCTTGTCACCTCTTCTTCTAACTAGTGGCTTTCAGATTTTAGCATTCATCAGAATTTCCTGGGGAACTTCTTAAAACAGAATTTTGGGATTCATTCCTAGAGCTTTTGATTCAGCAAACAGAGTATGTAGCCTGACATTGCTGATTAGGGAAACATTGTGAGAATATCTGGGCTCACATTTTCTGGGCTATCACCCTCACTCATCCCTTACCTGGACAACAGCCTCCTAACTGATGTCTCTACTAGTCTGAAATATGTCTCAATAGTCTGAATAATCTTCCAAAAAGTATAAAGCTGATTGGGTAACTAAAACTTCCACAAAAATCATTTTCTGTCCACTTTATGTAAAATACAATCCAATCCTTTTCTCCCACATCTTGCACCTCAAATACATACTGCTTACGGTTTCTTATTTAATATATAAGAAATATATAATCCTACTGTTTATAAATTATTAGAGCTATGATATAAAATAGCTTGTCTCTCCTACTTACATCATTTTTTTTCTTTCTTTTTTAAAATTTTTTATTTTTATTTTTTTACTTTACAATGCTGCATTGGTTTTGCCATACATTGACATGAATCCACCACATGTGTACATGAGTTCCCAACCCTGAACCCCCCTCCCACCTCCCTCCCCATAGCATCTCTCTGGGTCATCCCAGTGCACCAGCCCCAAGCATCCTGTATCCTGTATTGAACCTAGACTAGTGATTCATTTCTTACATGATAGTATACATGTTTTAATGCCATTCTCCCAAATCATCCCACCCTCTCCCTCTCCCACAGAGTCCAAAAGTCTGTTCTTTACATCTATGTCTCTTTTGCTGTCTCTCATACAGGGTTATCATTAACGTCTTTCTAAAGATGGTACATTGACCCTGCATCGTGCATGGCTCATATTGTAGATTTTGTTAATATTTGTTAAAAGAATTAAAATGCCATATTGCTGTTGTAAATATTTTGCTTTAGGTGCTTAGTTATTTTTTACATTTTCCATGAAGATTTAGATTTCAAGAACTTCTATTTTATTTACTTTCTTATAGTCCAGCTCTGTCATTACTCAGCTTTCCTGTTTGGGGACAGTGGTGGCTCAAAGGTTAAATTGTCTGCCTCCAACGCAGGAGACCTGGGTTCAATCCCTAGGTCGGGAAGATCCCCTGGAGAAAGAAATGGCAACCCACTCCAGCATTCCTGCCTGGAGAATCCCATGGATGGAGGAGCCTGGTGGGCTACAGTCGCAGAGTCAGACACGACTGAGCGACTTCACTTTCACTTATTTTCTCTGTGTTTCAGCTTCCTTACCCATAAAATGGGGGCAATAATGCTATCCATGTCAAAGGTTGCTTTTAGAAACCAATTTATTGTTACATGTAGAACACATGACACATGGTAAGTTCTCAATAAATGCTAATGTAATTTCATTATTATTTAAAATTGTTATCATTGCTACCTCAGATGCTCCCCCAGATTAGACTGTTCACGACCAACCAGAGGTCATTGAAGGCAAAGGGATTGGGAGAGGTTGAAGAATACTCAGAAGGAGTACTATGATGAATGAAAATGAGAGTGTCATAAAGTTAGTCTTCTCCAACCAGTAGGCAGAAGTTTGTATGGCTGGAATGTAGGGACTGTAAATGTGGACAAGCAGGCTCAGACAGCAAATGGTTTTGGAAAATGGAACTGTCTGGTATTTAATCCCTGATTGTGGAGACTGGGAAATAGAACAAACTACAACTTACTGAGCACCTGCTGCATGCCAGATAATTGCATTCATGTTGTCTAATTTCATACTTGTCAATATTTCTATTTTTATGGAATGTAAGGGAAGAGACAGAGATATCAGGTAACTTGTAAAACACTACACAATTTAAAATCCTAGAATCTGAATTCAGTCTTAGTTTTGTCTAAATCCAAAACTGCTAAGTCACTTCAGTCATGTCCAACTCTGTGCGACCCCATAGAGGGCAGCCCACCAGGCTCCCCCATCCCTGGGATTCTCCAGGCAAGAACACTGGAGTGGGTTGCCATTTCCTTCTCCAATGCGTGAAAGTGAAGTCGCTCAGTCGTGCCCGACCCTCAGTGACCCCCATGGACTGCAGCCTTCCAGGCTCCTCTGTCCATGGGATTTTCCAGGCAAGAGTACTGGAGTGGGGTGCCATTGCCTTCTCTGAAATCCAAAGCTAATAACCTCTTTTTTTCATGCTTTATTTTTAATGATAATAAGCAATACATTTGCAAGCATTTCTGATATACAAGTTATATCTATCTACAGTGCAGAGGCTACTTTCAGTTTACATCAAAATTAAGAACCCTGGTTTTGGGAATGTGGTTTCCTGGAGCTAAGAATAACAAGATGGGAGACATAGGTGGCTAAGGTGAAGGTGAAGTTGCTCAGTCGTGTCCGACTCTTTGCGACCCTGTGGACCCTACCAGGCTCTTCCATCCATGGGATTCTCCAGGCAAGAATACTGGAGTGGGTTGTCATTTCCTTCTCCAGGGGAATCTTCCCAACCCAGGAATCGAACCCAGGTCTTTCACATTGGAGGCAGACGCTTTAACCTCTGAGCCACCAGGGAAGCTAGGACCTTTGAAAAGCAGAGAAGAAGAAAAGTGTGTTGAGGTCAAAAGCAAGCAATCTTGTGATTTTAAAATGAACACTTCAGACCTGACACCATTCCCAAAGAGGAGTGACCTTGGCCCTTCCCTAAACTAGAAATCCTCATGTTCCACTAAGCCAAGAACACAATGGGACTCTGAAAAACCAAAGATGAAAAGTGTGTTTGCAACAACTTAAAACTTCTAGAAGCAGTAAAAATCATATGTTTGTCAGAGATACTCTAGTTCACCTGGCAGACATCAAATTAAAACTCACATCACTACCCAGTGTTAATCTCAGAATTTCTGATTCATTAAGTCTTAGGTGAAGTCAGAAAAACTGCATCTATAACAACTTCTGAGGCAATGCTGATGTTGCTGATCTTCGGCCATACTTTGAGAATCACCACTGCAGTCTAAACCAGTCATTTCATATGGAAATAAAGTGAGATGAGAGTGTATCCAGTGTTGCACAGAAAATGATCTTAGAAAAGTAAAAAGAATAAAGGACCACTGAGATTTGTCTGAAGAATTTATCTGGAGTCAGTCTTGTGATAACATGGTTGTGGCCAGGCCCTAATTCATTGTTAAACTATAAGGATATTCAGTCACTTTGGGACTAGGTAAACCACCAGGAAAAAGAAATCAACATAATATATTTTATGCCATTTTCTCATAAACACTAACTCTCAATTTGAACATATTATAACAAATTCTATTGGTTCATTTTAAAGCTGTAATGAAAATGGGTGAAACAGATTTTATCTAGTTAGTCTTCAATCGCTGAAATTCATTAGAAGAAGTTAGGCTATTTAAATCATGGAGTAAATGCTATGTTCTCAAGGGAAAATTGATTTTATTTCCCAGGCCAAATCAGATGAATTGGATACAGTTGCCTAGGGTACTGTCTTGAAACTCATTTGGACACAAAACTGAGGCTTAGAGAAAAAGATAATTATCTGCCAAAGAGAAGGAACACCAAGTATTATACATTGACAAGTTCTGGGTTGTTACTGTCAATTGTGATGGTTTTTCACATTATTCATGTGAAAAATGTTTACTTGGCTCTAAATTTGTTGAATATTTATGCTACTAATTATGACCTTGGAAACATTCTCTATCACACGTTGTTTAATGAAATATTGATTGATCCACTCAATAAAATTCTACATCTGTGATAGTAGTCAGATGACACATAAATTTCAAGACTCTGCTGTTCTGTGACTGTCTATGCAGTGCAAACTGAGTCTTGTGACTCACTTGATGACTCATTTGGCAAACAAATGAGGTTAAATTGTGATTCTGACAGATTTAAAGAATGAATGCTATGCAATAATGCTATTCAACTGTGTCTATGATGATGACATGATTTTTGAGTGATATTCTTTTACTTGCAGCAAATATCTAGAAAGCCTAGGAAATGAAAAAGCAAAAAGGTACTGGCCCTAAAGGGCTATGTATTTGTTTTCTATTGATAGATAACAAATCACCACAAATTTAGCATCTTAAAGTGAAGTTCATTTATTCTCTCAGTCTTTGTGGGCCAGGAGTCCAGTCAATGCCAAACACAATTCAGGATTGCAATCTTCTCTGAGACACTAGGTTCTCTTCCAAGTTCATCAGTTGTTTGTANAGCTTATCCATCTTTGGCTGCAAAGAATATAATCAATCTGATTTTGGTGTTGACCATCTGGTGAAGTCCATGTGTAGAGTCTTCTCTTGTGTTTTTTAAGGAGGGTGTCTGCTCTTACCAGTGTGTTCTGTTGGCAAAACTCTATTAGCTTTTGCCCTGCTTCATTCCGTATTCCAAGGCCAAATTTGTCTGTTACTCCAGGTGTTTTTTGAATTCCTATTTTTGCATTTCAGTCTCCTATAATGAAAAGGACATCCTTTTTGGGTGTTAGTTTCTAAAAAGTCTTGTAGTTCTTCATAGAACCATTCAACCTCAGCCTCTTCAGCATTACTGTTTGGGGCATAGACTTGGATTACTGTGATATTGAATGGTTTGCCTTGGAAACAGAAATCATTCTGTCATTTTTGAGATTTCATCCAAGTACTGCATTTCAGACTTTTTTGTTGACCATGATGGCTACTCCATTTCAAGACTATTTATTGTTATAATAAGTGACTTTTATAAAACATTTAATACAAATACCTTTGAGGTAGATATTATTGTTCTTGTAATTCTCAAATTTATAGATATGGAACCAGAAATTTGACAAAGTGAAATGACTTGATTAAAGAAAAAAACAAATTTAAAACTTTGAATTCAGTTTGAATTCTATACCTGATCCTTTAAGCATTGATGTTAAGACATATTATTGTTATTCACATAAAAATAATCATTTGCATATATATATATATATATATATATATATTATTGAATGTCATTTTGGGGGGTAAAAAGTAAGGGTAGCTTGTGAATTTGAAATATCTTGGCATAAATATTCCAGTTGGAAAAAGAAAACAAAAATTATTTTGAGAGTAAATCATGTTTTAATTTTCTACCAGGATGTATCAGCTGAAAAGCACTGAATATTTTAGAGAATTATCAGGCTGGCTATTGACATTTGAGGGAGACAAAAAAATTCAGCTGGAGATAATACCTATATAGTGTATGACCTATTTAAGTATCCATAACACCAAGAGACCAGCTCAAAGAGACAACAAAGGCATGGAGGAGTAAGGGAAGCCAGACTAACGGTGGGAGTGAAAATCATTCTTTCTTTAAACCCAGTGAGAGAAAATAATCCTAATGGAAAAGGGATATTGCTTATGAAATGAATGTGGCCATAGCCACAAAACACTCTAGAGAAGAAAATCACAGGTTAACAAGTAAGGGTCACACCTTTCCAGATTTCAGATATTAGCTGTGACTACACACATATTCCAATTACTAAAAAAAGGTATTACATCGCACAGAATTTTTTATAAACAGACCCCAGGAAATATTTTCCAAAGGCACTGCCATGTTGTCTGTTGAAAGGAGACTACAGCCTAGACATGATAAAAGGGTCATTCTGTCTTTTGTGTGAGGCCAAGGCTTGAGGGCAAGACAAGAAGGGGTCAGATTTAAGGACAGCAAAAATTTCAAATTGGGGTCACAATGACTAAAAGCCAGAGACATGCCTTAGGCAACAAAGAATTATAAGGTAGACCACTGAAAATCTCGGTCATTTTCAAGATGAAAATGGTGGGAGGCTAGGGAGAGAGAAAAAAGATTAACCTAATTTTCAAATACTCTACTCTAAAATACTCTAAAAAATTCAACATACATCACCAAGACTGACTAGAAAAAGTTTGTGGAAATATGAACATGATAATGACTGAGCAAAATAAACGAACATGAACACAACAGTCTGGGGAATTTTCATTTGTTTTTTGGTATACCAAATAGTGTGCACTTCATCAGCTGGCTAACCTGATTTATGTCTGCAGCTTCCAGTCAGGAAGAGAATGAAGCTAATTGCTCCCTGTTGGTAGTAAACTTGGAGTCAGTTCAGAATCTTCACTCTTTGTACGGCCTTCCTTAAAATTTCCGGAGCACCTTATCTTAATCTACTTTTGGCACTTAACACTGTAGGCTTTTTAGCATAGTACAAAAAGAGACAAAGCAGTTCTGCCTAACAAGATGCAACTACATCCCTCAGAGATCAGCAAAATGTGAATTGTGGGCCCTATCTGGCCAACTACCTGTTTTTATACAGTCTATGAGCTAAGAATAGTTTTTGCATTATTAAATGACTAGAAAAAATATATCAAAGGAAGAATCGTATTTGTGACATAAAAATTATATAAAATTCAAACTTTATATCCACAAATAAAATTGTATTAGAACATTAGCCACACATATTTGTTTTGGTACTTTCTATGGCTGTTTTCATGTTACAATGATAGTTAAATAGGTGCAACAGAAACTCTATGGCATATAAAGCCAAAAATATATGCTAAGTAAATGTGTGTATTTTGAATGTCCTGAATTTATTGGGCTGCATTTACTTCATAAGCAGTGTCCTTTTCTATTGGGATTCCTCTTTGCTACTGTGATTTATCTTTGTTAAAAGATGATTTCCTGGAAATAAGACTTTTTCCTTTCTGTCACAGATTTTTTTCCACATAGTAGGAATTTAATACATGTTTATTAAATTAATAACTATCCCCCCAAATTTGACATTGTATATAGCAAGTTCCTGTTATGTGCATAATTCTGAATAAAGTACAGCTTTGGATAGAACGGGGCTTGCCTGGGGGCACAGTACTAAAGAATCCATCTGCCAATGAAGGAAATGCAAGAGCCACAGTTTCCCTTGGTTGGGAAGATCCCTTGGAGGAGGAAACAGCAACCTGCTCCAGTATTCTTGCCTAGAAAATTCCATGGACAGAGGAGCCTGAAGGGCTATAGTCTAGGTTATCACAGAGTCAGACATGACTGAGCAGTTATCACTGGAATAGAGTGGCCTGACATGAAAGAAACTAATGACATTATTAGAACCTTGAGATTCATAGTTTTATTAGGGGTCCAATACAGTTTTAAGAGTGTCATCTATAGAATGATACAGAACTGTATATTACTTAAGTAGCAAATACTTATTAGAGGCATGCATTCCAAATAGCAATTGTAGGCATCAATCATTATCATAATAGCTTAACTTTCTCAAGTGTTCATTATGTGCTTGGTTAAATCCTAGGTATGTGTTACCTAAATCTTCAACAAACTTATATGTATATACTATTACCATTTTCATTTTAAAGGTGATAAAGCCATAACATTTAGAGCTCTGATGGATATAGCTGGAAATAAGTAAAGAAACGCAGTCTTTTTTTTTTTTTAATATTTCAGAAAAAGTGTAACATGGTGCATGTTCTTGGCCGATTGGCACACATACTTAGTCTCTCAGTCATGTCCAACTTTTTACGATTCCATGGACTGTAACCTGCCAGGCTCCTCTGTCCATGGAATTCTCCAGGCAAGAATACAGGAGTGGGTTGCCATTTCCTCCTTCTGGAGATCTTCTCAACCCAGGGATCAAAGCCATGTCTCCTCTGCCAGTCTTGACCAATTTGAAATCTAAAATGTGCCAAGAGAATTAAAGAGTAGATTAAATATAAAATTGAGAGATCAGGAAGATTTCCTGCAGAAGAATGTGAATAATATTTATAAGTGAAAAAAAGAGAGAAGTCATTTCCAGTGGGAGGAGTTAATTGCAAGAACAAAGACTTGTAAAGGGTGTGATTGGACACTGCTAACAATTCCTATCATAATAGGATTCTACTTTAATTAACTGAGGAATCAAAGGAGTAAATTTGCATATATAATTTAAGGACGGAATACTGCTCTCTTGAGTTACCAAAGTTTCATTTGCTAAATTTCTGTTTCAAAAGAAATTTCTTTTTCAAAGGGAGGAGTATCCTATATTTTTTTGTCCTCCAGAAATAATGCAGTCTATGAAAATACCAAAAGAGAAATCATTTTCTGGTATATATATAGAATAAAGAATATAAAAGTAGATAATAAATGGTATATTGACATCATTAAAATCAGCAGCAGGAGTTACAAGATTAATTTATGCAATCATGGGGCTGCTCAAGGTGTTTCAGAGTGAGCATATTTAAAACATCTATTCCTCAACTGAGAATGAAGCCAGTGTGCTCAATGTAACTCAGCCTCTCTTCATATGAAAAACAAAATCCACAGAGCTACTTTCAACTTCAAGTCTTTATCTCATTACAATTTACACTTCAAGGGACAAGGTGAAGAGAAAGGCAGTTATGATAATTACATCTTCTCGCCCATGGTGTATTACCTTCTTTATATTTCAGTGGGCAATCTAATTCCATGATCCTAATATATACATATATATATTCCTTGGTAAGTGAAAAACAAGATGATTTTCACAATTGTGTGATGCCATGGAGAACAGAGGCAACAAAAGCGACAACTTATTGGTATGATATCAAGTACTCAGAAGCACTGAAATCATTTTGTGACAAAAAGACATAATCCTGTAAACCACAGAAAGAATCATTTCTACCCACTGCATGTAATTGTAATTAATGGGTTATGCCTCTACATTGAGTCTGGTTACTGCATAGTTATAAGTTTCTCTCTCTCTCTCCAGATAGATCGTGGTATCTTTTGAAGTAGGAAACAGAATACAAGGTGTTTCCTATAAATTATTTTATTTAATCCTCATACCATTATAAGAGCTTTAGGATCAGTGACTCAATTTTCTAAGACAAGGAAACTAAAGCTCAGAAGGATTAAAAGATTTGCCCATTCTGATATCACCAAGATGGTGATGTAGCTTGTTTCTTACTTTGCAGCCTCTCACAAGAAAAATAACCATTGTTAAAGAACAGGATATCACTGAGAGACTCCCAGACCATAGGGGTGAGGCTGAAGCACCCCCACCACCATACCACAGAACAGAAACAGACCGCATTAGAAGGGGAGGAGAAGTAGCCACACGTTGACCACACTGTCGCTCCCCCCAGGCCAGTGCAGCAACACATGGAGAGATCTCTTCTGAGCATACAGTTCCCCCAGTGGGAAAAGAAAACATAGAGGGAGGACAAACAGCAACCCTCAGAACTGTGGGCTGCTTGCTGGGGGCCTCACTCTGGTCTTGCACCATGAGGTTACAGGGAGTCTTTTTCATAGATCTCAATCCCTGGGATCTATGATGATGAAGAGGAGAGGGGCTTGCAACAACCGTCACAGAGATCTTGGCAGATCTTGGCAGATTGAGTTTATACCTGCAGATCCCAAGTCGTTTTTCCAACAAACAGCTTCGTTCACCTGCAGAAGAAACTTGGGGGTGCACTCTGACCGGAGGACTCTGAGGGGTACAGATCTGCCTGATTTGGATCCTCAAGGGAGAAGTTTTGCTGGCTTTAGAGCCCAGGTTGCCTATTCATGTGCAGGGGGCTAAATCACAGCCCCACCAGAGGTGGAGAGTGTCTTCTGGCCCCCTCTAACCAGAAGGGCTGAAGACAATGTCTGCAATCTGTGCAATCTGGTAGTACTTGAGCCAGGAGGTAGTTGGGTAGAGCTGATAGTTTGCTGAGCAAAGCCAGTGGCCGTGTTCAGTCCAGAGACTTGGAGTGTGGGTTGGCTTGAGTTAGAGTTAAGACAACAAACAAAAATCTTTCCTGGCTTTAGAGCTGCTTCTCCCACTGCCCCAGAGCTGAAAACCTAAAGCCTAGTCCCACTCATAACTGAATACAGGCTTCAGCCTGTTCTACCAGAGGACCTCACCAGAGCATGGCGGGAGGCAGCACAGCCTATTTAATGGCCCCGCGTACAGTGGTATTCACACGAAGAACAAAGCCGATGGCTTCCCCCATCTACGGAGCAAAACCTGTGGCCTCATCTGACCAGGGAATTTAGTGCACACTCTGGCCTGATCCAGGTCCCCAAACAAAGAGCTATGTAGGTCCAAGGTTCCATCCTGCTGCCCTATCAGAGCACATAAGTTAATTCATGGCCCTTTCATTACTGAATCCAGGGTCCAGTCCCAATCATGTCATAAGCTTCATCAGGAAAAACAGGCAGCTACAGAGGCCACCCTATAGTCTCACTGGGACAGAGAACCAAACCAGTAGTTCTATCCAACTGTTCTCAGCCCGTGGTACATTCCTCAATCCCCATCCTCAATGCATGTAAACAAAACCATTATGCTGTATTGCTTCAACTTATATAGTGATATATGTCAATTATTCTCAATAAAACTGGGGAAAATATTTTCCATTGTGATACAGATAATAAAAGGCTGAGCCACAGTTGATACCCAAATCTGTCTCCAAAGACTTCAAGAACTTAAAGTTTCTTGATATATCCCACCCACAGAAATCCACTCAAGTCCATCATACTGTTTCACACATAGAGCTTTTTCTCAGCTAAATACTTGAAATGAATAATCAAGTTGTGACTGCTTTCCATCATGCATATTTTAGTATGAATAAATACTCAAAACTCCATTTCTACATAGACTAGATCTTGGGGAAATCAAGAAGAGAGGAGGATAATTCTATAAACAAACTTCATTTACTATACAATTTTCTTCCAAAGGTCACAGCAATATGTCAGTATTTTGAAAGTATTACACAGATACGTATTATTATTAAAATCTTACTTTATGCTAGACTCTGGTGGGTTTGTGATTTTCAAAGATAAAGATCATTTAAAATTTTAGTTTAAGGCAACATTCTATTCACTTTAAGTCATATAGTCAAATTGGAATGTCTATATAAGAAAATATGGGCTTCCTTGGTGGCTCAGCTGTAAGGAATCCTCCTGCAGTGCAGAAGCTACAGGAGACCTGGGTTCAATTCCTGGGTGGAAAAGATCCCCTGGAAGAGAGTATGATAACCCACTCCAGTATTCTTGCCTGGAGAATCTCATGGACAGAGGAGCCTGGTGGGCTATAGTCTACAGGGTCGTAAAGAATTGGACCTGACTGAAGTGCTTACTGAAGTTGTTGACCTTGTAACTGAGGATTGGTAGACAACAGAAAAGGGAAGCTCTTCAAGCAAGTCATGACAAGTAAATTGTGGTTTGATAAGCAAGATATTTGCCTAGGTATAAAGATTGTTGGAGGCTTTCCCAGGTGGTGCTAATGGTAAAGAACCTGTCTGTCAATGCCAATGCAGTAGATGTCAGTTTCGATCCCTGGGTCAGGAAGATCCCTTGAAGAAAGAAATGACAACCCACTCCAGTATTCTTGTCTGGAAAATCCTATGGACAGAGAAGCCTGGCAGGCTACAGTCCATGGGGTTGCAAAGAGTCAGAGAGGAGTTTGTTACTAACCAACAATGATTAAGTATTTAAATTCTTTGAAAGGCTGAGTAAATTCCTAATGTCAGTTACTTATTTGAACAATTACCCTACGAGTATAATTAAAGTTCATTCACACATACATCTATTGATATCACTGAGTATTTAAAATAATTTATAGTAAATATGACACTTGCAAGTATATAGAAGTAGAAGTACAGGAAGTAGCATAACATTAAAAAAAATATTGCAAATACAGATCCTGCTGATAATGAGTAAACAGAATCATCTTAGCTATTTTATTATGCTATTTTTGCAGGAGAATATAAGAAAATATTTATCTCTAAACTGTAAAACTTTGTATTACATATATAATTGTACAAGATATTTTTCTTCTGATTTATAATTATTTTAGTTTTCAACATTTTTATTATTAATATTTTCAAAATACAAGACTTAAAGGAAGTTTTACTATTCCATACTCACAGCCTAGTTTCAACAATTATCAATACTTTGCCATATTTGCTATATTTATCTATTTTCTACAATCTACCTAAATTTTACTGAACACTTTCAGAGTGTTTCAGATATCGTAACACTTAAACTTTAAATAGTTAACTATGTGAAAACCAAGGATATTCTCTAGCAAAACCTTCAGAAAATAAAACTCAATAACCAAGTTATTATCAAATTTTAACATAAATATTCAAATCATATTCTATGTAATTAAAATATAGAATTTAAACAAATTCCAACTTAATTGTTATACAGCATTCCAAATCAGTACATACCCATTGTACTATTATAATAACTTCTATGTGTGAGTTTTAAAGGAAGAATTTTTTGTAATATTTAATCTTAAAGAAATGTACTTGAAAAATTAAATCAACGTACTTTTGCACAGTAATAAGATTATAATTTTCATTATAATTTTCATGACATTTCACAGAAAATGGAATGCTGCAAAGTGTCAATGTAAACATCATTAGAATGTATTCTAGACTCTCATTTCAGAATATTTTGTATGGCTCTATGCTGCAGTTAATCAATACATTTTTTTTTCCCTTATTTGAGGTAATCAAAGGATAACAACTCATTTTACTTTATGTAGTATTGCTTAACTTATATTAATATTTGTGCTAACAACCAAATGCCTTAGTTGAAAAAAGCTCATTCTCAAGACATCCTCTTCTCTTAGCAATGTCATACCAGATCTCAGAATCCCTACGGAGAGTGCCATGCTACTGCCTTAAGATCTCCAAATTGATTTTTTAATGGGTCTTCTATGTTGAAGCAAAAGATAAGAGATATTCACTCTTGAGTATATTTTCTCCTGAGTTTTATCTTCACAAGGGTCTTATTACAGCAAATGAAGGGGGGAAAAATCACCCATCAATATGTACTTGTTAATTTTAAAGACAAATAACTTTAACTTCACACTTCCTTTATAGGCACCTTGCACATGCCTAAAAAAATTCGAATGTAAACCCAACCACTGATCCCAATTAGCTCTCTTGCCATAAAAAATATATTATTATTTTCAAAGAATGTTTTTAAATAATCTGTGGATTAACTTGAGTTTCTGACTTTTATTTATGGAATATGTTAAGCAGAAAAACAATGTTGACTTGAAGTAAAAATGAAAGGAACACTATCAATTATGATGATTTAATAGCAGAATATTATCAGACTGAGATTGGCATTATCCAATTCTATATATCCAGATATGAAGAAGCCATTCTAAGAAAATGAAATTTTTTTTGCAAAGTAAACTCACATCTTTCCAACTCTTGGGGGAAAAAAAAAAAGGCCAAACACAGTATGTAATAGAGGAGTTGGGACTACCATGCAAATATGAATCATGATGCTATGGTCTTCTGAATGTTGTTGAAAAGTGAAAACAACATCTGAAAATAGCCATTAAAAGGAAATATGGCCTGGGTGAGCTGAGCCAAAGGAACAGGTAGCATAGCTCTTCAGCCAACAATTGCTTGAGTGATCACACAACAACAAAGAATAATTTGCCATCAAGCATGCATCATCACAGAGCCAGACATCTTGGAATGTGAAATCCAGTAGGCCTTAGAAAGCATCACTACGAACAAAGCTAGTGGAGGTGACGAAATTCCAGTTGAGCTGTTTCAAATCCTGAAAGATGATGCTGTGAAAGTGCTGCACTCAATATGCCAGCAAACTTGGAAAACTCAACAGTGGTCACAGGACTGGAAAAGGTCAGTTTTCATTTCATTTCCAAAGAAAGGCAATGCAAAAGAATGCTCAAACTACTGCACTATTGCACTCATCTCACATGCTAGTAAAGTAATGCTCAAAATTCTCCAAGCCANGAAAATTATTATTAATATTTATTTGGCCAATTTTTTCTTTTTTTTTTTTTTTACTGTTTCAAACAGGTTACATCTGGTTCCATTTACATCATCTTGAGCTGCAAATGAAAATATCAAAATCTTTTTGATTCATATATAAAATTTAAATGTACTCAACAAGGTATGTGTAGTAAAGAATGGAGCAAGAAAAAAGGAATCTGAAGATGTGGTCTTACTCTATTTTTATAAATTAGAGGCTGCAGCCAAGGACAGGTCACTTAGTCTTTCTAGATTTAGTGTTCTGATCTTTGGAATTAAGATATTATTATCTGACCTTTCTGCTCTATACTGTTGTTGTAAGGATTCAATGGCATGGCATGGTTTATGTATGTTAAAAGGAATATTGCAAGTAGTTTACCAACAAGAGACATTTCCATGGTAAGAAAACTGATCATGGACATATTAAAATACATATTGAGAAGAAAATAAATTTTGCTTTCAGTCTCATGGACTTAAAACAGTTTCAGCTATTTATTAGGAGTTTGGCAAGTTAATTAAAGTCACTGAATCTCAATAGCTTCCTCTGCATGAAAGTAACTGTACCTACATTAAAGGATTGTTACAGAGAATTTTAAAGGAAAAAGTATACAAGATTCCTAGGAAAGTGCATGTGGTAGAATGCTAATAAATATGTTAATTCTTGAATTGTGAAATAAGGAGTTAAAAAAAGAGAGAAAGAAGCAGTGGAAAAGATAACAGACAAATCTATACATAGGTGCTACATATTTGTGTTGTCTTGACTTTTTTCTAAAAAGTGGGCATCAGGGCTACCAACAGTCAATGCAGCATTCTTGCATGAGCTATAAGTAGAACTCACATGGATAAATATCAGGGAGCACTATTGCTGGATTATATAGGAAGTGTACGTTTGGTTTTATATATATATAATCTATAAATACAATGTATGAACAAATTAGGAAAAGACACCTTTTGTTTCTGGTGATACAGCCCTTTAACAAGCAAATTGTAAACTAGATTTCAGCCTCTCACTCCCAAGACAAGTGTCACTACGAAATGAACAAATTGTGCAGCTTGATACAGAGGCCGTGGTGGTAACAGCCCCCAGTGCACATTCACATCACTCTCTCACCTTCAAGGCTTCTTGCTCAGAATCCACACCATCAGACAAAAGGGAATAATTTGTCAGTCAATAGAAGATGACATTTGATCTTGAGCTATTTAGAAATATATTTTCCTGAGCTCAGAAAAGAAGTTGAGTTGGAAAATGTGCTATTTGGGAGAGGTTACTAATTAGAAAAAAAATAAAAAACCAAAACAGATTTTTATGTGACTCTAAGAGTTAAACAATGTGTGAATACTTGTTAAGAACTGGTCCTTTAAAATAGGTAAATCTTTTGTCTAAAAAAAGACATAAACATATATACGATTGTTTTGAGATTATGTTTCCCTTCTTTTGTGGAGGGCCTTAAACATGATAGTGATCCCTCTGAATTAAATTTCCTGGATTCGGGTAGTGAAGTATAATGATAAACATCTGGTTTAGATTTTTAAAAGTCAGGTAATTAGAACTCTTGTTATAGAAGCCTATCTGTGTGGGATCTGTTTTTTTAAAAGGAAGAGGTAACATAAGTGAGAAGAAGGAAGTGGCACACTGCCAAGGCAGTTATCTGAAGGCTTGACAGCATTCCAATCAAGAAAATCTCATTATTTATAAAAAGGAACAACAGCCAAAAAAGCCATAAGTCTATCTTTCAGTGAGATAAAGATACAACATCATGAATAAACGTGTTGTTTTACCTGACATTTTGTATTCAAATAGCAATTTCAAAGAATTTCCTAAATATCTGCATTTTGTTTACACCTTCTTTTACTCATTTACTCACATATCCATACACTTACTGAAAATAACCATGCCATCCTTCAATTTACCGCATCATTTCTGAACTAATCATCACAGGAAATGTTTTCAAAAGTGTTGTTTACATACAATCAGCAATTCCATAAGTTCCTTTTCCCTTCAGCAGAGCCACACTTATTTTCCAAATGCCTACTAGAACTACTTTTGCTAAAGTTAAAAATGACTTAGAACTTCCTAATCTTTATAGTTCCTAACCCCTTCTCATTTTATCCAGTTTCTCAATGGCATTCAAAACCATTGACTACATTTGCCTTCCTTTTTTAAAGATAATTTTTAGAGCAGTTTTAGGCAAAACTGAGAAAAACAGAAAAATTGAGAAGTTACAAAGATTTCCAATATACCCCTATGCCTACACAGCCTCCCCCATTATAAACATCTTCCATCAAAGTGGTACATTTGTTACAGCTGTTCAGTTCAGTTCAGTTCAGTCGCTCAGTCGTGTCCGACTCTCTGCGACCCCATGAATTGCAACACGCCAGNGTGTGTGTGTGTGTGTGTGTGTGTGTGTGTGTGTGTGTTAGTCTTTCAGTCTAATAACTCTTTGTTGATCCCAGGAACTGTAGCCCACAAGGCTTCTCTGTCCATGGAATTCTCCGGAGTGGATTGCCATTCCCTTCTCCAGAGGATCTTCCTGACCCAGGGAATGAACCCTGGTCTCCTGCATTGCAGGCAGATTCTTTACCATTTGAGCTACAGGGAAGTCCTTATATAATCTTTAGTACAGAGTTTAAGCTGAGTTGTGTTGTTGTGTAATCATCAGCTCTGTGCTTAAAGAAAAAACACATTTTATTTGACTACGACTAAGGAATATAGGGAAAAAAGCTTGTCCTTTTCTCCTTGAGAACTCCAGACCCTTATCTCCTCTTTGAAAACCCCAGACTCCTCTTTCCTCCTCAAGAACCCCAGACTTTCTTATCAACCTACCTAGAAATTGACTCTCTCAACACCAAGTTATGTCTCTCCTTGGGCAGCACTGTGGAATGTCTCTCAAGACAGAGAAATTAAAAGACTCATATTATCTGTTTCCCATCCTAGGGTTCATTGTCCTTTGTAGTCTGACAGCTTGAAAATTATTATTAATATTTATTTGGCCAATTTTTTTCTTTTTTTTTTTTACTGTTTCAAACAGGTTACATCTGGTTCCATTTACATCATCTTGAGCTGCAAATGAAAATATCAAAATCTTTTTGATTCATATATAAAATTTAAATGTACTCAACAAGGTATGTGTAGTAAAGAATGGAGCAAGAAAAAAGGAATCTGAAGATGTGGTCTTACTCTATTTTTATAAATTAGAGGCTGCAGCCAAGGACAGGTCACTTAGTCTTTCTAGATTTAGTGTTCTGATCTTTGGAATTAAGATATTATTATCTGACCTTTCTGCTCTATACTGTTGTTGTAAGGATTCAATGGCATGGCATGGTTTATGTATGTTAAAAGGAATATTGCAAGTAGTTTACCAACAAGAGACATTTCCATGGTAAGAAAACTGATCATGGACATATTAAAATACATATTGAGAAGAAAATAAATTTTGCTTTCAGTCTCATGGACTTAAAACAGTTTCAGCTATTTATTAGGAGTTTGGCAAGTTAATTAAAGTCACTGAATCTCAATAGCTTCCTCTGCATGAAAGTAACTGTACCTACATTAAAGGATTGTTACAGAGAATTTTAAAGGAAAAAGTATACAAGATTCCTAGGAAAGTGCATGTGGTAGAATGCTAATAAATATGTTAATTCTTGAATTGTGAAATAAGGAGTTAAAAAAAGAGAGAAAGAAGCAGTGGAAAAGATAACAGACAAATCTATACATAGGTGCTACATATTTGTGTTGTCTTGACTTTTTTCTAAAAAGTGGGCATCAGGGCTACCAACAGTCAATGCAGCATTCTTGCATGAGCTATAAGTAGAACTCACATGGATAAATATCAGGGAGCACTATTGCTGGATTATATAGGAAGTGTACGTTTGGTTTTATATATATATAATCTATAAATACAATGTATGAACAAATTAGGAAAAGACACCTTTTGTTTCTGGTGATACAGCCCTTTAACAAGCAAATTGTAAACTAGATTTCAGCCTCTCACTCCCAAGACAAGTGTCACTACGAAATGAACAAATTGTGCAGCTTGATACAGAGGCCGTGGTGGTAACAGCCCCCAGTGCACATTCACATCACTCTCTCACCTTCAAGGCTTCTTGCTCAGAATCCACACCATCAGACAAAAGGGAATAATTTGTCAGTCAATAGAAGATGACATTTGATCTTGAGCTATTTAGAAATATATTTTCCTGAGCTCAGAAAAGAAGTTGAGTTGGAAAATGTGCTATTTGGGAGAGGTTACTAATTAGAAAAAAAATAAAAAACCAAAACAGATTTTTATGTGACTCTAAGAGTTAAACAATGTGTGAATACTTGTTAAGAACTGGTCCTTTAAAATAGGTAAATCTTTTGTCTAAAAAAAGACATAAACATATATACGATTGTTTTGAGATTATGTTTCCCTTCTTTTGTGGAGGGCCTTAAACATGATAGTGATCCCTCTGAATTAAATTTCCTGGATTCGGGTAGTGAAGTATAATGATAAACATCTGGTTTAGATTTTTAAAAGTCAGGTAATTAGAACTCTTGTTATAGAAGCCTATCTGTGTGGGATCTGTTTTTTTAAAAGGAAGAGGTAACATAAGTGAGAAGAAGGAAGTGGCACACTGCCAAGGCAGTTATCTGAAGGCTTGACAGCATTCCAATCAAGAAAATCTCATTATTTATAAAAAGGAACAACAGCCAAAAAAGCCATAAGTCTATCTTTCAGTGAGATAAAGATACAACATCATGAATAAACGTGTTGTTTTACCTGACATTTTGTATTCAAATAGCAATTTCAAAGAATTTCCTAAATATCTGCATTTTGTTTACACCTTCTTTTACTCATTTACTCACATATCCATACACTTACTGAAAATAACCATGCCATCCTTCAATTTACCGCATCATTTCTGAACTAATCATCACAGGAAATGTTTTCAAAAGTGTTGTTTACATACAATCAGCAATTCCATAAGTTCCTTTTCCCTTCAGCAGAGCCACACTTATTTTCCAAATGCCTACTAGAACTACTTTTGCTAAAGTTAAAAATGACTTAGAACTTCCTAATCTTTATAGTTCCTAACCCCTTCTCATTTTATCCAGTTTCTCAATGGCATTCAAAACCATTGACTACATTTGCCTTCCTTTTTTAAAGATAATTTTTAGAGCAGTTTTAGGCAAAACTGAGAAAAACAGAAAAATTGAGAAGTTACAAAGATTTCCAATATACCCCTATGCCTACACAGCCTCCCCCATTATAAACATCTTCCATCAAAGTGGTACATTTGTTACAGCTGTTCAGTTCAGTTCAGTTCAGTCGCTCAGTCGTGTCCGACTCTCTGCGACCCCATGAATTGCAACACGCCAGGCCTCACTTTTCATCACCATCTCTCGGAGTTCACTTAGACTCATGTCCATCGAGTCTGTGATGCCATCCAGCCATCTCATCCTCGGTCGCCTCCTTCTCCTCCTGCCCCCAATCCCTCCCAGCATGAGAGTCTTTTCCAGTGAGTCAACTCTTCGCATGAGGTGGCTGAACCTATATCCAAACATCATAATCACTCAAAGGTCTTAATTTACCTTAGAGTTGGGCTTCCCTTGTGGCTCAGCTGGTAAAGAATCCACCTGCAATGTGGGTAGACCTGGGTTCAATCCCTGGGTTGGGAAGATCCCCTGGAGAAGGGAAAGGCTACCCATGCCAGTATCCTGCCCTAGAGAATTCCATGGACTGTATAGTCTATGGGGTCACAAAGAGTCGGACACGACTGAGTGACTTAACTTTCACTTTATTTTCACTGGTGGTTCTGTACCTTCTAAGGGTTTGAACAAACGTATAATGAAATATACCTGTCTTCACAGTACCATACAGAGTATTTCCACTGCCCTAAAAATCCTCTATGCACCACCTATCCATCCCTATCTCTGCCCACCATTTTCTCATTTCTGGTAAGCTCTGACCCATTCACTGTCTCTGGAATATTGACAGTTTCAGAATGTCACGTAGCTGGAATCATCAAATTGGTTTATTTCACTTAGTAAAATGAATTTGAAAGCCTTCTATGTCTTTTATAATGTAATAGCTCATTTCTTTTTAGCATTAAAACATTCCATTTCTAGGAGGTACCATAGTTTATTTATTTACCTACTAAAAGAAAATTAGGTTGCTTCCAAATATGGGGAATTATGACTATAGCTGCTATAAATATTTTCATGCAGGTTTTTGGGTGATATGAGTATTTAACTCATTTGGATAAATACTAAGGAGCGCTATTGCTGGAGTGTACAAGAAGAGTAGACTTAATCTGTAAAAGAAAAGCCACTGAATTGTCTTTCAAAGTGGTGGAACCCTTTTACATCCCCACCAGCAGTGAATGAAATTCTGGTTGCTCTATATCCTTGTCAGCAACTGGTTGTCAGTGTTTCGGATTTTGATCATTTGAGCAACTGTAGTAGTAGTATCTCATTGTCGCTTTAATTTACATTTTACTGAAGAAACATTTCGTAGAGCATCTTTTCATACATTTCTATGTGTTCGCTTTGATGAAGTGTCTTTTAAGGTTTTAGTCCTCTTTTAAGTGAGCTGTTTATAGTTTTATTGCTAAGTTTTAAGAGTTCTTTGTGTATTTTGAAAAACAATCCTCTATCAAATATGTCTTTTGCAAACACTGCAGCCTATGGCTTGTCTTCTCATTCTCTTGCATTAGCTTTCCCAGAGTGGAAATTTTAATTTTATTGAAGCCCAAATCTATCAATTATTTCTATAGTTAGGTACATGAAATCTCTAATGTATCTGAACAGTCATAGCAAAACCCAAGGTCATCTAGATTTTCTTCTGTTCTATCTTCTAGTAGTTTTATAGGGCTTCTCTGGCAGCTTAGATGGTAAATGATCTGTCTGTCATGCAGGAGATCCAGGTTCAATCCCTGGGTGGGGAAGGTCCCCTGGAGAAGGGAATGGATATTCACTTCATTATTCCTGCCTGAAGAACTCCCATAGCTTGTATTTTATATTTATATATATATCAGTTCAAAATGTTTTAAAATTTCTTTTGATATGTCTTTTTTATTCATGTGTTATTTAAAAGTTTTGTTTAATCTCTATACCTTTTGGGATTTTCTCATTATCTTTCTGCTACTGAGTTCTAGTTTAATTCCATTTTAGTCTGAAGATATTGTATGTTTTCTATCTTTATAATTTTTTTACATGTGTTTTATAGCCCCAAATGTGGTCTATGTTAGTGAATGTTCTATGTGATCTTGAGAAGAATGCATATTCTGCTGTTTTTGAATGAAGTAGTCCATAGATATTCTTTATATCCAGTTGGTTGGTAATGTTGTTAAGTTCCACTGTGTCCTTACTGATTTTCTTCCTGCTGGATTTGTCCATTTGTTTTTTTTAATTCAGTTTTATTGAGATGCAATTGACATGTAAAATTATAAAATATTGAGAGTACACATGATGGTAATTTGATATATGTATACATTGTGAGAGTGGATCTGTCCATTTCTGATAGCGGAATGTTGAGATCTCCAACTATGATAGTAGTTTCAACTACTTTTGAATTTCTTTCAGTTTTTTCCCTCTTGTAGTTTGACTTTCTGTTTTTAGCACATACACAATAAAGATGGTGACATCATTTTGGAAAATTGACTCCTTTATGATCATGTAAAGCCCTAATTGCTGGTAACTTTCATTGCTTTGAAGTCTGCTGTCTAAAATTAATATGAATGTGTTAGTTGCTTAGTCATGTCTGATCCATTGCCACCCACAGACTATAGCCCACCAGGCTTCTCTGTCCATGCACTCTTTAGGCAAGAATACTGTAATGAGTTGCCATGCTCTTCTCCAGGAGATCTTCCCAACCCAGGGACCAAACCTGAGTCTCCTGCATTGTAGGCAGATTCTTCATTGTCTGAGCCACCAGGGGAGCCACTTCTATTATCTTTTAACCAAAAGAAGGGTTAGTATGCTATATTTTTTTCCATCCATTTATTTTAACCTACATGTCCCTTTATATTTAAAGCTGGTTTCTTGTAGACAACATGCAAGGGACTTATTTTTGCTTTTGTTTTTAATTTTTGCATTGAGATGTAATTGACCTATATTAGTTTCACTGTACAGTGATTCAGTGGATGTTTATCTTTTATTGGTACATTACTTTTGAATTTTTTTCCTCTATGTTTTAAAGGAGAAAAAAATCAATGTATTTTCTATAGATTAGATTTTTACTTATCTCTTTTTTGAGTCCTAATGGAAAAGATACTTAATTGTGCACCATATTTTCTGATCATTGTTCTAAAACATAGAGGTTTCTTTCATAAGTAGTTGCCTGTTATTAGAAACTATATTGTCTACTTCACTTCCTGGTATGGCTGTGTAAATTACAGTTTTTACTCACGGAATGTGAGAGAAGGTGATATGTGTCATTTTTAAGTGATGGATGTGCATATCATTCTCCATTTTCTTCTTTCCCTTTTAATGACAAGTCCCAAGCTATCTGAATTAATAGAACAAAAGAAATCTTGGTCTCTGAATCACCAAATGGAGAAAAGTCATTTGCAGATGAGACAATTCTGGTCTTGAACTACTGTGTGAGGAACTTCTTTTATTGTGTGGTGGTGTTATGTACTTTGGGAAACTAAATCATTCAACCCTAAAGGAAATCAATCCTGAATATTCATTGGAAGGACTGATGCTGAAGCTGAAACTCCAATACTTTGGCCACATAATGTGAAGAGTGAACTCCTTGTAAAAGACTCATGCTGGAAAAGATTGAGGGCAGGAGGAGAAGGGGGCAGNGGAAATCAATCCTGAATATTCATTGGAAGGACTGATGCTGAAGCTGAAACTCCAATACTTTGGCCACATAATGTGAAGAGTGAACTCCTTGTAAAAGACTCATGCTGGAAAAGATTGAGGGCAGGAGGAGAAGGGGGCAGTGGAAGATAAGATGACTTGATGGAATCATCAACTCAATGAACCTGAGTTTGAGAAAACTCTAAGAGATTGTGAAACACAAGCAAACCTGCTGTGCTGCAGTCCATGGGGTCACAAAGAGTCGGACACGACTTAGCAACTAAACAACAACAGTTTTTTTAGTATTCTGAATTACTGTAAATGAAATAAAGCCAACGCAGTACTATTTGAATGGAAAGTTCTATAGCACAAGTGGAGGGAATGGGCTTACATAGAACAAAAACACTATAAATATGAGAAGAAAGGACTGTAATGCATATAAAAGTAAAGTAAAATTATTAGCTTTAGGTGATCAAACATATAGATAACTCTTAGCTGCCTGTTTCTATTTTCTCTAGAAATTATGGAACAAACACCCAACAAAGAGTGGGAGGACAGGAGAGTTGAATAATATAGATGAAAAATACAAGATAATCATCTCAACAAAATAAGAAAGTATATTAAAATTATCTGACAGTGTTAAACATCAATTTGCAATTCATAAATCCTAGAGAATTTCCCTCTCGGCTGCCACCCCTGACCTTGGACACAGGGTAGCTCCTCTTGGCCGTCACAGCCTGGTACTCTAGGCCACTGCCCCTGACCTCGGTCGTGGGGTAGCTCCTCTCAGCCGAGTTTAGTATGCCGGCTCTCGCAGCTACTTGCGCTTAGTGCGCTGGCTCTACCCTGCGTCTGAGGCTAGTGGCAGCCGGGAAGAGACACTCCACGTCTGAAGTCGGGGGCAGCAGCCGGGAGGAGCTATCCCGCANAAAAAAAAAAAAAAGGCAACATGAATGAATACCATAGCACTTTTAGGAGCTGGAGTGACATGATGGAGCTCACAGATATTTTAGATTTGAGCCAAGGGTCAATTTCCCTGAAAGGACTTGAAGCTCACCTAAAGAATATCCAAGTTCTTCCTGTGAGCTGTGAAGCACATCTCCAAGCACGGCCTGGAGGCGGTAGGTACTTGGGTAACCAGTAGGACCTGTATTTAGCGTGGAATCATTGATGCTGTGCCAGTGGATGGGGGTGGTATGAAATGGCACTCTTATCATGACTGTGCTGTCAGGCTTTCTGCAGAGGAATTCAGTCCCGTGACAAAGAAGCGTGGGGATGACTCTACAGCGTCAAACCAAAGCAGCCTGCTTGTCATGTTCAAGGTGTGGAGTAATTGATCTGCCTTTCTTCCAAGGCCTGTCTTCCATAAGCCCTTAGAAGGAAGGTCACCTTCTCAGCAGCAACTGATGAATAGAAATTGTTGGTAAATAAATAGAAAAAGAGCACATTTCATTGCTTCAGACTCCAGTTCTTTCAACTACAGTGTTGTCATCTTAGTTGTATTATTGTCCCCAGAAATCTCTAGCCCAGCAAAAGTGGTCATGAAAAGGAAGAGCATGACTTGCTTTGCAGCAGTGAAAGGTTTTCGAAAAAGATTTTGTTATTGGTTGTTCAAGTGACCATTTCTTTTTTTTTTAATCTATCTTAATTTTTTTTTTTTTTTGGCTGTGCTGGATCTTAGTTGCAACACATAGCATGTTCATTGCGGTGTGTATGGGTTCAGTTCAGTTCAGTTTAGTCANGACGTTTTTTCCAATCATATCAACCCCAACTAAATCCTCTTCCATGAACCATGTTCCAGGAATGCCTAATCCTCAACAGAACATTAGAGTTCCCAATTCAGGGATGTGTGCAGGTGATCAAGCTCCAGTTACCCACTAGGTCTGCATGTTTTACGGCAGATGATGATACCAGACACTAATCTTGATTTTTCCTCCAACAGCAATGAATTTGTACCTCTCCTGACAATTTGACCGGATAATAATAATTTCAGCTTTTTATTTTCAGTACAGATTTCTTTCCAGAGTTTCTAACATACCTAGCTGCCCGAAACATCTGGATTTCCTATAGCTTCTTTAAAAATCCCCAGCCCTCTCTATTAATCCATTCTGCATGTGATAAGGTATCCAAGGTAGGTCAAGCTTTCTGAAATAGTTCTCTAATGCATCTTCTCTTTGTCCTCATTGCCACAACATTACTAGAAGCTATCACAATTTTTCGTGTTCCATGACCTCCTGAAACACACAATACTCCTTTTNTCTCTATTAATCCATTCTGCATGTGATAAGGTATCCAAGGTAGGTCAAGCTTTCTGAAATAGTTCTCTAATGCATCTTCTCTTTGTCCTCATTGCCACAACATTACTAGAAGCTATCACAATTTTTCGTGTTCCATGACCTCCTGAAACACACAATACTCCTTTTAGATGCAGAAGGATATCTTCTTTGCCTACAATATCCTTCCCCATCCGATGTGCCTGGTTAGTGTATAAATCAACTTTTTAGGACTCAATTCAAATGTTACCTTCTCCCTAACCCCCTTTCCTCCCTTCTCACCTATGTCAAGTGAGTTTCCCTTCTTTGCTGCTTGGCATACTGTTCTTACCTTTGTTTTAGCACAAATCATGTTCTCGTGTAGTTACTGGTTTAAATCATCTATTTAGGCTTTCATTTGACCCTGAAATTCATCCCTTTAAAAAAAATCACCATAACTCACACATCATTAATACTAAAAAAGGTTTGCTTAATAAATGAATGCAATCCTAGCCCTTTGTATATAAAAAAGAAAATTTTGGATGATCAGTTTTTCATTTACAAGTATATTATTTGTAATATCCCCTCCTTATAAAGTCTTAGCTGTTCATTGGTAACATCAGTCTTAAGTTCAAGGATGCTTATCTAAATATGNATGGTTAAATTATATGGTCTCAAAAATAGAATGTTAGCTAATTATAAAATTGTTTATTTTTATTCTGTTATTTATGATCGTGTTGTGATTTCCAGAAGCAGAATTGAGAAATAGGATTAAAAGTTATAGTAAGGTCAATATCCATTCAATCTATAGAAGAGCTCTTGAATAGTGAGAACTATCCTGATTGAAAAATCAGTCGTTTTTTTTTTTCTTTTTTTCTCTCTCCAGGCTGTAGAATCATCAGAAAATGAGGAGGAAAGAAATATTTTATCTTACTTTCTCAAGTGGGCAACAAAAACTCTGTTTCAAAGACCTCTGAGTTATTGCTATAGTCTCAATGTTTGTGTCCCTTCAAAATGCATATGTAAAAACTCTTATCCCCAAGGGGATGGCATTTGAAGGTAGGGGTTTGGGGCTGTGATTAGGTCATAATCCTTAAGAAGAGATTAGTAACTTATAAAAGATGTTCTAGAAAGCCTTCTTTTTCCTTCCATCATCTGATGACACAGCATGAAGTTTCCCTACTATGAGAAGCCAGCTTTCACCAGACATCAAATTTGCTAGCACCTTGATCTTGGACTTCCCAGCCTTTAGAACCATGATACATAAATTTCTATTATTTATAAGCCTTCCAGTCTTTGATACTTTGGCTATAACTGTCCTATGTTAAACGATCTTTTCTTTTTCAGTCTGCAATGATGAAAACTTGAGCATTAGTGAGATTGTTGAATTTCTGAAGAGGATAGCTATGTGAAAGCCAGAGGACTAAATAATCAGTAAAAACAACAGCAACAACAACAAAACCATAGGCAAAGGCAAGAAAATGAGATTTTTGTAAAGAAATAAGAGTTAGGGATTGTGTTTCCTTCTGTTCTGGCAGCATGTATGGCGAAGAAGACATTCTCATACACTACATACAAACTAACATTACAAAAAGTTCTTAAGTGCCTAACTGAAATCTGGCCCAAGGACTAAATTAGAATTATACTGTTACCATAAAGCAGATTGATCATTATGTCTGACAGTAGGAGGTATTCCCTACGAGAAAACCATTCCTAATAACACAGCAGGATGTGCTTCTCACACCTGGATGACATACTTATCTAAAAAACCATCTTTATGTAACCTGACAGAACTTCTTTTCACGTAAATATAGTCTGAATTGAAAATGACAGCTTGCTTTCCACAGTCCCCTATTTTCCACCTCTCTACAATTTCCAAAAGACTCATTTCTTTATTATTTCATTTATTTTGAATGCTATAGACTTTCATACTTGCATTCATTGGCTTCAATGCCAGTTTCAATTCCACATTAATTCCATCAATTGCACTGAGTGATAAAGTGCTGATGCTAATGTACTTTTGAAAAAAACGTCTTCAGTTGTATCGACTGTACTAAAGTAGGGTGCTTAATCCCAAACTAGACTCTTCTATTTTTCACTTTCCTCATTTTCCTGGAATCAGTTATTTTTCTTTGTTCAGGTCACTTTCATTTTTCTTGGTTACCTCCCAGAAGATGACAAAGAAAAGACATGGATGTAAGCTGTCTTCCAAATTACAAATCAACTTTATGCAAACAGCACTTATGTTAATCAACTAGGTGCCTCCCGAAACATCCAAATGTTTGAAACCACCAGCTTATCTGAATTTGTTGATTGCAACGTTCGGTAGCAGTAAAAGAGAGACAGGTTAAACAGACATGAAACACATATTATAATATATTCTACTCAGCAAAATGGTTAAATTTAAATTTCTATACTTTTATTCTTTCTGTTTCCCTGAGCATGTCTTTTATGAATCCCTCCCTTACCACAGGAGGTTTTTCTCCTTTCAATATATCATGTAATCCCCAGTCAGATCAGTCTTTCTAGAACGCTATTTTAACAGTATCATTTGCAGAATAAAAAGTAAGACTCCTTACTCACCTCCCTACAGGATAAATTCCAAGCTCCTTAAGCTACAACTTAAGGGTTGTAGGAGGGTCTGGTTAATCTAACTCCCTTGCCTTTCTAGAGCTAAGCGTGTTCTTCCCTTACTTCAAATCCCTGCTGCTGCTGCTGCTGCTAAGTCACTTCACTTGTGTCCGACTCTGTGTGACCCCATAGACGGCAGCCAATCAGGCTCCCCTGTCCCTGGGATTCTCCAGGCAAGAATACTGGAGTGGGTTGCCATTTAGCTATATAAAGGTTTTCACTGTCTCACTTTGCCACATTTGCACATTCACTAAGACAGTTATTCTTCCTTCTTTTTGCCTGCCAAAATAATATTCTCCATCAAGGCCCATGCCAAATCTCACCCTATTTTCCATATTACAATAATCTTGCTGGCATAAACATCTGTAAGTCAAAATCATAAGTAGTTCAACGTTACAAAATAACAAAAATTTGACAGTTACCCACTTTTTCTTAAAAGGCCTAAATATACACGAAAGGAGGCTGGTCACCTCAATAAGTGGTTTCATTATGACAATCCTTATTTTTTTAATACCATTTTCACTTATTCTTTGTCTAACTTACTAGTTTGTTTCTTTTTTACAGGCTTCTTATATTTCTATGCAGGGAAGAGACTTTAGGTTTACTACATTGTTTTTCACCCAGTATAGAAGATGAAGATGAATAGACTCATAAGGATAGAAAATCTATATGCTATTTTTCTTCCACTTTAGAGTATACTCTAGTCTAGTACCTGACACAGAGTAGAAGGCAATTCATATCTGGAGAATCAATAATTGTTCACTTCTTTTTTTTTTTTTTTTTACTTTATTTTACTTTACATATTGGAGTTATAGTATAAGGATCATGCTTATAATATTGCAATCAAGCTTCATCTGAAAAGCAGTTGTTAATGTATAATTTTAGGAAAATGATGCTATGTCTTGTTAGAAATGTAACATAGAGTATGCTATGAATTCTTACACAATTTTTTTAAAAAAAATACCAGAGATTATCTCTCTTCCAATGGCCTAATATAGCTATTCAGTAGGGTTTGATAGAGTCAGATAAGATATGTTATCTCTACAGTCACTCTGTAAGATTATGGAAATACAAAAATTAGAAAAAATGTCCTCCCATCAAGAGCTATAAATTGAGGAATTTGACAAATGAGCACATAGCTGCAATGCAATGTAGTATGGACTCTGATATACTAAGGACAGGTGCTGAGGTCACGTATCTCATAATGGATTACACGGAGAAAGCTTCTCAGATACAATCATATCTGAGTTGAATTTTAAAGAACTAGTAAAACATTAACTTTATTTAAAACAAATAAATAACAGCAGGGTTGGTGAGATATCTGAAAGAAGTAAGGCTGTGTTTGACAGAAAATATCTTGTGTAAAAACAGACACAGAAACACACTCAAGAAAGTACATATATTTCAGTATGACTCAAGTGTGATTATATTGGGTTCTTAGGGAAAAGAGAGTGGGAGGATGTATAGTGGATAAATCATCTATAACTTTTTAGATTTGAGGATGCTGTTCAATGCTTTTAAGCATCAAAGTAAAATAGATTCAATTTATGCTTAAGAAATACTATTGACAGCAAAAGGTTGGATGGATTGCAGAAAACAAGAAAAAGGAAACTAAAGAAAAGAGTTTTGAGATTGTGCAGCAAGCCAGGTAAGAAATCATAAAAGCCTGAGCTAAGGAACTAACAGTGAGGATTAAAAAAAAAAAAAGGATATATTTAAAGACGTTAAAGGAAATCAATAAGTTTCAGTGACAGATATTACATTGTGTTAAGAGATGGGAAAGAATTAAAGATGATACTTGAGTTTGTGGCTTGACACATTTTTAGGATTGTGAAAATATCTATCTGGAAAGAAATAAAAGAGAGAGGAACAGATCTGGGATTGGCATCCTGATTTCTTGTGTTCCAAATAGCCAGAATACTTACTGTTATAATGGTCATTTTAAAAAATAAACATGTTTTTAAAAAATAAAAATAAAAAAGTAAAAAATAAACGTTTTTTATCTGATAATGATTAAAATAGAACACAATCATCTACAAGGATAAATTAGTTGCTATTAAACAATGAACTAGTATTGCTTAATAGCATTTAAGACTAAAACATTACAGAATGTTTAGCTAGAAGATACAAACTGCACTTAATCACACTAAACTTCAATGTTATAAATCATTGTCATTNCTACAAGAATAAATTAGTTGCTATTAAACAATGAACTAGTATTGCTTAATAGCATTTAAGACTAAAACATTACAGAATGTTTAGCTAGAAGATACAAACTGCACTTAATCACACTAAACTTCAATGTTATAAATCATTGTCATTTTCCTTCTTTATCTTTGATAATTTCATTGATAGAAACATTTAATATCACTGTGTGATTCAAGAAGAACTCAATGAAGCATTTTTCAAAGAGATTACTATTTAATCATTCAGTGCCTGACTATTCAAGTAGAAAGATAACACCAGGGCAGAAGAGAAGGCATTAAGAAGAAAAGGAATCTCTTCCTTTGTCATGTCAACATAAGACCTCCCTGCTTTAGGATTTATTCACATTTTTGTCCTTCTTTATATAGACTACTTAAATAGTGACACAGATGTCTTCAGCTCCATTTCCTTGAAATATCTTCCTTTCTTCCTATCTGACTTAAGGTAATCTGGAGAAAAAAACAGCCTGTCTCCTATGTCATTGACTTTACAACGACCATTTTGTTCCATTCACAAAACATAGCGTTACTCTCAGTTCATATCTCTATTTCACTTTTAGTGTATACTGGAAATTTATTTTAAAAATTACACCCGTTAACCTGCATTGCCATTTGTTAGCTTCTTTGCAACTACTGCTGCTGTTGCTAAATTTCTTCAGTAGTGTCTGACTCTGTGCGACTCCATAGATGGCAGCCCACCAGGCTCTTCTGTCCCTGGGATTCTCCAGGCAAGAACTCTGGAGTGGGTTGCCATTTCCTTCTCCAATGCATGAAAGTGAAAAGTGAAAGTGAAGTCACTCAGTCGTGTCTGACTCTTTGAGACCCCATGGACTACAGCCCCCCAGGCTCCTCCTCCATGGGATTTTCCAGGCAAGTGTACTGGAGTGGGGTGCCATTGCCTTCTCCTTTGCAACTACTATGTAACCGATATTTATACAGAGTGTTTGAAAACAGAAAAATAACTTTATTGTAAAAACATTATAAAAGTAATACATGGTTACTCTAAATAATTCAGACAATAAAAAAGTAAATAAGAAAAAAAATACTCAAAACTCCATCTCTCTTAGAAAATCTATGTTAATATTTTAATGAATGACATTTCAGGTGTGTGTGTGTGAGAAAGAGAGAGACGAAGAGAGAGAGAGAGAAATGCAAATTGGTAACATAATTTTATATTCATGGAGTTACACTGTACTTCCAATTTGATAATATTTTTATTAAACAAAGTATTTTGTCTGTTTTTCCAAGGGAGCATATTCTCTGCTTGTTTGGATAAACCATAATTTTCTTTTACCACTACCATTTAATAAATTTGAAGTGATTTCCTTTCTATGTCAATATAAATAGTGTTTCAATATGAGTCTTTGCTATTGGATTAATGAAAACAATTTTATACAAATTGCCAGGATACATAACAGAAAAGCTGTTATCAATCTCTATATCCACCAACTGCACATAAAACTACTGCTTTCCCTATACCCTTATGCTAATATTGTCTGTTTTCTTTATCTTTGCCAATCTTTTATAAAAAAAAAAAAAGTATCACATTAGTTTGCATAAATGGTACTTGGAAGAAAAACTTCCCTGGTCCCCTTCTATACAATAGCACAATTCTATTCAATAATCACACTTTGCCTCCCTATTCTTTTTTCATGACATTGTCACTACCTGACATATCACATATTGATTTAGTATTTATTGTCTGTCTTCCTTTACTAGAATTTATACTCTATGAGGTGTAGACATTGTCTCTTTAGTTTTGTATCTCTAGCAACCGGAGTAGATTTTGGCATATAGCAGATATTTTAAAACGTTGAATGAATTTTTGAAAATCATATGTTTTTACTTTATAAATCTCTTATTTATGTTTAATGGCCTTTTCTCAAACTTTATCATATACTAAATTCTCATATTTATTCATATTTATGTTTTGATTATTTGCTGTAGTCCATAAGTTAATATGTCTATGTTTAAAATCAATATTACACACTTATTTTTACTATATTTCCCTAATACATTTAATTCTGAAAGGACATGCTGCTGCTGCTATGTCACTTCAGTCATGTACGACCCTGTGCGACTCCATGGATGACAGCCTACCAGGTTCCTCTGTCCCTGGGAATCCTCCAGGCAAGAATACTGGAGCAGGTTGCCATTTCCTTCTCCATGAAAGGACATAACCAGCTCTATTTTGTTCTTTGAATGTTACTAATAATCTCTTGCCTTTATATTCTTGTAGATGATCTTTTGAACCAGTTAATCAAGTTTCACATAAATCTATTTAAACTATAATTGGAATTGCACTCACTCTGAAACAATATTAAAAGAAGTTTGACATTTTTATTGTCATCCTAAGACAATGCATGTTTATAATTATAAAACTTCATTTCAAAACACACAAAACTTCATTTGTGTGCCTGTAGAGGATATTATGGTTTTCTTCACATATAGACTGAACTTTTCTTGAAAGTTTACACTTAGGTATGCTACGCTTTTGTCATCATTGTGTGTGTCATTGTGTGCCATTGTGACTGCACTTTAAATGATGTTTAAATTACTCTTTGAAAGACCTTACCTTAGAAATTCTCAGAAACTCTACCTACATTATAATGCCATAAAGCATACTGAAAATGAACTGAAACTTTACATATAAATATTGTTTTAATAAAATATTAATTAATAGCTTAAAATGGACAAAATCAACTTATATTTACATGGAGTTTAAAATTTGACCTTATTTTTCTTAATGAAGCCACGGTCTTTTATATTTAAAACAAATATTTTAGAAGTGTAGTTGAGTCATTTTTCCAAATTGTTTTCCAAGATGGCGATTTTCTTTCTATAAAAGACATGTTCTTTTTTTCTCAACATATTTAAATAATCTAGAATTAAAACTCCAGTAATAGATGAGAAATAAACACATGCAATCAACATGCTCACTTTCTAGACTGCNGTGTAGTTGAGTCATTTTTCCAAATTGTTTTCCAAGATGGCGATTTTCTTTCTATAAAAGACATGTTCTTTTTTTCTCAACATATTTAAATAATCTAGAATTAAAACTCCAGTAATAGATGAGAAATAAACACATGCAATCAACATGCTCACTTTCTAGACTGCAATGTGAAAGAACTCAGGGATGATTTGACCTGAGAAAAACCAAGAATTCTCACAAATGTAGCTGTAAAATTTTGTTTGCTTGTTTGTTTTACATAAATGCCATGCTAATCTTTACGTAGTCATAAGCTGCATAGCTTAACCATTAAGGACAGAACTAGAAAGCTTAAGACATGTAAAGTTTCCCCAAAGGTGTTTCTAAGTCAAGCTATTGTTGCTGAGTGAATATGATTTCTAATAAATGTGTTCACAATAGTTGAGTGAAGAGCCTGAGTAAGAAGAACGCTAAACTATAGCTTCCTGAGTATTTCTAAAATGACCATACTTTTAATATATTATTGGACTTCTGGGTACTGATTGCTAAACTGATTATAGCTTTTAGGTAGTGCAATCTCTTTTTGCCCTATTTCAGCTTGCAAATATAAACCATAACTCCTACACAGTTACATTTGCCATGACCTGAATGAATCTCCCTGTGTAATTTCCACTAATCATTTTTATTCCTCCATCTGTGCAAAAAATGACTTGATATTACCAACTGAATGTTTATGGAAAGGCTGCATAGTGCCTGCTTATGTGAAACCACACATATCCTTTCCCATTGCAAATTGAATTCAGTGAATGAAGAAGCTGTAAAAATACTTTTAAATGTTGTTTCTCTTATTAAATAAAGATACATAAGATGGCTCATGTAACATAATCAAACTGCATAATATAAGGGTTAACCACAATACTTCAGTTTCATTCTTTGTGGGTGAAAAAGAGTTTTAAAAATTAAAGTACAAAATAAGGAGATGGTTTTAAAGCAAAACTATGCTAAATTGGCAGATTTGCCTCACAATATTTTGTTGGAAGATAAGAAGTAAATTTCTGCCAATTTTGCAAAAAGACTTCCATTTCTCTGCCTTAGTTACTATCCCTTGGGCATTTTATATCTTTTCAAGTAGACTAAGAAGATGCTATGCCTCTAGGGAATGAAGAAAGAAGTAATCTTACCATTTGCTATTCACCATTCCAAGCTCTGGTTTTCTGAGATTTTCAAAAGCAGGGCTATGGTGTTGGGAATCACATCTTTCACTCCTGGAAACCATTCTCATAGACTTAGTCCAGGCTTTCGTCATTTGCAGTTTTGAATGTTTTCTATCTTTCCTCAGAACTTCTTGTTTCTTTTGAAATATTTTAATATACTTGACAACTGAAATCGCATATTTTACTAATTTTCAAACATAACTTGGTCGCCAAAATTGTCTTTAATAGGATTTACTCAACAGGATGCATATTTTAACAATCAGCTAGTATGCTTCCTTGATTGNAGTGTCAGACTTTATTTTGGGGGGCTCCAAAATCACTGCAGATGGTGACTGCAGCCATGAAATTAAAAGACGCTTACTCCTTGGAAGGAAAGTTATGACCAACTAGATAGTATATTCAAAAGCAGAGACATTACTTTGCCAACAAGGTCCAAGGTCCGTCTAGTCAAGGCTATGGTTTTTCCTTTGGTCATGTATGGATGTGAGAGTTGGACTGTGAAGAAGACTGAGCACCAAAGAATTGATGCTTTTGAACTGTGGTGTTGGATAAGACTCTTGAGAGTCCCTTGGACTGCAAGGAGATCCAACCAGTCCATTCTGAAGGAGATCGGCCCTGGAATTTCTTTGGAAGGATTGATGCTAAAGCTGAAGCTCCAGAACTTGCCCACCTTGTGCGATGAGTTGACTCACTGGAAAAGACTCTGATGCTAGGAGGTATTGGGGGCAGGAGGAGAAGGGGATGACCGAGAATGAGATGGCTGGATGGGATCACTAACTCAATGGACGTGAGTCTTAGTGAACTCCGAGAGATGGTGATGGACAGGGAGGCCTGGCGTGCTGCGATTCATGGGGTTACAAGGAGTCGGACATGACTGCGTGACTGAACTGAACGGAGGGTGCAATAACGGTGACATTTTTTTTTTTCCTTTTTAGTAAAGGAGCACTCTATTGAAAACTCTGAAATATCTGTCTATAATTACTACCCAAAACTACCCAAGAGACTGAAATAGCTGGTTGAGAATGAAGACATGATGAGAGCCTACAGTAACATAGAGAAGAGGGTGCAGACTACGTGTACAGGAATAATTTTATGGGAGTCTTCTTTTGAGTTCTCAGTTACCATCTGTAATCCAACTCTTAGTTTTCTAAATTGAAAAGGTCAGAGTTCTCTTTGTGTTATGAAGAATCCTAAGTAATGTTTCAATGGGCTTTCCCAGGTGGCACCAGTGCTAAAGAACCTACCTCCTAATGCAGGAGACTCAGGACACATGAGTTTGACTCCTGGCTAAGGAAGATTTCCTGGAGAAGGAAATGGAAACCCATTCCAGTATTCTTGCCTGGAGAGCCCCCTGCACAGAGAAGCCTGGCAGGCTACAGTGCATAGGTTTGCAAAAAGAGTCAGCCATGACTGAAGCAACTTTTCAGGCATGCAAGTAGTGCTTTCATGCTATGAAGCATTAAAGCAGTCATAGATGATTTTATTTTCTATGTAATATTTTCTGATATATAATTAGGTTGTAACCATCTCCCTCACATTTACCTGAATTCAATCACAGATGTGAATTAAAGTCCATATCATCATAAGAGTCTTAAAAGGGAAGAAGGAAGAAAGGAAAGATAAGTGAATAAACACTCAACTCTATAACTAGGAAAGATAGCCATTTATCTTGTTGTTCAATTCTCAAAACAGTCATTTTGATCTGTCACTAAGATATCAGAATGTGACAGCAAAAGATCTTGCATATCACATGAAGAAATAGCTTATCAAAAAGAATAGAATGGAAGGAGGAAATGTTGTGGTTCATTCTAAGATTAAATAGAGATGTGTTCAAATAGCGTTATTATCTGTCTCTCCTTCTCTGCTGTTGTTGTTGCTATTATTATTATATTATTATTAGTTATGCTTTTATTCTGTTGGTTATGTTTTCAAGCCAGACCCCTCATCTGCTCAGACTTATGTAGTACTTATAATTTACAATTTCAGAAGAAAAATAATATCATAAGTAGTTTAACAGAAAGCAGCTTGAGCCAGTATTGTTTAGAATCCTAGTCTTGAAATTTGCTAGAAAAGTGACTTTGGTTCTCTGAGTTTCTCTTTCTCTATAAAATGAGGATAATAATAGTATTAAAGCTCATAAAGTTACTGGGAGAAGTAAATTTCTTCTGCATAAATCACTTGGAATAGTGTTTGGCATATGAGAAGCATTTTATTCAAATTATCTAAAAAATAAATACAAGTGTAACCAATTTCTCTCACAAGTGTGAATACTGTAAGAAGTTTACTCAAACTCGTGTCCATCGAGTCGGTGATGCCATCCAACCATCTCATCCTCTGTCATCATCTTCTCCTGCCTTCAATCTTTCCCAGCATCAGGATCTTTTCCAGTGAGTCAGTTCTTCACATCAGGTGGCCAAAGTATTGGAGTTTCAGCATCAGTCCTTCCAATGAATATTCCTGGCTGACTGCCTGGGGAATGCACTCAGTAACCAGTGAACTGACCTCTGTGCCCCGAGTGATGACACAGCTAATACACAGGGTGGAAAGTGCAGACCTTCTACTCTGATATTGTCACAGGAATCACATGAAAATGGGCAAGGGTAATTCTCAGAATCAGAGCAGGAAAAATAAAAAATTAGCTGTGAACTGTCTTCATTAAGACTGTCCTAAAAACAAGGGTATATTTCAGTGTTCAGGTAGAAGCTGTCAGGGTCTAGGGGAGGCAGAAGGAGTGGAAGAAAAACATGGGTTAACATTTTTCAAGCCAAGTCCTTCTACTCACCTGCTTCTACTATTTCTCCCTTTTACTCCATTGTACTCTTTTCCCTCCCCTCGGTGCCTCAATATCTCTACTTCCCAGCATACTAGGATCACTCTGTGGCTTTAGTATGTGAGTATTACTGCATTTGTCCTAGACCTTTCACTGTCAAGGGACTTTTTAGGACATAACTGTGTACTTTTACAATATTAAAGACATCAATTACACTTCAACTAGAAAATGTGTGAATATAGTTAAAACACAATCATACAAATGGCTTCATATGTTCAGATAAAATGCTGATTGAGTAAAGGGACTATTTAATTTTAAACTGAGACAAAGTTAAACCACAACAACTATAGAAAAAACATCCTTATGTCTTTTGTCTTTTGCAGAAGCAGAGTTATTCATTTGGGGGTAGTAAGTCAACCCAATAAAGTATGTCATTACTTTATTCCAAGTCTTCTGTCCATTATGTACTGGTTATAATATTTTAAAGATATGTTGGCAGATAAGACAACAGTAGAGTAAAACCAGGAGCTCTCTACTGAAATGCACACACTGAGCTAAGCAAACATACAAGTATTTTTGCCCTTTTGGGAAGTGTTCAGCTCAGCTCATCTTCCTTATTTCTAATGCACTCAAAGACTCAGCCTAGCTAATTCATACTCAGAACAAATTGCATAACACTCCAAGACTGACACATCCAAAGTTCATCCATTGTGTAGTAGCTTGACATTAGAAAAGGGCAACTTTTGAAAAACGAATAAAATAGATTTTCTCACTCTGCTGGTCATGTCTCAGAAACAGCTGGAAAGGTTTTTTTGAAACTTAAATTTCAAAGAGTGCATCATTCAACTTTCACAGTTTTAACACCAATACCATTAAGATTTGCAACAGTGTTATTTCTGAAAATCTAAATACCTCAACATTTTAAATGTCATTAAAATATAAGTTCCATTAGGATAATTACTTTGTCTCCTTAAGTCATAAAACAAAGACCCTAACCCAATGTGTTTCACTTAATAAATACTTTTTAAAACTAAGTGATCAATTTAATGAATAATTTTTTAAAAGTTTCATTATGGAATATAAACACTACATTATAGCAAAATGCACAGCTGAGTAATTCTCAGGTTATTGATTTATGAAAATCATTGTAGCACTGTCTCGTTTATACAAGCATCATTAATGTATGACACCAACAATAGGCAAGAAACATTCGAGTGAATTTATATCACTTCAGTTCAGTCGCTGAATTGTGTCCAACTCTTTGTAACCCATGGACTGCAGCACACCAGGCTTCCCTGTCCATCATTAACTTCTGGAGTTTACTCAAACTCATGTTGACAATTCGATCTCTGGTTTCTCTGCCTTTTCTAAATCCAGCTTGAACATCTGGAATTTCACAGTTTCATGTACTGTTGAAGCCTGGCTTGGAGAATTTTGAGCATTACTTCACTAGCGTGTGAGATGAATGCAATTGTGTGGTAGTTTGAGCATTCTTTGCATTGCCTTTCTTTAGGGTTGGAATGAAAACTGAGCTTTTCCAGTCCTGTGGCCACTGCTGAGTTTTCTAAATGTGGTGGCATATTGAGTGTAGCACTTTCACAGCATCCTCTTTCAGGATTTGAAATAGCTCAACTGGGATTCCATCACCTCCACTAGCTTTGAATTTATATTAGTCCATACTAAATTTGCAGATGTATCACTTAAGTATATTTGTGACATATTATTCAGGCCTATTTCATTTTAAAGCAGGAATTGACTTAATTCAAATTGTCTTTGTTAAGAAAAAGAATTTATTAGGAATGTAAATGTGACTTGTAGAAGTCTAGATTGATTATAACCTCAAGACATTTGCATCTGGGGGCTAAAATAATGTACCAGAGCTCTAGTTCTCCCTTTATCTTTTATATTTCCTTTTGTCAAGCTCTGTTTATTCTTCAAGTACATCATCAGGTTCTATTCTAAAAAGAAGAGAGCTTTTTGGTCATGTGCCCAGCCCTGAGCAATTACTGTATCAGAGGCTTTGTATACAGTGATTGTCCCATATCTTGGGTCCTGTGCCTACTCAAGAAACAAAAGGAAGATTGCTGTAAGTAACAGACATACTAGGGGTAGGGATGGGATTGTTCCTTACTGAAAGGGTTGGGTACATTGGTTACACAAATCGTCTCAATTATTCACATTTAAGTGTTTGCATACCTTTTTCAGTATAATGTGACTTTGCACCTTTTGCCATCAAGGTGGGGAGTGGGGAGTCTGTTTCACTGCCCTTTGAATCTGGGATGGTTTTGCAACCTGCTTTGTGTCAATAGAATGCTTCTGTTTTCTTTCTTGATTGCTGCCAACTATGATGGGCATAAGCACTGGTGAGACTGATGGATAATGAGAGATGACATGTGGTGATCTGTCCTAGGGAATATACTGACATGTCCCAGATAAGGCTGCCCTGCCCTCCAATCTCCTACATATGCATGAATGAACTCAGGTGAGATCTATCATCTGAGCTCAACCAAGCCAACTTTAGATAAAGAAATATATACTGAACCCCCCAAAAGTGTTGAATTACTATTAAATGATGAGTGGTTTTCCATTTTTTATTAAAAGTATTTCTAAAAGAAAATAAAATATTTGCCACAAGATTACATAAATGACAACAGCATCTAGTGGAATAATTTTATAATTTCCCATAATTGATATTATGAGAAACAATATTCTTTAAAGTGAATGTTCTCTTATGTCTATTAAATTGAACCATCTCATTGTCTAAGAGATGCAACTCCTGAAAGTGGTCAGTAAAAAATTAGAGAATTCATCATTATAAGACAAGGACAGGTCTTGTGGCTAAGATAAAATGATAAATAATGTTAAAATAGATGTAAACAATATTGTTCTTTTGTGATAGACTACGAATTAAGCCATAGTTTTTAAAATATTGTTTCTTATTTTTACACTTTAAATCAAGATGAAGTAAGAAATTATTAATAATACAAAGTATGCAAAGTTAGATGAAGGAGTGACTTCATCTAACCAAAACGAAGCCAGTATTGATGAGATGAAAATCAAAAACATGGAAAGTTTTTTTTTTTTCTTTTTCTTACTAGAGGAACAGAAGGAATAGCAACTTTAAATATAATGCTTAGGCTGGCTATAGGGAAATTTTCAATGAGTAAGAAGAAGCCAGAAAGTCATTTCTTGATATAATTTTCTCACAATAATATCATGCTACTCAAAGTCTCACTTAATAGCTTCTCAAATATAACTCAAGATCCCCCAAGAGAGTAGCAATCCTCCTAAAGCTGTCTCTGTACTTTCTGAACTGCTGCAATAAAGATTAGGCAAGAATATAAAGAAAATAACTTTTTACACTAACTAAATCATGTTTAAAGATCAACTTTATGAGGGTACATTTCCTTATTTAATAGAATCATATTTCTATTAGCAGGATCTGTATGGAATGACTCTATCATTTCAATTCAGTTCAGTTGCTCAGTCGTGTCCGACTCTTTGCGACCCCATGAGTCGCAGCATGCCAGGCCTCCCTGGGCATCACTAACTCCCAGAGTTCACTCAAACTCATGTCCATTGAGTCAGTGATGCCATCCAGCCATCTCATCCTCTGTCATCCCCTTCTTCTCCTGCCCCCAATCCCTGCCAGCATCTGGGTCTTTTCCAATGAGTCAACTCATCGCATGAGGTGGCCAAATTATTGGAGTTTCAACTTTAGCATCAGTCCTTCCAATGAACACCCAGGACTGATCTTCTTTAGAATGGACTGGTTGGATCTCTCTGCAGTCCAAGAGACTCTCAAGAGTCTTCTCCAACACCACAGTTCAAAAGCATCAATTCTTCGGCGCTCAGCTTTCTTTATAATCCAACTGTCACATCTATACATGACCACTGGAAAAACCATAGCCTTGACTAGATGGACCTTTGTTGACAAAGTAATGTCTCTGCTTTTGAATATGCTATCTAGTTTGGTCATAACTTTCCTTCCAAGAGTAAGCGTCTTTTAATTTCATAGCTGCAATCACCATCTACAATGATTTTGGAGCCCTCCAAAATAAAGTCAGCCACTGTTTCCACTGTTTCCCCATCTATTTCCCATGAAGTGATGGGATTGGATGCCATGATCTTCGTTTTCTGAATGTTGAGCTTTAAGCCAACTTTTTGACTCTCCTCTTTCACTTTCATCAAGAGGCTTTTTAGTTCCTCTTCACTTTCTGCCATGAAAGTGAAAGTGAAAGTGAAGTCACTCAGTCGTGTCCAACTCTTTGTGACCCCATGGGCTGTAGCTTACCAGGCTCCTTTGTCCATGGAATTTTCCAGGCAATAGTCCTGGAGTGGATTGCCATTTCCTTCTCCAGGGGATCTTCTTAACCCAGGGATTGAACCCGGGTCTCCTGCATTGTAGACAGATGCTTTACTGTCTGAGGCACCATAAGGGTGTTGTCATTTGCATATCTGAGGTTATTGATATTTCTCCCAGCAGTCTTGATTCCAGCTTGTGTTTCTTCCAGTCCAGCATTTCTCATGATATACTCTGTATATAAGTTAAACAAGCACGGTGACAATATACAGCCTTGATGTACTCCTTTTCCTATTTGAAACCAGTCTGTTGTTCCATGTCCAGTTCTAACTGTTGCTTTCTGACCTGCATATAGGTTTCTCAAAAGGCAGGTCAGGTGGTTTGATATTCCCATCTCTTTCATTTATAGCTGATTAAATATTGTGTTTTTAATTATAAAATGGGCTTCAAGCCCCTCATGAAAAATAGAACACTCTGAAAGATTACTAGTGTTAACATATTGGCAACTTAATTCTGAATCTTACCACTTTGTTCACGGAGAAACAAAGTAAAAGTGGGGAGATATCTATAAGAAAATTTTTAACAACAAAAAATCTATGTGACATAAAACATGAAAATTGCAATATAACTTTAAGCATAACCAAAATTAATTGAGACCAGTAGACCAGAGTAAGAATTTCTATAAGAAGTTACACAGAGAGCCAAGGAGCAGAGCCCCATCAATGGTAATCTCAGAAACTTCCAGGTAAAAATCATCCCTCAAAGGTGAGGTCCCTATCATTAGTAAGAAGTGGTGTGGACAGGACCATTTCTTTGCAGGTGTGGTAGTAAAGAAAGCAGAGAAGGCGATGGCATCCTGCTCTAGTACTCTTGCCTGGAAAATCCCAAGGATGGAGCAGCCTGGCAGGCTGCAGTCCATAGGGTCGCGGGGAGTTGGACACAACTGAACGACTTCACTTTCACTTTTCACTTCCACGCATTGGAGAAGGAAATGGCAACCCACTCCAGTGTTCTTGCCTGGAGAATCCCAGGGACGGGGGAGCTTGCTGGGCTGCCGTCTATGGGGTCGCAGAGTCAGACACAACTGAAGCGACTTAGCAGCAGCAGTGGCAGCAGTAAAAAAATAGAGAGAAGGTGAGGGAAAATGCAGAGTGTCCTGCTCTGAAAGTACCAGCAAGGGTGGGGGGACCTTCCAGAAGTAATAGGAAAATCATGTTGGATGCATTAATGGGAGGCAGCATCTGATGAAAAAACCCTAGGAGCGTAGGTCAGGTTGGGAAAAGCTCCTAGCACCTGCTTAAATTCGGAGATGCAGAAAAGTCATGGCTGGACAGAAGACTATATTGGAAAGAAATCTCAGATTATCTTACCAAGTGAGGAAAAAGCCCTTTGCAAAGGCTGGAGAAGTTTACCCAGTCACTGATGTTTATGCCCCACCTTGTCAGGAATGAAATTCTTGCAAAGAACTAGTACAGAAATTGCCACTTGCCCAAATATAGGTAATCAAAAGGAAGAAAGAAAATATTCAAATAAAGATTAGATAAATGACAGAGAGAGCTACCTAAAATTTTTCTACAAAGTAATTCCTCAAGTAAATGTTGCCATGGAACAAATATTACAAGCCCTGTACCATGAATTAAAAACAATTGCAGTAATGATGAACTGAGCAGAGAATGAAGGAAAAGTTCAAGACTACAAGAACTCAAGCAAGATATGGCCAGACAACTCATAAAAGTGAAAGAACTGACAGAACTCCAAAAAGAAAGGATCACAAAGTATAAAAGAACTTCTAGAGAAATGAGAAAAAGCTAAAGGCCCAACAAGGTATAATAATTTTTTTAACTGCTCTGATTGAAATGGCTCCTTAAATTGCCATATGCATTTTAGCTTTTTGTTTGTTTTTATGGTCTTCTTGTCCACTCACAATCAAATAACACATTATTTTATCACTGGTTTAATAAACCTTATAGTGCTATTGTTCCTTCATTGCTCTTCTTTTCAGTCTTTTCCCTCTCCCCAACTCATTGTCATTATTTTTTTTATTATTATAACTGTCATATAGATGTCTCTATGTGCATGTGTATGTGTGTGTTTGTATTTGAAACATCTTTATTTATTCAAGCTTGTGAGCCATTCATTTATGTTTTCTTCTAGTATTCATGGCTTTATTATTATATTTTTGCATTTGAATCATTGATTCAATTGCAGTTTACACTAATATATGGTATTATTATGGGCTAGTTTTATCATTTCCAGAAGAATACCCAGTTTGAGCATCATTAATTTAAATAAAGGTCCCTGAAAACAAGAAATCTTATACACTGCTGGAGAGAATACAAAATAATACAGCCCTTATGGAAGGGCCCTAGTTTAGCATTATCTATCAAAAATATTCAACTACATTTTCCCTTTTACTCACTAATGCTATTCTGAGGTTTATCCTGAAGTTATTCCTCCACAGGAATTAGTATATCATAAATCTGAATGACTGAAATAGCAACAGACTAAAAAAATCCCATCTATTCCATAATAAAGTCTTTCATAATTGAAACCAAAGTATATCAATATAATGAATTATTATGCTGATATAAAATGATGAAGAAGCTCTCTCCATATACATACACACACATACATATATAGACAGACATGGGGGAAATGATTCACTATGTATTAAGTAAAAATATTTTTTGAATTGTGAAATAGTATGCTACTTTTGCTTAAGAAACTGAGAGAACAAGAATTTGTCCACATTTGCTCATATTTGCATAACGAAAAGTTGAAAGAATATCTAAGAAACTGAAAAAGTGGTTAACAACATGTCAGAAAAAAAAAGGGAGAGGAACTGCGTGGAAATGGTGACTTCCCAACTGTTTTAAGATTTACATATGGACAATTACCCATTTCAAAAATTTATAATGTGTCTTTTTAAGAGAACATTTTATTAATGTCTGCTTCAGATCACATTAGTGCTATTAAACTACATCTATTATAAAACTAGACAATCCACCTGAGATTGTTCAGATCAATGACTGTTTATCACTAGGTTATCACATTTATACTTCTCCATAGATTTCTAACATCTCTGCAGTCTTGTAAGCAGAAGCACTGTGTCAGATGTTCTAGATGTTCTTTTCAAGGATATTTGTAGAGCAGGTAGATTTAGAAGAGAAAGACAGTGTCTTCATCCGGAGCAAAGAAAGGCTTATTTGTTTTCCAGTATAATAAAGATAATGTCTCCCTACAAAGCAATGGGACAGGTTTGCTTACAGCCCATTATAATAGCCTGGAGTTTCCAGAGATTGTGGTTTCCAATTTAAAACACTCACTACATGTCAGGACACCATCTTGTCTATCTGCATCATCCCGTGGAAATTTAGGCTTAGGGAACCACCACACACACACACACACACAAAAGTCACACATTGGTTATTACTTTTGCAACTGGAAATAGACTATCTTTTATCTCTAAGCCCAGAATCTCATGTTTGCTGCCAGCATCCATAAAATGTCAGTAAACTAGCTTATTGATTTCCAAGGAGCATAAAGTCTCAGATCCCATCACAGTCTTGACAACATTTGATTTGTATAAGAAGGTTTATGATAGATATCTGATGGCCATATAAGTTTCCTTATCTCATAAATAATTATTAAATATTAGTTCAATCTTGTGATCCATTAATGTAATGATATGCTTTTGTGTGTACATGTATGTATATATTTTGTAGGAAAGTAATAGTCGCTCAGTCGTGTCCAACTCTTTTTCAACCTCATGGACTGTAACCTGTGAGGTTCTTCTGTCCATGGAATCTCCAGCAAGAATTTTGGAGTGGGTAGCCATTCACTTCTCCAGGGATCTTCTCGACCCAGGGATTGAACCTGGGTCTCCTGCACTGCAGGAAGATTCTTTACCACTTGAGCCACCAGGGAAGCCTGAGCAAGAATGACTGATCGATCAGGAGTGGGATATGAACCCACGCCACCAGGGAAGACTGTGACCTAAACACAGCACCTTAGACCACTGAGCCATCCTGTTGGACTTTTAAAGAAAAGGGTATAGGAAAATTGAGTTAGGACTACTCAAAGGATTTTCTATAACTTAGAAATGTACTTATGAAGGAAACTGCACTGCACTTATGAAGGAAATCGTAGTCTAAGACTACATTTGAAGTATCTTAGAGGGATTTTCTAGATGACTTTCTTATGAATGGAAAATATTTCTTGCAAAAATTAAAATAATAATGCTAAAAGAAGGAAAAGAACCAGTATCAGATAGCTAATTATATTCAAAATATACTTTGAAAAGCAGCAATTAGACTTTGACCAAATTTGGGATTAAATGATTGTTTTTACTGAACTTCAAATTATCTTTAAAATAACAGAAAAAAAATTATAAAACGGTAAGCACAGAAAGACTCAGTTTTTATATCAGCATGTGGATGAAACTGGAAAAATGAAAATTTTAGTAGTGATGTCTTGTGAGTATTGATATGTCATTTAATCTTTAGTTGCCTACTTGTATATTTAAGTATTTACTGATTTAAAAACAAAAACAAAACAGAAGCTAGTTTTATATCCAAAGTTTTGACTATTAAAAATATTTTTTTATTTAATTCCTTTTTTCTCCAAAGTGCTTTGTGAGTATATAACAATGGTGTCACATGTCCACATTATTTTTCTAATAGCTTTTCTAAAAATGTAAACTAAAAAATCAGTTCAGTTCAGTTCAGTCACTCAGTCGTGTCCAACTCTTTGCAACCCCATGAATCGCAGCACGCCAGGCCTCCCTGTCTATCACCAACTCCCAGAGTTCACTCAGACTCACGTCCATTGAGTCAGTGATGCCATCCAGACATCTCATCCTCTGTTGTCCCCTTCTCCTCCTGCCCCCAATCCCTCCCAGCATCTGGGTCTTTTCCAATGAGTCAACTCTTCGCATGAGGTGGCCAAAGTACTGGAGTTTCAACTTTAGCATCAACTAACTAAAAAATAGCACAAAGCAATTCATATTTTCCCAGTAATTCAGAGAAAATGCATGTACACTGATGGGAATAAGTCACTCTAATGACTGAATTTTGAGGTATCCCTCCTTTATTTAAATATATGCTTTGATAATATTTTATAGTTGCTTCAAATACATTTATTAATTTAAGCCCAACATGATTCTTTTAAAAATTCTGAAACTCAACACTCTTTAATCTCTTTTTACTTATCACTGAGTTGCCCAAGCAGACCTTTTCTCCCTCTCTTTCTCTCTAATATTACCCTTTCGGAATTATACAGCAGTTTTTTATAACAATAATACTGTGAAGTTTTTGAAAGGGAATACGGTTTAATGTATTATTTCTGATATAGACAGTGAAAAGAGCAAGACATTTTCTTAAAATTTGTTGCAAATACACTTGTGAGATTCTTAATGAAAAACTGGTGTGAGTTAAGAGCTGAAGTGAGAGCTTCATTTACTCCATATTAAAATCTACTCGCTAACCCAAGGTCCTAGTGACTGTCCTCACCATTTATAAAGATTTGTTTTATTGAAGCATAAAAGTACTAGTTTTTCACAGAGTAAACAGGAAAAATAATTAAAGAACTCAAAAGTTCTTTGAATTGTGGTTCCCCAAGCTCAGCACCACTGGCAATCATCTCTGTAATTCTCTGTTGTTGAGGCAGTGGGTTGGGGGAGGGGAGGGTTGGACAGAAGTAAGGAGAGCGGTATCCAGTACAGGACAGCACATTTAGTAGCATCCCTGGCCTCTATCCACTAGATGCTAGCAATCTCTCCATTCATGACAACCAAAAATATAATATTTCTAGACATTGCCAAAATGTCCCATAAGGCAAAATCACCCCCAATGAAATACCAATGATATAACTATAATCAAACTTTCCCTTATATATTAGTAGATTATGCTAACTGGCAGAAATAGGGATGGGCTATATTAGCTAACTAAGAGATATGTTTTATTACAGTCTTAGCCTTGTTCACACTCTTAGATATTGGTAATTTCATCTTGGTACCATTAGTTCCTCAACTATTTTTACTCAAGTAAAGTAAGGAAGCTTCTGGTGGGTGTGTGAGAAGAGGTTGCTGTCCAATGAGAATGAAGCAATGGCATTTGGCCTATAAAAAATGCTCCCAAACAGTCAAAATAGATGGGAAGTTATCAGTTATCACTTCTCTGAAAAATTCCCTTGGAAAGCTTTCTCAATAAGCCAATCCTAGTACATTCTAGAAAAATAAGGTAACTAAATATTCCAATTTGCCTGGAATACTGGCTTGCTTATACTTGTTGCTCCTGCATGATTATTAAGAATAAATTCCTTTCACTCTCAAAAGTGTCCTATTTTAGGAGACAAAGTTAAAAAATATAACCCTTTATCAGTGGTAGCATACCACTTTGGAACTAGCAATAGTCCATAAATTCTTTTGTATCTCAGAAAGGCGTGTTAAAATTCATTGTAGGTAACAACTGAACAGGGAGTTTTGTCTGGTATTTAAGAGCATGGATTCTGGAGTCAGAAACTCTAAGCTCACATTCTAACCTTATCACTTATTAACCATGATACTTTGGCTCTTAGTTTCCTCATCTGTAATATGTGGTTAATAATAGCAGCTGCTTCCTCATAAGATGACAGACATGCAATACTCAAATTACGTATATAATAAATGAATAAAGTACTTAGAACATTACCTGGCACAATGCTATTATGTTTTTGTTTCATTTTCTTTGCCCTTGTCTTTTCTACTTTGCACATTGGGGGAAAAAAGTATGGGAGATTATACACATTTTTTCCCTTGTAATCTGAAATTGCACCATTAACTCATTATACAATTCTGATGTTTTCCATTTGCTTATTTCAATAAAATTAGAATTGCATTGCAGTTGATCATTTATAAGTGTTTTTTATGTACTTAATAAGTTTACTTTTTTATATATTTTAATATCACATCCAGGTTATTATTATTAATGCTATTACATTGTATTTTTTATTTTCTGGAGAACAATTTTTTGAAATTTAATGGTTAGGACTTGGGAAATAAATGTACACTTCTAACATAGCCCTCAGTGATCCTTAACCTCCCTATATTTGTGTAACCCTTCCTCTTGATACAGGTTTAGTGACTTGCTTCTAATCTGTAAAATATGCCAAAGGTGAAGAGATGTCACTCTGTGATTAGGTTATAAAAGATTATGATTTACATCTTGTTAGCAGATGTTCCGTGCTACTTTGTCAGCTTATATGATTTGATGGAGAAAACTTCCATGCCTAGAAAGAGGTGAGAAATTCAGTACAAAAACCCATGAAGAACTGAATATTATCAAGAACCACATTAAGCTGATTCTTGGTAATAGCAGTAGTGAATACTTCCTCAGGCAGGTTTTGAGATGACTAAAGACAGAGGGTTCCTTGATTATGGTCTTTGAGAGTCAGAATCTGCAGGGCCATATTTCTGCTCAACACAAATTGTGATAAAATAATTATAAGCTGTTTTAAGCCTAGTTTTTTGACAATGTAATATATGCAGGAGGGCCCAGAGGAGCTACTCCATGTTCTTCAGGAGGGGCAGCCATGAAGAGATATGCCTCCTCCACGTAAGGAGCAGTGGCTACGTTTTGCTGGAGCAGCTGTGAAGAGATACCCCATGTCCAAGGTAACAGAAACCCAAGTAAGATGGTAGATGTTGCGAGAGGACATCAGAGGGCAGATACACTGAAACCATAATCATAGAAAACTAGCCAATCTGATCACACAGACCAAGCCTTGTCTAACTCAATGAAACTAAGCCATGCTGTGTAGGGCCACCCAAGATGGGAGGGTCATGGTGGAGAGGTCTGACAGAATGTGGTCCACTGGAGAAGGGAATGGCAAACCACTTCAGTATTTTGCCTTGAGAACCCCATGAACAGTATGAAAAGGCAAAATGATAGGATACTGAAAGAGGAACTCCCCAGGTCAGTAGGTGCCCAATATGCTACTGGAGATCAGTAGAGAAATAACTTCAGAAAGTATGAAGGGATGGAGCCAAAACAGAAACAATACTCAGTGGTGGATGTGACTGGTGATAGAAGCAAGATCCGATGTTGTAAAGAGCAATATTGCATAGGAACCTGGAATGTTAGGTCCATGAATCAAGACAAATTGGAAGTGGTCAAACAAGAGATGGCAAAACTGAATNAGTGGGTTGGGGGAGGGGAGGGTTGGACAGAAGTAAGGAGAGCGGTATCCAGTACAGGACAGCACATTTAGTAGCATCCCTGGCCTCTATCCACTAGATGCTAGCAATCTCTCCATTCATGACAACCAAAAATATAATATTTCTAGACATTGCCAAAATGTCCCATAAGGCAAAATCACCCCCAATGAAATACCAATGATATAACTATAATCAAACTTTCCCTTATATATTAGTAGATTATGCTAACTGGCAGAAATAGGGATGGGCTATATTAGCTAACTAAGAGATATGTTTTATTACAGTCTTAGCCTTGTTCACACTCTTAGATATTGGTAATTTCATCTTGGTACCATTAGTTCCTCAACTATTTTTACTCAAGTAAAGTAAGGAAGCTTCTGGTGGGTGTGTGAGAAGAGGTTGCTGTCCAATGAGAATGAAGCAATGGCATTTGGCCTATAAAAAATGCTCCCAAACAGTCAAAATAGATGGGAAGTTATCAGTTATCACTTCTCTGAAAAATTCCCTTGGAAAGCTTTCTCAATAAGCCAATCCTAGTACATTCTAGAAAAATAAGGTAACTAAATATTCCAATTTGCCTGGAATACTGGCTTGCTTATACTTGTTGCTCCTGCATGATTATTAAGAATAAATTCCTTTCACTCTCAAAAGTGTCCTATTTTAGGAGACAAAGTTAAAAAATATAACCCTTTATCAGTGGTAGCATACCACTTTGGAACTAGCAATAGTCCATAAATTCTTTTGTATCTCAGAAAGGCGTGTTAAAATTCATTGTAGGTAACAACTGAACAGGGAGTTTTGTCTGGTATTTAAGAGCATGGATTCTGGAGTCAGAAACTCTAAGCTCACATTCTAACCTTATCACTTATTAACCATGATACTTTGGCTCTTAGTTTCCTCATCTGTAATATGTGGTTAATAATAGCAGCTGCTTCCTCATAAGATGACAGACATGCAATACTCAAATTACGTATATAATAAATGAATAAAGTACTTAGAACATTACCTGGCACAATGCTATTATGTTTTTGTTTCATTTTCTTTGCCCTTGTCTTTTCTACTTTGCACATTGGGGGAAAAAAGTATGGGAGATTATACACATTTTTTCCCTTGTAATCTGAAATTGCACCATTAACTCATTATACAATTCTGATGTTTTCCATTTGCTTATTTCAATAAAATTAGAATTGCATTGCAGTTGATCATTTATAAGTGTTTTTTATGTACTTAATAAGTTTACTTTTTTATATATTTTAATATCACATCCAGGTTATTATTATTAATGCTATTACATTGTATTTTTTATTTTCTGGAGAACAATTTTTTGAAATTTAATGGTTAGGACTTGGGAAATAAATGTACACTTCTAACATAGCCCTCAGTGATCCTTAACCTCCCTATATTTGTGTAACCCTTCCTCTTGATACAGGTTTAGTGACTTGCTTCTAATCTGTAAAATATGCCAAAGGTGAAGAGATGTCACTCTGTGATTAGGTTATAAAAGATTATGATTTACATCTTGTTAGCAGATGTTCCGTGCTACTTTGTCAGCTTATATGATTTGATGGAGAAAACTTCCATGCCTAGAAAGAGGTGAGAAATTCAGTACAAAAACCCATGAAGAACTGAATATTATCAAGAACCACATTAAGCTGATTCTTGGTAATAGCAGTAGTGAATACTTCCTCAGGCAGGTTTTGAGATGACTAAAGACAGAGGGTTCCTTGATTATGGTCTTTGAGAGTCAGAATCTGCAGGGCCATATTTCTGCTCAACACAAATTGTGATAAAATAATTATAAGCTGTTTTAAGCCTAGTTTTTTGACAATGTAATATATGCAGGAGGGCCCAGAGGAGCTACTCCATGTTCTTCAGGAGGGGCAGCCATGAAGAGATATGCCTCCTCCACGTAAGGAGCAGTGGCTACGTTTTGCTGGAGCAGCTGTGAAGAGATACCCCATGTCCAAGGTAACAGAAACCCAAGTAAGATGGTAGATGTTGCGAGAGGACATCAGAGGGCAGATACACTGAAACCATAATCATAGAAAACTAGCCAATCTGATCACACAGACCAAGCCTTGTCTAACTCAATGAAACTAAGCCATGCTGTGTAGGGCCACCCAAGATGGGAGGGTCATGGTGGAGAGGTCTGACAGAATGTGGTCCACTGGAGAAGGGAATGGCAAACCACTTCAGTATTTTGCCTTGAGAACCCCATGAACAGTATGAAAAGGCAAAATGATAGGATACTGAAAGAGGAACTCCCCAGGTCAGTAGGTGCCCAATATGCTACTGGAGATCAGTAGAGAAATAACTTCAGAAAGTATGAAGGGATGGAGCCAAAACAGAAACAATACTCAGTGGTGGATGTGACTGGTGATAGAAGCAAGATCCGATGTTGTAAAGAGCAATATTGCATAGGAACCTGGAATGTTAGGTCCATGAATCAAGACAAATTGGAAGTGGTCAAACAAGAGATGGCAAAACTGAATGTAGACATTCTAGGAATCAGCAAACTAAAATGGACTGGAATGGGTGAATTTAACTCAGATGACCATTATATCTACTACTGCTGGCAGGAATCCCTTAGAAGAAATGGAGTAGCCATTATGGTCAACAAGAGTCTGAAATGCAGTATTTGGAAGAAATCTCAAAAATGACAGAATGATCTTTGTTCATTTCCAAGGCAAAACATTCAATATCATGGTAATCCAAGCCTATGCCCCAACCAGTAACTCCAAAGAAGCTGAGTGGATCTATGAAGACCTACAAGACCTTTTAAAGCTAACACCCCAAAAAGATGGCCTTTTCATTATAGGGTACTAGAATGCAAAAGTAGGAAATAAAGAAACACCTGGAATAACAGGCAAATTTGGCCTTGGAGTACAGAATTAAGCAGGGCAAAAGCTAATAGAGTTTTGGCAAGAGAATGCACTGGTCATAGCAAACACCCTCTTCCAACAACACAAGAGAAGACTCTACACATTGACATCACCAGACGGTCAACTCTGAAATCAGATTAATTGCATTCTTTGCAGCCAAAGAATGAGAAGCTCTATACAGTCAGCAAAAACAAGACCAGGAGCTGACTGTGGCTCAGATCATGAACTCCTTATTGCCAAATTCAGACTAAAATTGAAGAAAGTGGGAAAACCCTTAGACCATTCAGATCTGACCTAAATGAAATCGCTTATGATAATCCAGAGGAAGTGAGAAATAGATTTAAGGGACTAGATCAGATAGACAGAGTGCTTGATGAATTATGGATGGAAGTTCGTGACATTGTACAGGAGACAAGGATCAAGACCATGCCCATGGAAAAGAAATGCAAAAAAGCAAAATGATTGTCTGAGTGGGCCTTACAAATAGCTGTGAAAAGAAGAGAAGTGAAAAGCAAAGGAGAAAAGGAAAGATATAAGCATCTGAATGCAGAGTTCCAAAGAAGAGCAAGAAGAGATAAGAAAGCCTTCCTCAGTGATCAATGCAAAGAAATAAAGGAAAACAACAGAATGGGAAAGACTAGAGATCTCTTCAAGAAAATTAGAGATACCAAGGGAACATTTCATACAAAGATGGGCTCGATAAAGGACAGAAATGGTATGGACCTAAC
>SJYV01041598.1:181949-195252 GCA_006410875.1 Neotragus pygmaeus
CCAAATCATCCCACCCTCTCCCTCTCCCTCAGAGGCCAAAAGTCCATTCTATATATCTGTGTCTCTTTTGCTGTCTCGCATACAAAGTCATCATTACCATCTTTCTAAATTCCATACATATTTGTCAATATACTGTATTGGTGTTTTTCTTTCTGGCTTACTTCACTCTGTATAATCGGCTCCAGTTTCATCCATCTCATTAGAACTGATTCAAATGTATTCTTTTTAATGGCTGAGTAATACTCCATCGTGTATTCTTTTTAATGGCTGAGTAATACTCCATTGTGTATATGTACCAAAGCTTTCTTATCCATTCATCTGCTGATGGACATTTAGGTTGTTTCGAGTCTCTTTCAATTTTGGTTTCCTCAGGGTATATGTCTAAGAATGGAAATGCTGGGCCATAAGGTGGTTTTATTTCTAGTTGTTTAAAGAATCTCCATACCATCTTCCATAGTGACTGTATCAATTTACATTCCCACCAACAGTTCAAGAGTGTCCCTTTTCTCCGCACCTTCTACAGCATTTATTGTTTGTAGACTTTTTGATGATGGCCATTCTGACCAGGGTGAAGTGCTATCTCATTGCAGATTTGATTTGCATTTCTATAATAGTGAGTGATGTTGAGCATATTTTCATGTGTTTGTTAACCATCTGTTTGTCTTCTTTGGAAAAATGTCTGTTTAAGTCTTTTCCTCATTTTTTGATTAGGTTGTTTGTTTTTCTGGTATTGAGTTGTATGAGCTGCTTGTATTTATAGTTTCTGGTCTTACATTTAGGTCTTTAATCCATTTTGACTATATCTCTTTGTATGGCATTAGGAAGTGTTCTAATTTCATTCTTTTACAAGTAGCTGTCCAGTCTTCCCAGAACCATTTATTGAAGGGATTGACTTTGCCCTATTGTATATTCCTGCCTCCTTTGTCAAAAATAAGATATCCATAGGTGCATGGATTTATNTTGTATGGCATTAGGAAGTGTTCTAATTTCATTCTTTTACAAGTAGCTGTCCAGTCTTCCCAGAACCATTTATTGAAGGGATTGACTTTGCCCTATTGTATATTCCTGCCTCCTTTGTCAAAAATAAGATATCCATAGGTGCATGGATTTATTTATTTCTGGGCTTTCTATCTTGTTCCATTGGTCTATATTTCTGTTTTTGTGCCAGTATCATACTGTCTTGATAACTGTAGCCTTGTGATATAATCTGAAGTCAGGATGGTTGATTCCAACAGCTCCATTCTTTTTCAAGACTGCTTTGGGTTTTCAGGGTCTTTTGTGTTTCCATATGAATTGTGAAATTTTTTGTTCTAGTTCTGCGAAAAATGCCATTGGTAATTTGATAGGGATCTCATTGAATCTGTAGATTGCATTTGGTAGTAGAGTCATTTTCACAATATGGATTCTTCCTACCCAGGATCATGGGATATCTCTCCATCTGTTTATGTTGTCTTTGATTTCTTTCATTAGTGTCTTATAATTTTCTGTATACAGTTCTTTTGTCTCCTTAGGTAAGTTGATTCCTAGATATTTAATTCATTTTGTTGCATAGGTGAATGGGATTAATTCCTTAACTTCTCGTTCTGATTTTTCATTGTTAATATATAGAAATACAAGTGATTTTTGTGTATTGATTTTGTATCCTGCAACTTTGCTAAATTCATTGATTAGCACTAGTAATTTTCTGATGCTATCTTTAGGGTTTTCTATGTATAGTATCAGAGAAGGCAATGGCAACCCACTCCAGTACTCTTGCCTGGAAAATCCCATGGACAGAGGAGCCTCGTAGGCTACAGTCCATGAGGTCACGAAGAGTCAGACACGACTAAGTGACTTCACTTTCACTTTTCACTTTCATATACTGGAGAAGGAAATGGCAACCCACTTCAGTGTTCTTGCCTGGTGAATCCCAGGGACAGCTGAGCTTGGTGAACTGTTGTATATGGGGTCACACTGAATCGAACACAACTGAAGTGACTTAGCAGTAGCAGCAGTATGTATAGTATCATGTCTTCTGCGAACAGTGAGAGTTTTACTTATTCTTTTCTGATCTGTATTCCTTTTATTTCTTTTTCTTCTCTAATTGCTGTAGCTAGGACTTTCAAAACTATGTTGAATAATAATGGGGAAAGTGGGCACCTTTGTCTTGTTTCTGATCTTAGAGGAAATGCTTTCAATTTTTCACCATTGAGAATAATGTTTGCTGTAGGCTTGTTATATATGGCATTTACTATGTTGAGGTAGGTTCCTTCTATGCCCATTTTGTGAAGAACTTTAATCATAAATTTGTGCTGAATTTTGTCAAGTCTTTTTCTGCACCTATTATTTCTGCATATATTATCGTATGGTTTTTATCTTTCAATTTGTTAATAATGTGTATCACATGAATTGATTTACGTATATTGAAGAATCCTTGCATTTCTGGAACAAACTCAAGTTGATCGTGGTATATGAGCTTTTTTACGTGTTGCTAAATTCTGTTTGCTAAAATTTTGTTGAGGGCTTTTTGCATTTATGCTCATCAGTGATATTGGCCTGTAGTTTTCTTTTAGTGTGTTGTCTTTGTCTGGTTGTGGTATCAGGGTGATGGTGACCTCATAGGATGAATTTGGAAGCGTTCCTTACTCTGCAATTTTTTGAAAGAGTTTTAGAAGGATAGGCATTAGCTTTTCTCTAACTGTTTGATAGAATTCTGTGAAACCATGTGGTCCTGGGCTTTTGTTGTTTGAGGAGATTTTAAATCACAGCTTCAAATTCAGTGCTTATAACTGAGTTATTCATAATTTCTATTTCTTCCTGGTTCAGTCTTGGAAGACTGAACTTTTATAATATCTGTTCATTTCTCCCAGGCTATCCATTTTTTTGCCATGTAGTTGTTCATAACAGTCTCTTATATTCTTTTGTATTTCTGCATTGTCTATTGTAACCTCTCTTTTTTCATTTCTAATTTTCTTGATTTGATTCTTCCCTCTTTTTTTCTTGATGAGTCTGGCTAAAGGCTTGTCAATTTTGTTTATCTTCTCAAAGAATCAGCTTTTAATTTTATTGATCTTTACTATTGTTTCTTTCATTTCTTTTTCATTTATTTCTGCTTGGATCTTTATGATTTCTTTCCTTCAACTAATTTTGGGTTTTTGTTCTCCTTTTTCCAATTGTTTCAGGTGTAAAGTTAGGTTGTCTATTTGATGTTTTTCTTGTTTCTTGAGGTAGGATTGTATTGCTATAAATTTCCTTCTTATGACTGCTTTCACTGCATGCCATAGGTTTTGAGTTGTTGTGTTTTTATTGTCATTTGTTTCTAAACATTTTTTGATTTCCCTTTTGATTTATTCAATAACCTGTTGGTTATTTAGAAACATGTTGTTTAATCTCCATGTGTTTGTGTTTCTTACAGTCTTTTTTCTTATAATTGATATGCAGTCTCATAGCATTGTGGTTGGAGAAGATGCTTGATATGATTTCAATTTTCTTAAATTTATTGAGGTTTGATTTGTGACCCAAGATGTAGTCTGTCCTGGAGAATGTTCCATGTACAGTTGAGAATAAGGTGTGTTATTCTGCATATGGATGGAATATCCTGAAGAGATCAATGAGATCCATCTCATTGAATGTATCATTTAAGACATGTTTCCTTAGCACTTTTCTGTTTTGATGATCTCCATTGGTGTGAGTGGGGTGTTAAAATCTCCTACTATTATTGTGTTAGTGTCAATTTCTCTTTTTATTTCTGTTAGTGTTTGTCTTATGCATTGAGGTGCTCCTATGTTGCGTGCATCAGTTTAGTTCAGTCACTTAGTCATGTCTGACTCTTTGCTACCCCATGAGCCACAGAACACCAGGCCTTCCTGTCCATCACCAACTCTTGGAGTCGACCCAAACTCATGTCCATTGCATCAGTGATGCCATCCAACCATCACACCCTATGTCATCCCCTTCTCCTGCCTTCAATCTTTCCCAGCATCAGGGTCTTTTCAAATGAGTCAGTTCTTCACATCAGGTAGCCAAAGTATTGGAGCTTCAGCTTCAACATCAGTGCTTCCAATGAACACCCAGGATTGATCTCTTTAGGATGGATCTCCTTGCAGTCCAAGANGCAGATATCATTTTAAACTCATGACCTGTGCTTGATATTATGTAGAGCTCTAAGACAGAAATTGGAAAAGTTGAAAGATAATGACAGGAAGACACCACAAAATTGCCAGTGACAAAGTGGACTACAAAGAATTCATTCCAACTAAGGAGAAAAAGAGACAAATTCAAAATAACTAATAAATGGGAATGTGTTAATTTCTGTGTTTGCAACCATTCACCATAGAAATTTATTCTTTAAAAAGAAATATTTTACAATTTTCCTTCTAGCACAAATAGTACCACTTTCCTCACTGTGCTCAATTTTAGGAAGAAATTTTAAAGGTTAACTAGTGGAGTTAGTCAATCCTTTGGTTAGGATTTGATAGAAATATAACTATTATTTTGATCTGCATAATCACAACAATCAAAAGTTTCAACAGATTAGTACAAGTACTTTCTATTTATAGAAATTGGTGAATTGAATAATACATATGGCTCAATTATTACTTGAAATATCTCCATCATCCATCTCCTACCCTATGAAGTTCATCTTCAGCTCTAGTTGATATTGAAGTTCCCAAACAAAGGGACACATCCTCTTAACTTGATATGCATTGGTCTTTGAATTATAGCTAGGCTTGGTTTGGTAGATTTACATACTGATACATTGAAAATCAGTATAATACAATCTATAAAATTTAGGTAAAATGAAAGATTTCCTTTTTTTTTCAATTTCCATAGAGACCAAGTTGTTTAGTGTTGGGAGCCACCATGGGAGATCCACCCTTGACAAGGTCATGTGGAAGAGAACTGTCAAGCAAGGCTTCAGGACTCAGTGGGCTCCCTAGGCTTTCTCGAGCATCTACCCCCAAACCAGAATCTGTCTGTTTTACTATCTCATGACTTTCACCAACTCCTCAGACATTAACAGGGAGCTATTCTTGACCACCTTTCTCTGGAAAAAAATTAACTTAGGGCTATAGATAATAAGTCTCCTGGACATGAGAGGAATATTTCAAATCAAACCCCCTCTCTTAGCATTTAGCTTGCTTGGCAGGTATATCCAGACTCTTGCAGCTACGCATTTGATTATTTACAGCCTCCCAACTGTGAGAGGCACAGAAAGCCTAAAACATAGAGCCTTTTAAAGAGTTAAAAGTTATTAGAGTAGTACTAATGTAGGATTTAATTATTTGGCCAATTCTTGTTGCTAAGTTCCCATATCTCTTATCCACTGTGCACCTGGGAGTGCATTGGTTAACATAGTTGGAATGTAAGAAAAACAAGTGTAGCCTTGAATTTAACCACATCAGACTTTTGAGCTAATTGGTTCTTCCTTGTAACTCACTGCACCTTTGCTCCATGAGAAATGTAAATTGTTTAATACTTTCTGAGGCTGACATAGATTAGAAATATAAGAAAAAACATTTCAAGGGAAAATAAGTTTTCTGGTTGAGAAGCTTTTATCAAAAGAGGGTCATAAAATGTTCACAGGCCTCCAAGGCCAGAAGATAATGTACACAATATTGTTTATGGGAAAGGTTTGCAGAAAAAATGCTAGTTTCGATAAAGACAAAACAGGTGTTATATTTGGGCTGACTCTGTATGACTTTGCATCTTTCATTTCCCTCTATGTATAAGACAACGTACAAAAGTACCTTTAAAAAATAAAGCTATGGGCCTCGCTTACTGAAGCAGCTTAGTCTCCTCATGTCAATCATTTTTCTCTCTCTCTTCTTCTCCCTCTCTTTTTCAGGCTGATCCCTTGGAGCATAGAGGCTCCCTGCGTTCACTTATCTGCCCGGGTTTCTAAGACCTAAATAGGAAGACGTTCTGCATCTTCACTCTCTCGGGAGACCAGGAAGGCACCTGTGGCCTCCGTGAACAGGGCAAACCTCTTGTCTCAAAGTTTTATTGGCTTTCTATGTAAACCAAGGAACATCAGCCTCTTTCTCTCCTCTATTTCTTATCTACAATATTCTTTCCTTATGTCTCTCTAAATCAATCGCCGATGCCGTTTTTCTTTCAGGTTCCCCTGGATCCTGCAGGGGCTGGACCCTGGCAGTTTAGTGCCCAATGTAGACAAAAAAATTACTGGGTGAACAAGTAGGCCATATCTTTTAAGGCAAGAAACTTGCCAATGTCCATTGATAAGGAAGGTGAAGGGCCTTATAACATATTTACTATATGCTGAACATATCAACACTAAATGAACAGGATATATCTTCTTTCACTGTTGATTTATAAGTAAGTTTGAACTCATAACTGAAGCATAGAATTTTTAATGCCTACTGAATGAAGATAGAGCCCAAGGCAATTTTATATATATACTTGTGAAGTTTTATTAGGTAGACAATTAGTACACATCTTAGGAGTACAAGCAATTTTTGATAGTAAAATTGATGGATGGAGACAAATTTCTTAGTCAAAATTATTTGCTTGCAACATTCTATGCCTATCATGTGAGACTGCTGTAGTCAGGGTCATACTATATAATAAGTCTTTCCCAGGGAACAATCTAGGAGGAAAAAAGAAAGGAATAAGTATACGCTCAAGAAGTCTATAATTAAAGTGATGTGTTGGTCATCATCTGTTTAATCCTTAAACATTGATTTAACCAAAGTTTCTCTTTCTGGTCTTTTTGAGGTCATTAGAGGTCTTCTCCTCTAATAAAAAGGAGATTGTTGGGTTGGTGGGAAAGATTCCTGGTTCTGACTGGAAGCATCAGCTTTGAAAGAGTGAGAACCATTCAGGCCTGCAGAGATGTGTAAAAATAACCAAATACACACATACAGACACATACACACATAAAAAAATCTGCCTATACTTTAGTACTGAAAATATTTAAGTTCCTCCTGTTTAAGATATTCTTAATTGAAATTTTGAAGATTATTTTAAGATTGATAATCACTACCAAAACTATTTGATTAGTATCAAAAATCTTTTTAATATATGATGCTTTTTTGCATGTAATAGTTTTTTGGTTCGCTTGGCTTTATTTCAACTTTGTTATAACTGTAAGTGAAATGTAAGCTCTGTGAGGTTGTTTTTTTCTTTCTTTCTTTCTTTCTTTCTTCTTCTTTTCTTGTATGTAGTATCTTAAATCATACAAATTTAGAAACACATTTTAGTTCATTGTAGGTTTTAAAGTTGGCAGACTCTAGTGAAAAACTAACCATGAGGCATTCTGAAGTAATCCCCTTTCCCAAGAGGATTCAAACAAATTGCTCATCAATCTGTGTTTTCACTCAGAAAGAATGGGTGTTAATAAGTCCAACTTGAAATCACAACCATGAATTCTTTAATTTGCAGGATCGATTTGTGCAAAGAAGATAAAAAAAAAAAAATTCAGAGACACACGGGACACTCTAGTAGAGCAGAAAGTATTACCTTTACTATTTCCTATCTGGCTCCAAATAGGAAAAGGAGTATGTCAAGACTGTATATTGTCACCCTGCTTATTTAACTTCTATGCAGGGTACATCATGAGAAACGCTGGGCTGGAAGAAGCACAAGTTGGAATCAAGATTGCTGGGAGAAACATCAATAACCTCAGATATGCAGATGACACCACACTAATGGCAGAAAGTGAAGAAGAACTAAAGAGCTTCTTGATGAAAGTAAAAGAGGAGAGTGAAAAACTTGGCTTAAAGCTTAACATTCAAAAAACTGTGATCATGGCTTCTGGTCCCATCATTTCATGGCAAATAGATGGCTGACTTTATTTTTGAGGCTCCAAAATCACTCCAGATGGTGACTGCAACCATGAAATTAAAAGACACTTACTCCTTGGAAGGAAAGTTATGACCAACCTAGACAGCATATTAAAAAGCAGAGACATTACTTTGCCAACAAAGATCCATCTAGTCAAGGCTATGGTTTTTCCAGTAGTCATGTATGGATGTGAGAGTTGGGCTATAAAGAAAGCCAAGCATCAAAAAATTGATGCTTTTGAACTGTGGTGTTGGAGAAGATTCTTGAGAGTCCCTTGGACTGCAAGAAGATCCTACCAGTCCGTCTTAAAGGAGATCAGTCCTAGGTGTTCACGGGAAAGACTATGTTGAAGCTGAAACTCCAATACTTTGGCAATCTGATGTAAAGAACTGACTCATTTGAAAAGACCCTGATTCTATGAAATACTGAAGTCAGGAAGAGAAGGGGACGATAGAGGATGACATAGTTGGATTGCATCACCAACTCAATGGACATGGGTTTGGGTAGACTCCAGGAGTTGGTGATGGACAGGGAGGCCTGGTGTGCTATGGTCCATGAGGTGGCAAAGAGTCAGACACGACTGAGCAACTGAACCGAACTGAAATGCTTACCTTTAGATACAACCCAATTACTTATCAGTAGATAGAGAGGCAATCCCAGGGCTGGATTATTATTTCAGATTCAATTTCTAGTTATGTCTTGAATATCTTTGACGTTACAGAAAAATATGTTGGCAAATTTACAACATTGATCTAAGGTCAAAAGTGGCTTTTCAGAATCTTCTCTAACAAAAAGTACATAAAAACTCTGAAACTGCATAACATCATTCCCCACTTGATATAGTTTTGAGCGAGTGAGTGAGTGAAGTCACTCAGTCATGTCCTATTCTTTGTGACCCCGTGGACTGCAGCCTACCAGGCTTCTCCGTCCATGGGATTCTCCAGGCAAGAATACTGGAGTGGGTTACCATTTCCTTCTCCAGGCGATCTTCCCGACCCAGGGATCGAACCCGGGTCTCCCGCATTGGAGGCAGATGCTTTAACCTCTGAGCCACAGGGAAGCCCAATTTTAGATGTTTTTAAATATTATTGTTCACAGACAAGTTTCAATGTGATTTAATGCTACAATGCATAACTGCTTCTTTTTCGTAAAAACATGTTTAAATTTTTGATATAAATACAAAATCTATCTTTTAAAATGCTTACAGTTAGGGGGGAAAAGTTTTCAAATGCAATCTCTTTTTTTCTAACCTCCTGTTTGTTCTTTCTGCCATTCACCATGCAAATTCAACCTTCAATACAACTAAGAGCTACTTTGTTTAAAAACAGATCTGCTCTTAAACAACACAGGATATGTTCTATCACCAAAGTATTTATTGAATAACTGCCATGTATCAAGCACTGTGATAAGGACATGTAGATAAATATCAATAAAGTATAAAAGCCTAAAATCTTGAGCTATTGCTTATTCTTTATATTGCTTATTTATTTTTTAGTTTGACATACATAACTCCAATTTCAATCCAACCAACTTCTGCACCTTGATTTCTCTTTATTTCATTTCATGCACTCAATCCTCCATTCACCCTGAATATTCCAATGTTTTTTATTCCTGTTTGGTGTTGTGTATGATATAGTCCTCTCCCACCTGAAAAATCCCATTCTCAACCTGTGAAACACCTACCTGCTTTAGGACCATGATTAAGTTATTTTTTAATTAATAAAACATTTTCTAAATCCCCTAGTAAGAGCCATTCACTTCCTCCTCCAAGGAAGTGCTTTGTTCTTCCCTCATTCAAATTAGTATTAAAATTATACCATGAAGTAATACTTTCACAGACAATGAGGGAAAGAAAATTAAAAAGAATATTTAAATATCTAATTTTATAAAAAATAATGTGAAAGACACCTATTTCAATTCACTAAATAATATGCTAGCAGAGAGAAATACAATGGCTTTCTCAACAAAGACTGAGAAGGTGGGAAAAACAAATAGTTTACTTTGTGATAATATTGAAAAATTCATGTACTAAATGTACAACTGAGAACTAAAAATTATTTATATACCCAAAATATATAAATATGTATTTTTTCAAATAGTTATTTTTCCAGAACATTGAAATTCCTAGTACTCAGAGAAACTAATACTAACATATCAAAGAGGTATACAGAATTGTTTTGTTTGTTTGTTTGTTTGTTTTTCAAATTAAACTAGAGCATTTAGAAAATGAAGTCACTCTTGGAAGCAGAATCATAAGTAAGGAAATTATAATAAGTAAGGAAAAAGTTTAAAAGCAGGTAAGTTCAAGACACACATGTTGAGACAAATATCTAGTGATGGATAATGCAAATAGATCACTTAACATATCTGATTATATTAAAACTTTTTTTTGATGTGCATAAAACTATGGCTTATTAAAATTATAGAATTTATAAAAGTTGCAGCATAAGAGAGTTTGGTGTGATAGTTTGTGTGTCAGCTCGACTCTAGTTATTCAATCAAATATTAATCTAAATATAGCTGCGAAAGCATGTTGCAGTTATGACTAAAGTTCAGGAATAGCTGATTTTAAGTAGAGGGATTCTTTTAGTTCATCTGAGTAGTCTTGATTCAATCAGTTGAAAGACCCTAAGAATAGAACCGAGGCTTCCCCAAAAAGGAAAAAATTTTGCCTGAGGATAAGAGCTTTGACTCGTGTCCCAGAATTCCAGCCTATCCTTCCTGAAGGCCTACCTTGTGGTATTCAGATTTTCATCCTTACCTCCTAAAAGCATGGAAGTCAATTCCTTGCAGCAAATCTCAATATTTGCTCCTACTGGTAATGCTTCTCTGGCTGACACTGACACATGATGTTTAATGTCTTTATATGTCATACAATATTTGTCATTCCTTTCAGTTAATACATAGTCATTTAGCAAGCAGTTATTTCAAAGCCTGGGGCAAGTAATTGAATTCAGCTAGTCTCCGCTCAGTGTTTGACTAATTAGTCTATTCAGCCAGAACAGTTTTGGCTCCTGGATGTCACTGACCATAATCAAGTTTAAACTTGAGCTTGCCTCCAAGCATGATTCTCTTCCAGTACTCCTAGTCTCTGATATGGCATATCTAGGTTCATCCCAGAAATCTGAAAGTTATCTCTAACACAGTTCTCTTTCTCAGTCTTCCACATCAAGTCCACCACTATCTATCATAGCAGTTCCAAAAACCTATATATTAATATAAAGGCCTAGGGAAGGTTGTGAGCACAATCAGCTGGAAGGTGAGAAACTAGGGCTAAACAAATAGCACTTAACATACAACCACGAGTTTCCAAAATCAACAAGCTAACCCATTTCTTTCTTTCTGCACTGTACTATCTTAATCAATGGATAGTAGCTTTCTAAGTGCATCCCCTGCTTCTCTCTCCCTTTGTCATCTGAGGAGTATTTTTAAGCACCTCTTTATTTCAGAAGCAAAATGAACAGTTGAGTGTGAATGGAAAATAAATTTAGCTTGAAGAGGAGAGACAGGCTAGGGGGAACATATTGGAGAAAAAGTAAGCAAGAACCAAATCTTAACAGTTTTGATTGCCCATCTTTAAAGAACTAGAGCTTTATTCTAAATAGATGGGAAGAGTTTGAATGGTTTTAGATAATGACTTGAAATGATCATCCTTCAGGGACTGTACTGTTTCCATGATGAGGTAAGAGGTAAAATAAATATTTTTAGAAGTGTGCTCAAGGTAGGCTTCAAAGATCAAAAATACTGATGTAAACAGAGGGAAGACTCTGAATCATATGTCAACAATGATTTGCTATTGTGGGTGAGACTGAGGAAGAGCAAGATTCAAGGTGGCTATGAAAGAATGAATGAAGGTAAGAGGGAAGGAGATCAGAGAGCTCAGGAAACTAAGAAGCAGATTGTGCAAGCACTTAAAAGTCACTGAATTCTAACTCTAAACGAGAAGGAAGGAGAATAAAGAGTTTTGAACAAAAGTGACCTCATCCAGCTTGCATTTTAAAGGATTCTTATTATTTCTGTGTTGAGAATAAATGGTAGAGGTGTAAATGCAGATATAGGGAAGCCAGTTAAGAACCTATTAAAAATCTAAGTGAGAGACAAGGGCTTCACCAAAATGAAAGCAGAAAGGATCAGAAATTCTGGATGTATTTTCAATGTAGACCCAACAGGATTTTCTAACTGATTGGACAAATGTTCATATAGTAATCAATGAAATATTTTTAAATTCACTTAGCAACCAATATTTGTTGGGTCTTATTTTCTGCCACATATTTCTCTAGGATCTGGTGATAGAAACATCACAGAAACAATACTATCCCTAACGTGTGATCATTTCAAGTCATTATCTAAAACCATTCAAACTCTTCCCATCTATTTAGAATAAAACTCTAGTTCTTTAAAGATGGGCAATCAAAACTGTTAAGATTTGGTTCTTGCTTACTTTTTCTCCAATATGTTCCTCGTAGCCTGTCTCTCTTACTCAAGCTAACTCTATTTTCTATTCACACTCAACTGTTCATTTTGCTTCTGAAGTTTGTCTATATTCCTTTCTCAGTGGAATTTCCGGCTCAGGTCCCAGATTCTTTGCATATCTACCCAGTCTTTAGGATTCACCTCAGATATCACATCTTCTGAAAAATTTTCTCTGATCCTTCATGGTTCACAAGCATGCCACTTTTTGTCTTTCCATAACAACTCATACACTGGATTATATTAATGAATAATTGATAAATTCTTCAATTCAGTTCAGTTCAATCGCTCAGTTGGGTCCAACTCTTTGCGATCCCATGAACTACAGCACGCCAGGCCTCCCTGTCCATCACCAACTCCCGGAGTTCACTCAGACTCACGTCCATCAAGTCAGTGATGCCATCCAGCCATCTCATCCTCTATCGTCCCCTTCTCCTCCTGCCCCTAATCCCTCCCAGCATCAGAGACTTTTCCAATGAGTCAACTCTTTGCATGAGGTGACCAAAGTACTAGAGATTCAGCTTTAGCATCATTCCTTCCAAAGAACACCCAGGACTGATCTCCTTTAGAATGGACTGGTTGGATCTCCTTGCAGTCCAAGGGACTCTCCAACACCACAGTTCAAAACCATCAATTCTTTGGCGCTCAGCTTTCTTTATAATCCAACTGTCACATCCATGCATGACTACTGGAAAAACCATAGCGTTGACTAGATGGATCTTTATTGGCAAAGTAATGTCTCTGCTTTTGAATATGCTATCTAGATTGGTCATAACTTTCCTTCCAAGGAGTAAGCATCTTTTAATTTCTAGGCTGCAATCACCATCTGCAGTGATTTTGGAGCCCCAAAATGTAAATCTGACACTTTGTACTGTTTCCCCATCTATTTACCATGAAGTGATAGGACCAGATGCCATGATCTTAGTTTTCTGAATGTTGAACTTTAAGCCAACTTTTTGACTCTCCTCTTTCACTTTCATCAAGAGGCTTTTTAATTCATCTCACTTTCTGCCATAAGGGTGGTATCATCAGCATATCTGAGGTTACT
>SJYV01041598.1:199350-271062 GCA_006410875.1 Neotragus pygmaeus
TTTTTACTTTATTTTACTTTACAATACTGTATTGGTTTTGCAACACATTGACATGAATCTGCCACAGGTGTATATGAGCTCCCAATCCTGATCCACATTACCTAGCTAGCATGTGAAATGAGTGCAATTGTATGGCAATTTGAACGTTCTTTGGCATTGCCTTTTTTTGAGATGGGAATGAAAACTGACCTTTTCCAGTCCTGTGGCCACTGCTGAGTTTTCCAAATTTGCTGGCATATTGAGTGTGGCACTTTAACAGAATCATCTTTTAAGATTTGAAATAGCTCAAGTGGAATTCCATCACCTCCACTTGCTTTGTTTAGTGATGCTTTCTAAGGCCCACTTGACTTTACATTCGAGGATGTCTGTCTCTAGGTAAGTGGTAACACCATCATAATTATCTGGGTTGTGAAGGTCTTTTTTGTATAGTTCTTCTCTGTATTCTTGCCACTTGTTCTTAATATCTTCTGCTTCTGTTAGGTCCATACCATTTCTGTCCTTCATCGAGCCCATCTTTGCATGAAATGTTTCCTTGGTATCTCTACTTTATTGAAAGATATCTTTAGTCTTTCCCGTTCTATTGTTTTCCTCTATTTCTTTGCACTGATCACTGAGGAAGAATTTCTTATCTCTCTTTGCTATTCTTTGGAACTCTGCATTCAAATGGATATATCTTTCCTTTTCTCCTTCGCTTTCACTTCTCTTCTTTTCTCAGCTATTTTGTAAGGCCTCTTCAGACAGCCATTTTATTTTTTTGCATTTCTTTTCCTTGAGGATGGTCTTGATCTCTGTCTTCTGTACAATGTCATGATCCTTCATCCATAGTTCATCAGGCACTCTGTCTATCATATCTAGTCTCTTAAATCTATTTCTCACTTCCACTGTATAATCTGAAGGGATTTGATTTAGTTCATACCTGAATGGTCTAGTGGTTTTCCCTACTTTCTTCGATTTAAGTCTGAATTTGTCAATAAGGAGTTCATAATAAGAGCCACAGTCAGCTCCCGGTCTTGTTTTTGCTGACTGTATAGAGCTCCTCCATCTTTGGCCTCAAAGAATATAATCATTCTGATTTTGTTGTTGACTATCTGGTTATGTTCATGTGTAGAGTCTTATCTTTGTGTTTTTGGAAGAGGGTGTTCTGACCTGTGTGTTCTCTTTGCCAAACTCTATTAGCCTTTGCCCTGCTTCATTCTGTATTCCATGGGCAAATTTGCCTGTTACTCCAGGTATTTCTTGACTTCCTACATTTGCATTCCATTTCCCTATAATGAAAAGAGCTTCCTTTGGGGGTGTTAGTTCTAGGAGGTCTTCAAGGTCTTCATAGAACCATTCACCTTCAGCTTCTTCAGCATTAATGTTCAGTGCATAGACTTGGATTACTGTGGTATTGAATGGTTTGCCTTGGAAACGGACAGTGATCATTCTGTCGTTTTTGAGATTGTATCCAAGTACTGCATTTTAGATTATTTTGTTAACTATGAGGGCTACTCTATTTCTTCTAAGGGATTCTTACTCACAGTAGTAGATATAGTGATCATCTGAGTTAAATTTACCCAATCCAATTCATTTTAGTTCGCTGATTCCTAAAATGTCAACGTTCATTCTTACCATCTCCTGTTTGACCACTTCCAGTTTGCCTTGATTCATGGCCATAACATTCCAGATTTGTCTGCAATATTGCTCTTTATAGCATCAGAACATGCTTCCATCCCCAGTCACATCCACAACTGGGTGTTTTTTTGCTTTGGCTCCATCTCTTCATTCTTTCTGTAGTTATTTCTCCACTCATCTCCAGTAGCCTATTGGGTACCTACCAACCTGTGGATTTTATCTTTCAGTGTCCTATCTTTTTGTCTTTCCTGGTTGTTCATGGGGTTCTCAAGGCAAGAATACTGAAGTGGTTTGCCAGTCCCTTCTCCACTGAACCATAATTTGTCAGACTCTCATCATGTCCCATCCATCTTGGATGGTTGCACAGGGCATGGCTTATAGTTTCATTGAGTTAGACAAGGCTGTGGTTCATGTGATTAGATTGATTAGTTCTCTGTGACTGTGGTTTTCAGTCTGTGTGCCCTCTTATGGAGAAGGATAAGAGGCTTATGAAAGCTTCCTGATGGAAGAGACTGACTGAGGGGGAAACTGGGTCTTGTTCTGATGGGTTGGGCTGTGCTCAGTAAAACTTTAATCCAATTTTCTGTTGATGGCCTATTGGTGAAGATAAATATAGATTTCTTTTGAGCATACACCTAGACTTGTAAATATGGGGAAAAAGCACATATGTTCAGCTATAGTCAATACTGCTAAACACATTTCAAAATGAAATTGCACCAATTTGTAAGCTCACTACAGAGTTTCAACTATTTCAAACACTTATTTCCTAGCAAACAGTCTGATTTTCAGTATTTTTAATTTTATCTATTTTTGTGAGTATGTGGTAATTGCCTTAATTTTAATTTCTTGATGATTAACATGTTTAAAGATATTTTTATGTTTATAGACAATAATATATTCTTTCAAACAAATTTTCATTTGCATATATTACCTATTTTTAACTGGGTTAATGTCATTTCTCAGTTGATTGAAGAAATTTTTGTCACCTACACATATTGTGTCAGTTTTCACCCTTGTGGGATCGCTTTGCACTTTGTTAATGGGGAATTTTGCAGTCTACTTGTTGTCAGTCTTAATTTAGTTCAATATGTCAATCTCTATATATATAGTTAGTGATTGTGTACATATGTATCTTCTTTAAGAAACCTTTGTATATTCTGAGGACACACAGATGGTCTATCTTTGCTGTAAAAAGCTTTATTCATTTGTCTTCAACATTTAGACCTAAAATTCATTTGGAATTGATTTTTGTGTGTGTGTGTGTGTGTTTTTTTTTTTTTTTTTGAGATATGCATTGCCTTTTTAAATCACAGATATATTCTCAGCACATAGCAAGAGAATTGAATAAATAGTCCTTGAATGTCTGACAAATATGAATAAGTGAAAACAAGATTTAGGCAAGCTCTAAAAAAGTACAGTATATAGGGTAATGTGTATAAAGCAGAAATTTTAAATTAGCTGTTTAAAATTCCATTATCATCTTCATTATCCCTTCTTTGATATGTTAAATCTTGATATCTTAGCTTCCATTGCAGCTGTAGCCCTTTTCAGGTGAATAGGTTATAAGAAGTCAACTGGCTGCCCTGGTGGTCTTAAATGGTAAAGAATCTGCCTTCAATGTAGGAGTCCCAGGTAGAGAAGGGAATGGCAACCCACTCCAGTATTCTTGCCTGGAGAATCTCATGGACAGAGAAGTCTGGTGGGCTACATTGCATAGGGCTACAAAGAGTTAGAAAAAACTGAACAAATAACACTATTGACACTAGAAGCCAACTACAGATATCCCTTTCTTTTCCTCTTGCCAATAGCCTGTAATTTGTTCACAGTATGATGCCTGACACAGGAGAAGGGAATGGTGACCACTTCAGCATTATTGCCTTGGGAAACCCATGAACAGTATAAAAAGGCAAAATGATAGGACATTGAAAGAGGGACTCCCAAAGTCGGTAGGTGCCCAATATGATATGAGAGATAAGTGGAGAAATAACTACAGAAAGAATGAAGAGATGGTGACAAAGCAAAAAATCACCCAGTTGTGGATGTGACTGGTGATGGTAGTAAAGTCTGATGTTGTAAAGAGCAACACTGCATAGGAATCTGGAATGTTAGGTCCATGAACCAAGGTAAATTGATATAATCAACAGGAAATGGCAAGAGTGAACATCGACATTCTAAGAATTAGTGCACTAAAATGGACTGGAATGGGTGAATTTAACTCAGATAACCATTATATATACTACTGTGGGTAAGAATCCCTTAGAAGAAATGGAGTAGCCCTCATAGTGAACAAAAGAGTCTGAAGTGAAGTACTTGGATGCAATCTCAAAAATGACAGAATGATCTGTTCATTTCCAAGGCAAATCATTCAATATCACGGTAATCCAAATCTGTGCTCCAACCAGTAATCCTGAAGAAGCTGAAGGTGAATGGTTCTATGAAGACCTATAAGATCTTCTAGAACTAACACCCGAAAAAGATGCTATTTTCATTATAGGGGACTAGAATGCAAAAGTAAGAAGTCGAGAGATACCTGGAGTAACAGGCAAGCAAGGCAAAGGCTAACAGTTTCCCAAAGAAAATGCACTGGTCATAGCAAACACCCTCTTCTAACCACACAAGAGAAGACTCTACACATGAACATCACCATATGGTCAATACAGAAATGAGACTGATTATATTTTTTGCAGCCAAAGATGGAGAAACTATACTGTCAGCTAAAACAAGACTGGGAGCTGACTGTGGCTCAGATCAGGAATTCCTTATTGCCAAATTCTGACTTAAATTGAAGAAAGTAGGGAAAACCACTAGACCATTCAGGCATGATCTAAATCAAAACCTGTAAACTTATACTGTAGAAATGACAAACAGATTCAAGGCATTTGATCTGATAGACAGAGTGCCTGTAGAACTATGGATGGGAGTCATGACACTGTACAGGAGGCAGTGATCAAGACCATCCCCAAGAAAGAGAAATGCAAAAAGGCAAAATGGTTGTCTAAAGAGGCCCTACGAATAATTGAGAAAGGAAGAGAAGCTAAAGGCAAAGGAGAAAAGGAAAGATACATCCTTTTGAATGCAGAGTTCCAAAGAACAGCAAGGAGAGATAAGAAAGCCTTCCTCAGTGATCAATACAAAGGATAGAGAAAAACAAAGAATGCGAAAGCCTAGAGATCTCGTCAAGAAAATTTGAGATATCAAGGGAACTTTTCATGCAAAGACGGGCACAATAAAGGATAGAAATTGTATGAACCTAATAAGAAGTGGCAAAAATACAAAGAACTAGACAAAAAACCTTCACGACACAGATAACCATGATGGTGTGATCACTCATCTAGAACCAGACATCCTGGAATGTGAAGTTAAGTGGATCTTAGGAATCATCACTATGAACAGCTAGTAGAAGTGATGGAATTCCAGTTGAGCTATTTCAAATCCTAAAAGATAATGCTGTGAAAGTGCTGCACTCAATATGTAACACATTTTGAAAACTCAGAAGTGGGCACAGGACTGGAAAAGGTCAGTTTTCATTCCAATCCCAAAGAAAAGCAATGTTCAAGAATGCTTAAACTACCACACAATTGCTCTCATCTCAGAGGCTAACAAAATAATGCTCAAAATTCTCCAAGCCAGGCTTCAACAGTAAGTGAATCATGAACTTCCAGACGTTCAAGCTGGATTTAGAAAAGGCAGGGGAACCAGAGATCAAGTCTCCAACATCCTCTGGATCATTGAAAAAGCAAGGGAGTTCCAGAGAAACATCTACTTCTGCTTTATTGACTATGCCAGAGGCTTTGACTGTGTGGATCACAACAAACTGGAAAATTCTTCAAGAGATGGGAATACCAGACCACCTGATCTGCCTCCTGAGATATCTGTTCTTAGGTCAAGAAGCCGCAGTTAGAACTGGACATGGAACAACACACTGGTTACAAATAGGAAAAGGAGTACATCAAGGCTGCATATTATCACCCGGCTTATTTAACTTATATCTAGAGATCATCATGTGAAATGCTGGGCTGAATGAAAAACAAACTGGAATCAAGATTGCTGGGATAATATCAATAACCTCAGATATGCAGATGGCACCACATTATGGCAGAAAATGAAGAAAAATAAAAGAGCCTCTTGATCAAAGTGAAAGAGGAGAGTGAAAAATTTGGCTTAAAACCCAACATTCAGAAAACTAAGATCATGGCATCCTGTCCCATCACTTCATGGCAAATAGATGGAAAAACAATGGAAAAAGTGACAGACTGTATTTTTTCTGGCTCCAAAATCACTGAAGATGGTGACTGTAACCATGAAATTAAAATATTCTTCCCTCTGGGAATAAAAGCTATCACCAACCTAGACAGCACATTAAAAAGCAGAGACATTACTTTGCTGACAAAATCCAACGAGTCAAAGCTATGGTCTTTCCAGTAGTCATGTATGGATGTGAGAGTTGGACTATAAAAAAAGCTGAGCACTGAACTGGTGCTTTTGAACTGTGGTGTTGGAGAAGACTCTTGAGAGTCCCTTGAACAGGAACAAGATCCAACCAGTCCATCCTAAAGGAGATCAGTCCTGAATATTCATTGGAAGGACTGATGCTGAAGCTGAAACTCCAATACTTTGGCCACCTGATGCGAAGAACTGACTCATTGGAACAGACCCTCATGCTCTCATAGATTGAAGACAGTAGAAGAAGTGGATGACAGGGTGAAATTGTTGGATGGCCTCACCTACTCAATCAACATGAGTTTGAGAAACCTCCAGGAGTTGGTGATGGACAGGGAAGCCTGACACTTTGCAGTCCATGGGGCCTCAAAGAGTCAGACTTACCTGACTGACTGAGCTGACTAACTTATGATACCTGAAGATACAGCAGGTATATTGTGGCCCTGAGGTTACAACAGTGAACATCAACAACAACATCAACAACAAAAACTCAAATTGCAACAAACATATTTTTAAGGAAAAAATATAACAAGATATATGGTTCCCAACATTATTATTGAACATCTATGCCAGTCATATTCTTGAACTTTTGGGTATGCTTTAAAAATTACCTCCATTTGTATTCTTTGGACACATTTTTAGCTTAATTTTCTTTTATATGTAATCAAATGCATTCATAAAGGGAGAAGTCCAAGGGATCAATCTACATTTTCTGTTTGAGAATGCCATATGTTTTGAAAGATAATTTTCTCATGCACTATAAGTTGAGACATAAGGAATATTCTTCATTTTAGACTGTGTTTAGCTCAGTTCAGTCACTCAGTCATATCCGACTCTTTGCGACCCCATGGAGTGCAGCACGCCAGGCTTCCCTGTCCATTACCGCCTCCCCAAGTTTACTCAAACTCATATCCATCAGGTCAGTGATGCAATCCAACCAACTCATTGTCTGTCATCCCCTTCTCCTCCTGCCTTCAATCTTTCCCAGCAGCAGGGTCTTTTTCAAGGAGTCAGTTCTTTGCATCAGGTGGCCAAAGTTCAGAACATTGAAGTTCAAAAGCATCTCGTGCTCATGTAAGTCAGAAAGACCTAGCCTGAACCCCTGAAGTCTACTATACTTTCCTTTTCTGAGAAATATACTTAGTAACACTCACAGGCCTTTAGTGTGTGCTCTATTACAAAATAAAATAGGAAACACATCTTACTTGTTGAGTTATTTTGGAGAAAGTCTTACAATTATATGTGAAATGTATCTGACATAAGGCAGGTATCTGATAATTATTAGGTATGCTTCTCTGGTGGCTCAGACGGTCATGAATCTGCTTGTAGTGCAGGAGACCTGGATTCAATCCCTGGGTTGGGATGATCCCCTGGAGAAGGGCATGGATATCCACTCTAAGATTCTTTCCTGGAGAATTCCATGGACAGAGGATCCTTGTGGCTATAGTCCTTGGGGTTGTTAAGAGTTGGACATTACTGGGCCACTAACATACACTCATATCCTCTCACTTTAATTATAGTATTAATACATTTATACTATATACCTGAGAAAAGCATCTAATAAACAATAAACCAGGAAACAAACAAAACAAAACGAAGCAAAAAACCCAAGAGAATTTTTTTTTCAATAGAGATATGTACTAGAAATTCATTCTGTTCAAATGGCAGCTCTCTTGAAAGTCATACTTGGCATACATATGTCATATGTGAAGTTCAATTAAAATATCTTTCACCTTGTAGAAAAAAAAGAAGGATATTTTCTGACATTTACAATATCAGTATTACTTGTCACATTCAATGTCAAATGTTACAAATTTTAACTATTATTTTGTGGCAACTGTTTAATAGATTATCATGGCCTAAGGAACTTTGTGAAGCTTCCAGAATCTGTAAATTATTATCAGACAGTTGCATCAGTCCCAGGAAAGAAATCCTAATGATTTTATGGGAAGATAATTTATTTGTCTAAATATTTAGAATTGTATCACAATTTTTAGAATACTTTTCTATAGTTTCAGGTGGTGCTAGTGGTAAAGAAGATACCTACAAATGCAGGAAATATAAGAGACACTGGTTTGATCCCTGGGTCAGGAAGATTTCCTGGAGGAGGGCAGGGCAACCCACCCCGTATTCTTGCCTGAAGAATCCCATGGACAGAGGAACCTAGTGGACTATAGTCCATGGGGTCACAAAGGGTCGGACATGACTGAAGCAACTTAGCACACACAACAAGGTAACAAGCATAATTCTGAGATTCATTATCTCATCTGTAGTTTGTGCTGATACATTAATAAAAGCAAATTCATCTTTCCTCAGAGTAGAAAATTAAATCACATCTCAAATTTGTTTTATACTAATAGGATATTACATTAATTCAAATATTTGAATTTGTTTTTCAGGCAAGCAACAAGGGAAAATAAGAGAAATAAGAGTAATTATAAACAAGACTGATATACCCTTGAAATCGATAAAACCAATTTTAGATGGCATACAAAACATTAAGAAAATCAAGGGAAAAAAAAAGATATCAGTAAACTTTTAACTGGCCTTTTAAAAGTCTCATTCAGCTTAGAAATGTTCCTAAGGAGAGAAACAGAACAGACCTTTTTGTTTTTTTGTTGTTTTCTTGTTGTTACAAATAAATCAAGAAATTATACCCTAATCAATTGAAGATGTGCATTTCAGGAAATCATTGAGCTCTAAGGGAGCAAATATTGGCAAAGCTTACTACTACAATACCCAGTTACTTCAACATTGAGAAGAGAAAATCATGTCATATTTTAGTAGTTCTTAGAAAATATTACAGCAATCATACTTCAGGGAAATCAGAAGCTGTTGAAACGTGTCATTAATTTCTACAGAAAACTCTGTCAGAAACTTTGAAAACTGAAAATAAAATACAACCGAAACCTCAGAATAGTCTAACAAATGGTACAATAAATTTATCTAATTCTCTTTGAAAAAAAGTGATTTGGGTTATCTATAGGAAGAACAAGGGAATGATAATAATACTTTATATTTAGTACTCACTACTGTTAAGGCGCATTCACCTTTTTCATCTCATTTGAATCATTCAATAACTTTGTGAAAGAAATAGGTTACTAACATGCCTCACTTTTCAAATGAAAAGACCTAGGGAATTATGATTTTGAACTAGAATTCATCTCTCCTCACTATTTGCACAGAAGCAGTGCTTTCTTAAATTATGAAAATAAATTATGCAGATCAGTTTTTAAAATCTGTCTGTGTATTGTACTGTAGGTAAGTGGAAAAATTCAGAGGCAATAGAAACAACAGAAGCAATTCATGGCCTGAAGCTATGATTGCTGTGACCTGCATTGCACTGCACTGTCCGCTTCTGAATTTTACAGTTCTGTCACCAAAGTCTAATCAATTTGTAAACAAAATTTACATATATTCTAATAGTTGTATAGGTTAACTGTTCAGTGGATGGTTAAAATAAGTACTATAAAACATGGAGCATAGCAAAATATCTACAAAAATCTGAATGTGAGGTCAGCATACACAATAATCCCATGGGTATATCTCAGGACATACAAGAACTTTGCTTCCTGAAGAAGTAAGAGAATATGAACAAGACAATAAACAGTTCTCTTCAAGGAGAATTGCCATACTAGAACACGTGAAAACAACTGCAGGTATGAATGAGACCTGCAGAAAGAAATAACATTTGTCATGTTATATAAATTATCTAAAATTCAAGGACTTTTCCAGTGGTCCAGTGGTTGAGAATCTGCCTCCCAATTCAGNGAATTGCCATACTAGAACATGTGAAAACAACTGCAGGTATGAATGAGACCTGCAGAAAGAAATAACATTTGTCATGTTATATAAATTATCTAAAATTCAAGGACTTTTCCAGTGGTCCAGTGGTTGACAATCTGCCTCCCAATTCAGGGGATGCAGTTTCAATTCCTGGTTGAGGATCTAAGATCCTACATGCTCTGGGGCAAACTTGCTTGACGACTGAGCCATCACATCGCCACTAGAGAAAGCCTGCACGCTGTAATGAAGATCCTGCACAGCCAAAATAATAATAAATCCAAATCTATGTAGCCTTTTAATTTTCCCAACACTGTTTCCCAGCTTCCATGTCTAATGATATAAGAAATATCAGTTGTTATAGAGTCTTCCAATCCTAGATTCTCATGGATAAAAATCCAAGACACTTTATGCCACTGTATCCCATTTGGGGTTAGGGATCCTCAACAAGCCTATAAATCTCACTGCACCTGAAATGGGGTTGTTAGGTGTACTTTGGGCTACTGTGATGCTTTCAAGGATGGAGACATAGTCTCCTAANATTCTCATGGATAAAAATCCAAGACACTTTATGCCACTGTATCCCATTTGGGTTTAGGGATCCTCGACAAGCCTATAAATCTCACTGCACCTGAAATGGGGTTGCTAGGTGTACTTTGGGCTACTGTGATGCTTTCAAGGATGGAGACATAGTCTCCTAAAAAAGTTAACTACACTGTTTTCCAGCTCAGTCTGGCAACTGAGCTCTCACTAATTGCCTCAGGAGCACTGGCTTCTTTATCTTTTCCTTCAAAATCAGTGAGCAGAGGCTTTAAGAAAGTATAATTTTCAAAAAGTCAGATACAGAAGAAAGGCAACCTTCATTCCATTCCCGATTTTGACCAGAAAATTGAGACTAGAAAGCACAAATGGCCCAGTCATTTTCTTGGATTGGTGGATAAAAAAGAAGGGATCATAAAATCCAAGAATTAAGCTTGCAGTGTTTGCTTGGTAACTTCANGCCATGCTGGCCTCGCCTCCCATGTCCCCACTTCAGGAAACAGAAACCAGATGCCACAGGGAGCCAAACGGAGAGACGCAGTTTATTCACTGCGTGCTGGCCTCTCATTCTGAGTCAGGTTCCACAGACTGACCTGCCACATCTAGCCCCAGCCCTCAGGGGTATCCAGGCCCAGGGGTGCCCTCGCCCAGCCCCTGGGAGAAGACCGTGTAACTCCAGGTGGAGAAGGGCTGACCAAGGACCCCGCCCACTGTAACAGCCTCGCAGAACAGGAGCCGCCTCAAGTACTGCCTGGCTCCTGAGTGTGTTGGAGGCAGCTGTCTGAGGAAGCTGGCACCCTGCCAATCCCGTCGGCCCCCTCAAACTGGGGCTGCCTCTTGGGGTAGTTGAGGCACGACCCCAGGGGCTGTGGGGCCTCACTTCTCGAAGTGGTCCAGTGGGTAGTGTTCGCCGTAGGTCTGGAGGTGACGTGCCAGAGACTCTTGCTGCTTGCGGAGCTGGGCAGGCATCTCCTGATACACGTCCGAGAAGATCAGGTTGGGGTTGGGCTTCAGCTTCCGCTCAGCTTGCTCAAAGGCCTCCATTACCTGGGAGACAAGGAGTGGTGGGCAGGCAGCCCATCCCTCACCCAGGAACCTACCTCCTCCTGTGGGACCTCGGTGAGGGGTTAAGCCCCCTGAGCCTCAAGTTCCCATGTAGACGATGGAAATAATCATCCTAACAGTGGTGACAGTTAACACCACCAACCCCAGCTTCTCCATCCTTAGTGGAACCAGGCACTGTACTAAGAGTACAGAATCATTTTGGCCTCTTAGCACCCTTAAGAAGCAGGCAACTCGGGAGAGGAAAGCGAGGCAAAGAGAAGGACGTGTCCATGATGCCAGAGTCAGGAAGTGATGCTGCCCAACACCAGGGTCCACCCTGCCCACTGGGCTGCAGTGTCCCTGGCATCTGATGACCAGGGCTGAGGAGGGCCATGCACAGACTGGTGTGCACGTACACTGCATTTGGAGTAAGTGCAAGGCCTCAGACAAGCCTCCGAGGCAGGTACCCAGTATCCCTCTTCAGAGATCAAAGAGCTGGGGGCAGACATATGCTGGGACATGGCCAAGATGCACGTGTCTGGGCATCGTGACATCAGGGCTATCCCCAAGGCTCCGTTCAATGGCACTCCCCCCGACGCCCCACAGCTGGGCTTCCCCGGTGGCTCAGTGGAAAAGAATCCTCCTGCCAGTACAGGAGATGTAGGTTCGATCCCTGGATTGGGAAGATCCCCTGGAGAAGGAATAGGCCAGTATTCCTGTGAAGGAAATCCCATGGACAGAGGAGCCTGGTGGGCTATAGTCCATGGGGTCACAAAAGAGTTGGTTGTGACTGAGTGACTAAACAACAACGAACAAGCCCCCAGCCTCTCCATTCTTGCAGCGTTCCTTATGAAGCATCATGGCCCCTTTGGTGAGTTCCAACCGGGGCGGGGAAGCCCTGCCTTACCTTCTTGCGGGACTGCTTCCTCCAGGCCTTCTCCTGCTCGTCATCCCACCAGCCGCGGCTCTGCAGGTGATGCCGCAGCCGGGAGATGGGGTGGTCCTGCTTGTCCCAGTAGTTGACCTCGTCCACTGAGCGGTACGCCGAGCTGTCATCACTGGTGCTGTGGTGCCCAATCCTACAGGGGCAGGGGAGGCCTGGGTCAGGCTGCGGCCCCGCAGGCAAGGGTCAGGAGGGCACAGAGAGGTGGGAATGGAATGGAGGCCAGAGGGAGCGGGGCAATGGGGTCGTGCTGTGGGGACAGTGAGCAGTGTGGGGGAGAGCTGGGGACAGGCTGTCACGGCTGGGGGATGATGGGGGGCAACCAGCAAGTACCTGTAGGTCATGGCCTCAATGAGGAAGGGCTGGTTCTCCGCCACGGCCCGTCGCCGGGCCTCCTTGGTGGCGTTGTACACGGCAAACACATCATTGCCGTCCACACGGATGGACAGGATGCCGTACCCGGGGCCTCGAGCCGCTGTGGGGACAGAGAGGCCGGCCAAGCCCCAGGGCTCAGTTGAGACCTGAGCCGGGAGGGGAGGGGTGAGGAGGGGAGGGGCGCCGAGCAGGGCCCTCACCGATGCCGTCCCCGCGGTACTGCTCCGAGGTGGGCGTGGAGATGGCGTAGCCGTTGTTCCGACAGAAGAAGATGATGGGGCACTCGAGGGTGGCGGCGAAGTTGAAGCCGGCGTGGGCGTCCCCCTCACTGGCCGCTCCCTCTCCGAAGTAACAGATGACCACCCTGTTGGCGTTGGCCCGCTTGGCTGCATAGGCTGCCCCGACCGCTGCAGGAGCAGAGACATGCGCGTCTCACCTGTGCTCACACTCGTTCCCCAACCCGGGCCTCTGGGGCTCAGGCTGGCGGTCGCCAGGCACGGAGGGGAAGAAAACACCTGAGCCCCCAAGAAGCTCCCCACCTGGTCTTCTCCCCTCAGCTGATGGCAGCTCCATCCTTCCAACCACTCAGGCCAAAACCTTCAGCATCTTTGAGTCCGGCCATTCCCGTACCCGCTCCACCTCCAAAATGGGAGTTAACATTTGATCTCTTCTTCAGCTTGCCCTGGTGGTCCCAGCCTCTCCCCCGCGTGCCTGAGCAGCCTCCCCGACTCCTGCTCCTCCCACCCATGCTGTTACCCTCTGGTTAAACCCTGAGCCAGGCCAACAGGGGACTCGCTCCTCTTCCTCCCCCAGTGGGGATCCCCTGTGGGTCCAAGCGTGCTCAAAAATCAAGAGCCAGTATCACACCCGGGCCGTTTTCCCTGTAGGCCTTATGACGCCTGACATACTCCACATGTTATCTGCACCAGATACCATCCATCTCCGTCAGCACCTGGAGGCCTCAGGGTTTTACTGCCTCTGTTCACTGCACCTATAACGGTGCCCACATGGACTCCGGACATATCCAAGTGACTGACTAAACCGCTCACCCACACGGAAGGTGAGGGCCTGATCCCACCTTATGGAAATTCTACGGGATGGAGATCAATGAAAATGCTACCTCCATGCAGAAGGCTGCCCTGTCCACCTGCCACCTCAGACATAAACTGCTCATGTTCTCAGATATCTAAAACTCACTAGGGGTGAACGTGCCTGGGGCTCTGCTAAACCCTGCACACATCAGCGCAAGTGTCTGCCCTGGAGCAGCCTGACCTTGTCTTTGCACTCTGTGGCTGCAGGCCTGGCCGCAAGCGGGTCTGCTTCACAAACAGTCATCTTTAATAGAAGTCACACAGGCTGCACTAAGCATCGTGTGCTTCTAGAGTCTGCTTCGGGTGAGTCAGACTCCGAGGACAGAGGAAGACCAGGGCTGGGGTAGAGAACCTGGGCTCTGGAGCCACCAGGTCCACAACATGAGAGCCAGCTCTTCTTGCGACATGCCAGTGACCTTTACGAGGAACCTGGCAACACTCAGTTCCACACAGCTGGCTGTGCCGCTTAACAGACACGAGGTGAGGGCAAGCACGGGAAACAGAGAGCGACTGTGCCTGCCGGGCACCACCAGAGCCCTCCCACGAGGGTCCCAGAAAGAGAGATCTTCTAAGTCTAGAGCCCAGACCAGCGCTCGGTCCTTGTGCCCACCAGGAGGCCCCGGTGGAGAGGTGAGGGCCCGAGGAGGGAACATCGTCAGTCTGCGTGTGCCGGGCCTGGGTGCGCGTTCTCACCCTGGGGGATCTGCGTGGCCAGTGGCGAGGAGATGGTGACGAAGTGGCGCTCCCTGCAGCCATAGTGGACGGGCATCTGGCGCCCCTTGCCCAGGTCACTGACGTTGCCGTAGCACTGGGCCATGAATAGCTCCAGGGGGTAGTCCCGGTACATGAGCACACCTACAGCGGGAGGAGGCAGGGTTACTCTGGTGGGTGGTATGGGGGCAGGCCAAGCCCTGAAGGCTACCCCCTCGCCTGCCGCCAGGCCCCACCGCCCTGCCGGTACAGCCAGGGAGCCGGTACAGCCAGGGAGCCGGAGTAGAGCAGGGAAGGCACGTTCGGATGCTCACAGGGACGGTGCGCAGAGCAGAGAGGCCTGGCTCAGAAGGGAGGCTGCTGTTCAGACCAACTGGCCTCTGTTCAGGAAGGCCACATGGTTTCAGTTTTCAAAGAAGGAGAAATTCAGCTTGCCTGTTTTTTTTCTTTTGAGAAGCTACCTGATTTTTAAGTGTTCCTTTAATTCATTTACTTAAATAAAAAACAAAACATACAAACCAAATAATGGGCCATGTTCATGACTCCTGGACTAAGGGAGGAAATATTCAAACCTGTTCTCAGCAGTAAAACCCCTGGTGGACACCCACCTCATCATCGAAAGCCACAAGCACACACCTCTCTGACCTGGGCTTCAGCACCTGGCTGGCAGGGCTGGTGGGGCCCCCATGCAGCCCCTCCAGCGCGAGGCCGGCAGGGCAATGGAGACAGGCTCCGGGAGCGCCACCACCCTCAGTGCCCTTGTTCTCCCCACTCCAGAGATGGGAGACACCGAGTCAGCCAGGCGAGCAGCTGCCCAGCCAGGATGGGCAAGCAGGGTTGGCCTTTCCTCCTGCCCTGCACAGGCACCCCCCGCAGCTGCCAGGACGCAGGGCGTTCCAGGACCCGGGCAGGATGGCTCACTCCTGCAGAGGTGGCCAGGGCCCTAACAGCCCCCGTGTGCAAGGCCCAGCTGGTGCCCGTGATGCCAGGCCCTGCCTGGAGCCCTCCCCAGAGAGAACCCCTCAGCAAAAACAGCGGGAAGCACTCGGCAAACCTGGCAGGGCCTGGCTCATGGCCCAGTGCCCAGGGAGATCTAATGATGCTGAACCAGAGTCATTATCATGGGGCATCTGTCCTCCCGGAGTGTGTGGGGGTAGGGGGTCTGGTGCAGCTGAGAGAGGAGACAGTCTGAGAGGAGATGGCCATGCCAGCTGGTCCAGGCTCTGGACAGCCACCCTGGCCAGGCCACACCTCCCCGAAGAGCTGTTCAGGGTGCGAGGCCCTGGCCACAGCATCGCCTCCAACTTTGAGGGCTTTTCTGCACTGTATGCCCTGTGCTGAGGGCTTCAGCCGGTGAAACTGTCTTGGGAGGGTCCCCATCCCACACGGTGAGGACGTGAGATGAGGAGGCTGAGGCAAGGCGCAGTTAAGCAACCTGCCCAGGATCGTGCAGCACCTAAGAGGAAGTGGCAGATGGGGCTCCCTGCCGGGTCCCCACGCCAACAGCTGCTCTGGAAGCCCCAACTTCAGCTCCACTCCCCGCCCAGTCTCTCCTAAACGCTCATCCGTCTTCTTCATTCCTATCCTGTGACCCTTCCATCCTCTCCCCCATTCACATAGAAATGGCCAGAACACAGCATCCATCTGCTTCTGCTGGGTGAGTGACCTGGCACCTGCAGAGAGGCTGGCAGAGCCCTGCACATTGGGATAGGGCTCCCCCAGCCCAGTCTGCCCTCACGGCAGGCTCCTGGCAGCCCCACCACACAAGAGTCGCCACCCCATCATAATCTCTATTTCTAGATGAGAAAAATGAGGCTCAAAGAATCTAAGTGACTTGCCCCAAATCTAACAACCAGCAGGGCATGGAAAGGTTAGGGGCACAAGCGCTTAACTACAGTATCGCCAGGCCTCTAGGAGGTGAAGCACCCTGAGGCTTCCCTGGCATCATGCCACTCACAGAAGGGCACACTGCTAACTAATGTAGGCCTCACCTTCCGAGCAGGCAGGACTGAGCCTGACCTGTCTCCACGGAGACCACAGATCCAGGGCCCCACTTCACATGGCCCGGCTAAGGTCAGACATACCTGCCTCCCGGTACTGGCCAAACACCAGGTCTGTGTCGTCCAGGGCTGCCGCGCTCCCCACGTGCGTCCCCTCCTCGCCGTAGTTGGTCATGTAGAAGGATATGCGGCCCTGGGGGTAGAGGGGGGCCCGGGGGCCCGGGTTCAGTGAGGCCGGGCAACGACAGACAAGTATCCAAATGCTGACTGTCTGCTGACTTTCTGATCCCGCAGATGCTTCCTGAAGTCCGGCTCTGGGCCAGGCCACGCTGGCATGCCTGCCTCCATGGAAGAACTGCCAGGTTGGTCAGAGCCAGGGTGATCGAAGCTGAAGGTGTACCCATGCCACCATGGAGAGGCATCATGGAGCAAGGCCCAAGGTGCGCAAACGTGGGGATGGTGGAGGTTTCCAGAGAGCCCACAACAAAGGCCGGGAGGCCGGAAGGGCTGGGACGTACAATGTGGCAGGGGGCAGCGAGGTTGGAGAGAGGTACCTGCTAGCTGGATACACCAGTGCCCAAGGGTAGCCCCCCTCCTGAATCTCTCAATCTCGGGGCCTGGAAAAGCAGGTCCCCAGCCTCCCTTATGGTCAGAAGTGGCCACTGGACACAGTTCCAGCCAGGCAAGTGGGAGTCTGCTTTTGCTTTCTTGATAAAAGAGATCACTGCAGTGCTGCCATCCATTTCCCCCACTTTGCAGAACCATGAAGTCTGGACCTGTGGCAGCCATCTTGTGAAAGTGAGGCAACAATTACAGGAAGAAAGTCAAGCTGCCCAAGATGATAAAGCAGAAAGATAGGAAGTCTGGGTTCCTGACTGTGGTACTGAGCAGAATGGATTTCTAATTAAAGACCTAAGGACAGAGAGAATGAGAGGGGAAGTGATAGCAAGGGGAAGACTACAGTCTTGTTTGGGTAAATGGGTGGATAGTGGCACCCATCACTGACCAACAGCCTAAGGGAGAAAGAGGAGCAAGTCTGGGAGGAAGGTGCTGAGGTCAAGTCTGGACAGGCTGAAACCAGTGAGGGACACCCAGGGTGAGAAGCCAAGTAGATCTGGGGCTGAGAGGTGACGTCTGGCTGGAGACCTGGGAGCCCTGGCACAGACGGGCCGTAAGCAGGACTGCATGGGTGTTAACACAGTCAGGCCGGACTTTGCAGGACACCCGTGCCCAAGCCTCTCGGCCCACAGGCCTAGCCTCCCGTCACAGTCCGGGAACCGATGAGTAATCCTCGCTTCCAAGTGGAGAGCCAATTAAAAGTTAATTGACCACCTGGTGCCAAGCGAGTGGGTGGATGCTGAGCGCTTGGCTGGGCTGTCTAGGTTGGCGTGGGGAGGAGCCTGAGAGGGGGGAATCCCGAGGAAACAGGACCTGGGCTAGTGGCAGAGGCCACTGGCTGCCTATCCAGCATCTGATCCCTCTTCTCTTTACTAACAGGTCTCACTGCACCACCAGCAGCCACCGCCCAGACTAACAGACTACTTTCTCAGTGTTCCTGGCAGCTGGGAGTGACCAGTGACACGTGTGGTGTTATTTGGTGGGACTACATAGAAGTTCTATAAATGTGGGTGTGGGGAGATAGCTGGGCAGTGCTGTGTCCGACCTTCCACCTTCCCTCTGCTTCCTGCCTGGGGTGAGATGTGATGGAGCGCTCCCACAGCCACTGGGCTCCTGAGGGGCCCCAGAGGCTAGAAGCCAGCGCTGGCTGTCCAGTGACATTGTGGTCCATCAGTCCCAACCACCTGTTTCCACATTTCTTTTATGCAAGAGAAGGAAACTACTGATATGTTTAAACTATTGCTTTTATTTTTGTGAGGATTCGGGGGTTGTTGAGGGAGGGCTGACTGCTACTTATAGCTGAGCGTCATCCAAGCTAATAAAGGCTGGACCCTGATGGCCAAGCTGATCTTACCGAGGGTTCCCAGTGCTGGCCAATGGCCAAGTGACCTGATGTGTGGGTCTCACAGAACTCCCACTTCCACCTTCTGGGATGTGTTCTCTTGTTATTTCTACTTTTTTTCTATAACACACTAAAGAAACTGAGGCAAAGACAAGAAAAACCATCTGCCTAAAGTCCCAGTCGNCAATGGCCAAGTGACCTGATGTGTGGGTCTCACAGAACTCCCACTTCCACCTTCTGGGATGTGTTCTCTTGTTATTTCTACTTTTTTTCTATAACACACTAAAGAAACTGAGGCAAAGACAAGAAAAACCATCTGCCTAAAGTCCCAGTCGTGACTTGGGTCCATGTCCTCAGGTTCCAAAGGTCCCGTGTGCACAGTCAATCCAGGGGTAGGAAGAGCCCATGAACATGAGCGGATGGGAGGCAGGGCCTGGCCCCGAGGCTGTGCAGAGGGGAGCCACAGCGGGAGACAGGACAGACAGGAAGGGCCGGTCTTGATCTTGTGGGCGACAGGAGCCAAGGGAAGTTTCTGGGCAAGGTGGAGAACCCACACACAGCGCTGCTGTGAGCCGGCTGCCCGCATGATCTGCTTGGAACTGTCCTTGGTGGGCCTCGGGCTTCAGTCCACAGTGGGGTCACCTGGGGGCTTGATGCAAATGCAGATTCCCAAGCCCATCCCCACTCTGACCCAGCAGTGGTGGTGGAAGCTGAGGGACAGCCGGCCTTTTCCCACTTTTCTAACAGGAACCCCGTGCCCCTGCTCTTAAGTCTCTGCAGCCCAGGAAGGACAGACTCTAGGCCTCTGCTCCCATGGTTCCCAGGCATGGGCACATGGCCCTGGCCTGGCCAGTCAACCTCACGGGTTGGTTCAAAGAGGAGTCTGTCTGTGACCAAACCCTGGCCAATAAGCATCAGCCTTGGGCCTTCTGCTGGAATGTTAGGGACCAGACACTCTCTTTCCACTGCTAAGCAGAGAAGATAATAATTGCAAGGCTGGTATCCATGACAAATGCCAAGTTCACTGTTTCTCAGGCTACTATGTATGCCACCATCAACCCTTGCAGCAACCCCATAAAGCAGTAGCTAGAGACCAGCAAGCTGAAGCACTGGGAGGCTGAGCAATCCTCTCAGGACCACAAAGCTGGAGGGTGACAGAATGGACTCCGACAGCAGTCCTGCTCCAGAGCCCACACCCCGAACCCTCTCACTGCCCCCTCTGTGAGCCTGGAGCTTCCAGAGACCACTGCGGCTTGAGCATGAGGGAAGCCGAGGCAAAGCAGAGTGGAAAAGACACTAGGAGAGAGAAACAGGTTTGATAACATTTTTTGAGCCCCAGGGTACAGCCGTGCCTGAAACAGGGCCTTGTAGACTTGGAGCTATTCGAGTAAACAAGCTTCCTCTCTGCTGACGCTGCTGCGCCTCGGTCTCTGTCTGCTGAAGCTAAGACTGCTGTGTCCACAGCACACTGGACACAGACACTCCAGGAAGCGCCGAGGGCTGCCCTGTTCTCAGGACTGCGAGTGTCTGAGACGAGGGGCCATCCAGTCTTCTCCTGTCTTGCCGCCCCCAGCACAGCTAAGTCCCAGCCCAGCAGACAACAGGCTTCCTGTGATCTGGTTCAACCTTCTGCCCTGGGGCAGGACCACCCCTCATTCTCTTCCTCCAGAGCCCCAGGAGAACCCCAGGAGGTCCAAGGAGCACAAGACAGGGATCTCCATTCCACTCCCCCTTCTTCGGGTGCTGTCTTTTGGCCCAGATGCAGGTAGGGTGGGCAGGACCTTAGGTAATCCCAGGCCCCCTCCCCAGCCCGTCCCCACGTACCTGCCTCTGGGACTCATAGAGGATGCGGTCCATGGTGTTAAGCAGGGTCATGCTCTTGTAGAATTTGAGCACCTTCTCCTGGGGCAGCTGCAGACAGAGGCACAGACATGGGCCAGCTGGAGCCAGAGAGGAGATGGGCAAGGGGCTTGAGCGTGGGAGGCATGAGGTCGGGGGAGGTGGCCTCTTACGTGGGGATCCTCGCTGGGGTTGATGATCTGGCCCTGCCGGTCCATGACCCGGTAGATGGGGATCCCAGAGATGACATTGGGCTGGATGAACTCGAGCTTGTCTATGAACTCCGCTGAGGCCCCTGGGAACTGCGGCTTGTCATCTAGGGACGAGAAGTGCCGCTGTTGCTGCCACCTGTGGGGGTGCTGGGGAGACAGGGTGGAGTGGAACACCCAGGTCAGGAGCAGCAGAGGTTCCCTGTGCTGACAGGCAGTGTTGCTGGTGAAGCAGCCGCCAGGCCGCGGTGGACTCTGGGGCCCGACACACAAGGTCTCATTTCCCGCTCCATCACCTTCCTAGTGTGTGACCTCAGGCAGGTTCCTATAACCGCCCCGTGTCTCAGCTCCTCGGCTGTGAAACTGGGGTGAAAATCATAGTATCTATCACACAACGTTGTTGTTAAAGCTTAAATGACCTAATAAAGTGGCAGGTGGCTCAGGAACTGGTAGCTGTAATTATCAGAGGCCCAAATTCCTCTCCCAGCATTCAAGGACTTTCAAGGCTGACTGCAGCTAGCCCCTCCTCTCATCTCCCATGGTGACCCCTCCCACACACACACCCAGATGTGCTCTTCACCGACCCCTCTACCCACAAGGAGACCACTCTANAGTTTAAAATGCTGAATGCATTTACTAAACTCACATAATTAGTCATGGCAGAATCATTCAAGTTTTTAAACCAGGCCACCATATTTTGATAGCATTTATTTTTACCCTATTTGTAAGATGCTCCTTACAAAAAATTATGAGGAAATTTCAGAACAACTAGAGACCTGTCAATTAATTAAAATATTTTTAATGCCCATTTATTCTTTTCTCAAAGAAATTCTTTGATAAATTTGATAAAAAAGGAAGAGCCCATGATGAGGAACTTAAAAGAAGTGATCAGAAGACTGACAGACCAGAAGTAATTCAGAATAGATTCACTTCATTTGTTGAATCAAGAAATCAAAGATACTATAAATAAATAAAATAATGATCTTGTTTTGATATACTGAAATTTATGAAAATTAAATACTGATAAAATAATAAGAAATTGTATTGAAAGCATACAACATCTATTCAGAGATACAATGTCCAACTTCCAGTCATGGTCAAATGTGGAAAATTATGTATATATATTGTGGGGATAAAAGGAAAATAACTATCATGAGCAACTCAGGAAACTTAATAGTGGCATTAAAAATGACTAAAGACAATTTAGATGATGGAAACAAACTTTAACCCTTCATAAAGCAAACAGTCTCCATTCAGAGAACTGTAAAATGAGAGGAAGACAGGAGGTTTTTACCTGTCTCTTNCAGGAAACTTAATAGTGGCATTAAAAATGACTAAAGACAATTTAGATGATGGAAACAAACTTTAACCCTTCATAAAGCAAACAGTCTCCATTCAGAGAACTGTAAAATGAGAGGAAGACAGGAGGTTTTTACAGGGTAAGAAACAAGGGAGAAAAAAGTAGAAAATATATAATTGGTTGGTACTACACAGGAGATCCTGTCTAGAGTAAGAATATCCAGTGTCCAGGACTGGCTGACTGGATGTACTGAGTTTCTGGTCAAGTGGAGTATTTACAAGAAAGTTACTTAAGTGTCTGGTTGTTGACATGGCTTCCCAGGCGAAAAATTGCTCCATTTTGGGCCTAGAAGATTATTTCAATGGTGCTCAACCTTTCTTAAATAATGATAGCACATTCTAGTATATTATGAAATAACTGACAGCAAAGAAAAAGAGGTATATGTAAATTCATTGGTGAACTAGAACCTTCTTCCATGGGTTCTCAAAAGCCAAATGTGTATCTCATAGTTTGAAATAACTCTGGCATGGCTATATATAAAACAAAAATAGGAAAATGCTAAAAACCAACTCTCCCCTAACACCACCACAGCCGAGATGTCAAAAATCTCTACCAAAAGATGAGATGGAAAGAAATTCAGAGAACAATCCTTAAAGCTCTGAACAAGTCAGAGAGATTTTTCTTGGGAGAGGAAGCAAATATTAAAGAAATAAATATATATGCATGTGTGCTCAGCTGCTCCATCATGTCTGACTCTTTGTGACCCTTTGGACTGTAGCCCACCAGGCTCCTCTGTCCCTGAGATTTTCCAGGCAAGAATACTGGAGTGGGTTACCATTTCCTCCTCCAGGGGATCTTCCCAACCCAGGTATCAAGTCTGCGTCTGCTGCATCTCCTGCCTTGCAGGTGGATTATTTACTGCTGAGCCATCAGGTAAGAACAAAAGAAATAAATATATGTGAATTTGGCCAAATAAAACTTAAAGGGAAATATAGCAATTATCTGTAAGTATATGGAGAAGTTAAGCATCATTGAAGGTAAGGATTATTGCATGGTTCCTGGAGAAAAAAAAGGACTAAAATGAGTGATTATAATGTAATTCAGAAAAACTTACTAAAAGATAAATATTTTGCAATGTAAAAGATTATTAAATGCCTATGGCTGCAATAATTTCTATGGATATTTAAAAATTTCAGAAAAGTGTACATGTTAAAAAAATAATTATTTTAATCCAGTAAAAAAACAGATTGAAAAAACATGGGTAGACAGACTATTTTTCTATTCTTTTAGTGTTGTGACCATCATTATTGCTACTGATTTAATTAACAAAATCTAAATTATTTTTCTGTAAGGAGACATAATATTTATGCCCACATTAGTTAATAATGCATATTGATGTGATAGTAAGCAGAAACCTAAAATATCCTGAAATAAATTGATGCTAAATAAGGGATGTAGGTGCTTCTTGGGTAGCTCAGCTGGTAAAGAATCCACCTGTAATGCAGGAGACACAGGTTCAATTCCTGGGTTGGGAAGTATCTCTGTAGAAGAGAGAGGCTACCTACTCCTCTGTTCTTGAGCTTCCCTGGTGACTTAAATGGTAAATGATCTGCCTGCAACGTGGGAGACCTGGGTTCGATCCCTGAATTGAGAAGATGCCCTCGAGGAGGGCATGGCAACCCACTCCAATATTCTTGCTGGAGAATCCCCATAGACAGAGTGTCTGGTGGGCTACAGTCCATTGGGTCACAAAGAGATAGACACGACTAAGCACAGCACTGCACAGAGGGATATAGACACTTTGTATTCTGTTTAAATATGGAACTTTCAACTATTTTTAAGGTATAAAATTTTCAGTATGAAAATTGTAGTGAGATATTTAAAAATTATGAAAGAAAAAAAGAAAGTACATTTCCACAACTATAATTACCAAAAAAAAAAAAAAAAGACTAATTACTGGAATACATTCACCCTAAAGTTTCATGTGTCTAATACCTTTAATTGAATTATCTCCAAATATCCTCACTTCTTAGAAGGGGAATATAATCTTAAAATACAGAAAAATCTCATTTCAGGTTTAAGAAGGCCATTTTGTATTCATTCTCATGCCTGAATTGCTATGACTATGTCAAAGGAATAGATATATTCACAGCTGAATGAAATTTCCTTATAATGTCTTCCACGGACTGAGCTATTTCTTAGAACAATTGGGAGCCATTATGCAGCTATACACAGAGGTTTTATAGACCTTTTGTTGAAACTTTTAAAATGTAATGTTACATAGGGGAATATAATATGCCAATTTTTTTCTGATAAAATTTCTTTGCATTTTAATATTGTATAAGTTTATGCATAACTTGGCTACCTCACACTCAAGGCTGTCACTTCTAAATAACTCAGACTTTCTTAAAGAAAGTCACAGAACCATGCATTTATGAGTTTCTAATCAGTTCAGTCTGAAGAATATGTCTATTTTAGCACAAGTTCTAATATTATTATATTCATAAGATAGCCTTTATTTAAGACTTTGTTGTCCCTCCATTCTTTTCAGTAATAACTGGTTTCAGTGAAGAGTGTATTATGGTGTATCATTAACCCATTTACTCTTGGACTTCCCTCCCACCTATCTTTCATTCTTCCTTTTTAAGCTGTCAGTCCACTGTATTCAATGGAGCATCAAAAAACACTAGCTTCTTTCAGCAGCACAGCAGGTGTGTATTTATGAAGCGTATCTGATATATTCAGGAACAGTCAACAGATTAATGTCACTGCTCAAAATCCTTGTTAGAAGAAAAGGGGAAACTGTGATATAAAAATAAAAGTACTATTTCCTTTATGTATTTAAAGAAAAATTTTAAACAACATGATGAAATAATCTCTCCATACTTCTTAATAAAAGGAGATATTGGCTTTTTCATCCTAATTCCCAGACCCTTTTTGGCTTTAAATATGTTAATTGCTTGTTTCTTTTCCTTAAATCAACTGGACTATGGATAATGGCAAAGATGAAGGGAAATTAAAGATGGATTTAAAAGATGAAAAAGTTCATTGTGCCAATCTATTTATATGACTTTTAATTATTCTGAAATACATTACAAAATTGACCATTCATTTTCCTTGCTTCATTCATTACAATAATAATAGTATTCAGGAAAAATAATATCCAGGTAATGTGTAGGATAAAATCTTAGCTATTTTCCAATTTGTCTTCCCTTATTTTTTCATCTTTCATAAGAATATTTTCTTCGTTTGTTTTTAAGTTTGGGTTTGTTTTTTTTTTTTTTTTCATGTTTCTGATTTATTTTTAAGCTGGGGATTCTGCTTCTCAGGATAAAGATTACATTTCCCAAACTCTCTTTCATCTTTGTGTGACCTTGTGACTAATTTTTTTTTTTTTTTCCTAATGGGGTATCAGCAAGTTGCAGAGTAGCTTCTGGAAACCTTTTCTTAAAAGAAGCTTCATATATCTTCTCTCCCTATAATTCTCTGTCCATACTGCCAGTATATACCTGCAATGTTCAGGCTCTTATCTTACACAATAAGATCAAAAGGAATCGTGTGTACTGATAAATAAATGGATAAAAGCTGGTAGAAGCCAGATTTCCTGTTCTCATAGAGGGGAGCTACAGAAAAGTAAGGAAAGAAGGTTAGAGTAAACAACATAGTACTGGATTGGGGTCAGAGACTTTAGAATAAACTCATGTTTATCTAATATATAAATGTGCGTGTGTACAAATACATGTGTGTGATGGTGGTGGTTTCAGTTGCTAAGTCATGTCCAACTGTTGCAACCCATTGACTGTAGCCCGCCAGGTTCCTCTGTCCTTGGGATTTTCCAGGCAAGAATACTGGAGTGGGTTGCCATTTCCTTCTCCAATATATATGTGTATGTATATGTATACATGTGTATGCACACAGAGAGGAAACAAGTAAAGAAATAATTATAAACATCTGTGTAATATGTATAAATTCAAATTATCTAGTTCTATCTATAGAGAAAGCCTAGAAATAATACCTCAAAAGAAACAAGCAAACCTAGCATTCAGATTTTGGTTTCTAAGTATCATTTCTATATAAGGAATTAGGACTTATTGGAAAAGTGTTTTATTCTAGGATGGGGACAGAGGAAATACAAGGTGACTGTGGAGCACCTTTTAGTACCAGAATGTAAGGGTGTCCACAAAAAAACAGAAGGAGGTGACAAGTCAAAGAAAAATTGAAGTCAAACTTAAACAGCTTCCAAAGGTCAAAACTGGAATAATTTGATCCACAGAATGAATAATACAGTACTGCATTATAACCCAAAGTATAAAATAAATATAAATTAGGCATAATGATATAAATAAGCAATTGAATTAAGTGCTTACATGGAGAGAAGAGATAAATCTTCCTTGTATCCTTACAAACTTCTGTTTAAGATAGTGTCTAGCCACTCCAAAAAGTGGAGTTCAATCTCTTCCCTCTTAAAGGTACACTGGATCTAGTACTCTGATTACAAAGGACATAGACAGGAGAGCAAAGTAACTATTGAGAAATCTGACAAACACTACTTTAACTAAGTGATGGTTAATCACCAATAATACCATCTGCCTACTCATTTGATCTCTTGAGAAGGGCACTTTGACTCTGCAGTATTCTTGCTACATAAACAACTCCAGTATAACCATGAAAAATAATACACAAAAATTGAGGAGCAGTCTATCAGATACCTGGCCAGTATGCATCAAGAATATTAAGGTCATGAAAAAGTAGGAAAGATTAATAAAGTGTCACAGACTAGTCATGACAGATAAATGCCATGTGTTGCCCTGGACTAGATCCTGGAACAGAAAAATACATCATTAGAAAAATTAGTATTTTTAGACAAATCAGGATTTTAGTTAATAATAAGGTAACAACGCCGGTTTCCTTTACACAGTAGTGTAAGAGGTTAACAAGGGGGCAAACTTGATGANGTCAGGAAGATATGCAAGGTCAGGACCTAAGAGACTAAAGGAGCAGAAAGTTGCCAGAACGTAGTCAACCTAGTCAGTAAGGTAGCTGTAAATCTATAATGAGAGGGTAAAGATTAGGCTTGAGTCAGAGAATATTAAATAAAGTCTATGGGTTAAACACCCCAAGGTCAGGTTAAAACAAAGGCGTCTCATAATGTTCTCATAACACAAGAAAACCCACTCCAGTATTCTTGCATGATGAATTTCATGGACAGAGGAACCGGACAGGCTACAGTCCATGGAATCTCAGAGAGTCGGACAGGACTGTGCGACTAAATTTCATTTTCACTTTCAAGGCTCTCAAAAGCAGGTCAACAAAGGCTGAGAATGTTGGAGAAGAAAACTACAGATATAAATGCACAGAAGGACAACCAATGAGACTTTTTGGCAGTGCTCCATTTATTTTTTCTTGACCTGTCAGAATTTTAAAATTAGTAATAGTAGGCTTGAACAGTTAAATGAGAGTTATAAAGGAAAAGTTTGAAAATTAAATAAATATATTGTATATCTTTGTTATACTTACACATCATTGATACATTCTTTCCTCCAATTCTTTGAAGATGTTAACACTGATATCAATATCTCTCTCCTAGAAACTCAGTATCTGCCCCATCCTCAATTTCCTGCATTGTGGCCTTTATAACATAGACTCGCAATTCTTTTTCATTCTCTATTCTACTGATCTTTATGTTTGTTCCACTTCAGCCACTCATCCCTAATATCACACCTTGAACTTTCTCATTTCCTTAACAGTTCTGTCTCTTAAATCTTAAACATACAGTATTCTACTTGCAAGCTACAGCTGTCTATCCTTCACCAGACTTCAAAGCCTCACTATTCTTTAATCTCTTTAAGATTTGCAGATACTTAGTCCTGTTTGCTCTGAATCTTTGTAGTTCCTGCTCTTCTCTCCCACCAGTGGTTATTCTCTGGAAGCAGGATACGTAGTGGCTAACAAGATACCACACAGGTCAACAGTGCTTGAATTTAAACGCCAGCTTCTTCATGTTTTAGATACATGACATTTGTGGCAGTTTCTTCATGTTATTGAGATTATTTCTTTTCTAATAGATGGTTATAAAACATTACCTGCATAAAGCGCAAATAAATATAAAAGAGGTTTTTCATATTAAGACTCAATAGAGTGCCTTTTACCCTACAAGTGCACAGTGTATTTCACCTGGTGTTAGTATTTGTCTTTATCAATGATGTTTTATCACTTCAATTACTCTAATATACAAGTTGGATGTTTAATTTTATTGTTAACATTGTACCTATTCATCTCTATTCTCCATCTATGGACATAGCTATTCAAGTATACAATTTCATTATCAAATACTAATGATAGCCTTTTCTATCTGTAGTCCAAATTGTAATTATGGGGATGCAGAATATGTTTTCACACATTGCACTGGTATAATATGCATGTTACAACAAATTTCACCCTCAATATATCCGGTATGAAGGCATCATCACCTCCACTTCATTCTGGCATTCTTTAGTGGTTTCCCAACCACACTGATTGTGAAAAACAATAATCCAACTGCTAAGGAAACAGTTGGAACCTAAGTTGAAAATACATCCTTCATAAATATCTATATATAATTACTATTTAGTTCTACCGATCTACATTGTATATACATTTCAAAAATTTTTTTTTTTTCTCTCAGAGATAACTGTCTTAGTGTAATATCTTCTTTTTCTTGTGTGGATTACGACAATTAGGTTGCAAGGTCGTGTCCAGGTTTTTGTGACCCCATGGACTGGAACATCCCAGGCTTCCCTGTCCATCATCAACTCCCAGAAGTTGCTCAAACTCATGACCATCCAGTCAGTAAAGCCATCCAGCTATCTCATCCTCTGTTGTCTGCTCCGCCTCCTGCCATCAGTCTTTTCCAGAATCAGGGTCTTTAGCAATGAGTCAGTTCTTTGTATCAGGTGACCAAAGTACTGGAGCTTCAGCTTCAGCATCAGTCTTTCTAATGAATATTCAGGACTGATTTCCTTTAAGATGGACTGGTTGGATCTCTTTGCAGTTGAAAGGACTCTCAAGAGTCTTCTCCAACACCACAGTTCAAAAGCATCATTTCTTCAATGCTCAGCTTTCTTTATAGTCAAACTCTTACATCCATACATGACTACTGCAAAAAATATAGCTTTGACTAGACGGATCTTTGTTGGCAAAGTAGTCTCTGCTCTTTAATATGCGTCTAGGTTGGTTATAAGTTTTCCTCCAAGGAGCAAGTGTATTTTAGTTTCATGGCTGCAATCACCACCTGCAATGATTTTGGAGCCCCAAAAAGATAGTCTGTCACTATTTACCCATCTATTTGTCATGAAGTGATGGGACCAGATGCCATGATCTTAGTTTTCTGTATGTTGGGTTTTAAGCAAACTTTTCCACTCCCCTCTTTCGTTTTCATCAAGAGGCTCTTTAGTTCTTCTTCGCTTTTTCTACAATAAGGGTGATATCATCTGCATATCTGAGGTTATTGATACTTCTCCTGGTAATCTTTATTCCAGCTTGTGCTTCATCAAGCTCAGCATTTCTCATGATGTACTCTGCATATAAGTTAAATAAGCAGGGTGACAATATACAGCCTTGACATACTCCTTTCCTGACTTGGAACCAGTCTGTTGCTCCATGCTTAGTTCTAACTGTTGCTCCCTGAACTGCATACAGATTTCTCAGAAGGCAGGTCAGGTGATTTGGTATTCCCATCTCTTGAAGAATTTTCCAAACTTTGTTGTAATCCACACAGTCAAAGGCTTTGGCATAGCCAATAAAGCAGAATTAGATGTTTCTCTGGAACTCTTGCTTTTTCAATGATCCAACGGATGTTGGCAATTTGATCACTGGTTCCTCTGCCTTTTCTAAATCCAGTTTGAACATGTGGAAGTTTATGCTTCATGTATTGTTGAAGCCTGGCTTGGAGAATTTTGAACATTTGTTTGCTAGCATGTGAGATGAGTGCAATTGTGTAGTAGTGAGCATTCTTTGGCATTGCCTTTCTTTGGGTCTGGAATGATAACTGACCTTTTCCAGTCCTGTTTTGCTACTGCTAAGTTGTTTCAGTCGTGTCCAACTCTGTACGACCCCAGAGACAACAGCCCATCAGGCTCCCCTGTTCCTGGGATTCTCCAGGCAAGAATACTGGAGTGGGTTGCCATTTCCTTCTCCAATGCATGAAAGTGAGAAGTGAAAGTGAAGTCGCTCGGTTGTGTCCAATTCTTAGCAACCCCATGGACTGCAGCCTACCAGGCTTCTCTGTCCATAGGATTTTCCAAGCAAGAGTACTGGAGTGGGGTGCCATTGCCTTCTCTGTCCAGTCCTGTGGCTGGAACTAAAATGAAAATGGACCTTTTCCAGTCCTAGTTTTCTTGTAGAGATCTCCAGTCTTTCCCATTCCATTGTTTTCCTCTATTTCTTTGCATTGATCACTTAGAAATACTCTTATCTCTCCTTACTATTAGCTAGGACTCTGCATTCAAATGGGTATATCTTTCCTTTTCACATTTGCCTTTCACTTCTCTTTTTTTCTCAACTATTTGTTAAGCCTCCTCAGACAACCATTTTGCCTTTCTGTATTTCTTTGTCTTGGGGATGGTTTTGATCATGGCCTCCTGCACAGTGTTCTGAAGTTCTCTCCACTGTGGATTGCTACAATAGCCTTTTAATGAATTTTTCATTAATTCTTCATGAATTCACTTTCTTCTCTCAAAACAAAACTGAATAAAATGAAAGCCACCTTACTGCCTCCAGAATGCTCTTCATAAAAGTGAAATCGGAAATAGTACTCCTTTTCTAAAATTCTTTCAGTGGTTCACTGCATACTTCAAGAAAAGAGAGCTTTTCCTCATGTACATATGCAGACTGTCTTCTCTTTTTAGCATTGTAAAGTCAAATGCTGCTGCTGCTGCTAAGTCGCTTCAGTTGTGTCCATCTCTGTGCGACCCCAGAGATGGCAGCCCATTGGGCTCCATCATCCCTGGTATTCTCCAGGCAAGAACATAGAGTGGGTTGCCATTTCCTTCTCCAATGCAGGAAAGTGAAAAGTGAAAGTGAAGTCACTCAGTCGTGTCCAATCCTCAGCGACCCCATGGACTGCAGCCTACCAGGCTCCTCCATCCATGGGAGTTTCCAGGCAAGAGTACTGGAGTGGGATGCCATTGCCTTCTCCGGTGAAGTCAAATGGCAGCACCTAAATTCACACTCAAATTCGCTTCTTAACTCTGTGGTCTCAGATGAGCTATTTCAGCCACCTAGTATGTAATACTCTAATAATGTAACTCACTTTTCTATGCAACTACCTTTAATTGGACTTTAAATTGTGGAATTCTATTTATAAGATATATTTTCATATGTATTTAATGTAATATCTAGTACTTTAGAGGCACACAAGTGTTGAATGAGATGACTAATATGTGCTAATTACTTTATAATTATTACTCACTCATTAGAGTCTCTTCACAAGTCTATTTGGTAGACACTGTATTCTCCTCTTAAACATGAGGGATACTCAAGTAGAAAGGCTAACATCTTTCTCAGTGTCACATGTCCAGTGAGAATAATCATGATTCATATCCAGATTTATTAGTCTCTGGATTTTTTTTTCCTACTTCTGTTCTGCTATGTATTAGAGGAAAAGCAGCTGGCACCATTATGGATGCCTCCATGCATCCATTTTTTATTAAAATCTTCAACTGTCATATTAGATTTAAAAGTACAGTTGAATTTAACTTTCAACTGGGTAAGCATATGAGAATTTCATGACACTAGATCAATGTTTCTCAAAGTACCACTTATGAACTACTTTGATTAGACTCCCCAAGGGTGACTTAAAATACAAATCCCCAAACCACAATTTAGATTTCCACATTAACAACTGCTAGGAATACTTCTCAAGGGGATGCTACTGAATACAAAAAGAGACACTGGCCAAAAATGATGACTAAATATGAAAGATACAATCACTATCTGCCCAATTGCTAAATGTGATGACTGTAAGAGTAGAGAACATATTATTCCCAGATACTTTTATCAACTTATGCCTAGAAAAGTGATCAAGAAAATAACTTCAGCAGCCATTCTGTGGAATCCACCTAAACTGGGAAGGAGAAGAAAGGAATCAAATTTATATTTTCTATTCCTGGGTCTATGTAACATATATTGCCAAAACCCACTGGTATCACATGTCTCTCTACTTCCAGGCAAATGAGAGAACTGTACCTTCCCTCCAGTGAAGAAAGACAGGCCTACATGACTTGCTCTGAGGAACTAAATACAAACAGAATTCATGTTAGATACTTGTGGAAGATATGTGTAGAATAATGTGTTCAACTTCCATTTCCTCTTTCCTGACTCCATGTGGTAGATGTAGATGGATACAATGAGCCATCACATGGATAACCATTCTTTTGGAGAGATGCTTAAGTTTACATTGAACATCAGAGAAAGAACTAAACCTCTGAGATTTATTTTTTTGTTGTGCTGCTGTTGTTGTTCCATAATATAAAGTGTCAGTATGTTAATTGATACAGGCTGTTTGTATTATGTTTATTAAGGGAATATTCTAAAATAATAATAACTAATAGTTTAAAATATTCAAAATAATTATAACTAAAAAGGAGACATAGTTGGTCAGCTGATTCACTTCAAAGGGGTGTGCAGTTGCCTTGAGAATAAAAAGAAAGACACTTTTAACTTTGTTTCAGATAGTAGCATCCCCAAAGAAGCAAAGTGAAAACAGTTAAGTGAAATCATGTTCAACACTGGAATTGTCATCAAATAATTGGATTAGCTTTAGGATGCATGCCACCATACTAAGTGTCATGGGATTTTCAAAGCTTAAAATTAATCTCCTTTGAACTTCATATGACTGAAAGCAACCTTAATTACCATAGCATTTCCCAAGACTAAACCTCATAATGCTATTCCAGACAGAGCTGGTTATTAAAAGGTTTCAAAGATGTTTGTTGATATGCATATAAGATGATCTTTTTAAAAGCTATNAAAGGGGTGTGCAGTTGCCTTGAGAATAAAAAGAAAGACACTTTTAACTTTGTTTCAGATAGTAGCATCCCCAAAGAAGCAAAGTGAAAACAGTTAAGTGAAATCATGTTCAACACTGGAATTGTCATCAAATAATTGGATTAGCTTTAGGATGCATGCCACCATACTAAGTGTCATGGGATTTTCAAAGCTTAAAATTAATCTCCTTTGAACTTCATATGACTGAAAGCAACCTTAATTACCATAGCATTTCCCAAGACTAAACCTCATAATGCTATTCCAGACAGAGCTGGTTATTAAAAGGTTTCAAAAATGTTTGTTGATATGCATATAAGATGATCTTTTTAAAAGCTATTATATTAAAGAAAAATGAAAAAGTAATATCATGCAAACTGCTGGGATGCATTCAATTGGTTCTTCTTTTTTTTATGAGTTAATATTCCTGCTTTATGTTTGGAATATTTTTCATGCACATTACAGTCATGCGTTCCATTTAAAATTTATAATTCCCAGAAGTAGACAGTACCTGCCTTCAAGAATCACTTGTTGCATCATTTTGCTCTGGAATGAAATCTGGATTAATCTACATGTTAATTTTAAAAGTCAACAGAAAAGTAAATCTTCTAAACCTTGCTCTAAGAATTGATAACATGAAGTCTATATGTGGGGATGAAGGGGTGTATTTTATTTTTCTTTCTCAGGAAGCAATGAATGAACTCAGCAGTTCATTCTGGAAAAGAATGGTCAAGAAAGTTTAAAGTAACACTCTTCATTTTCCACCTGTTTCTTATTTGTTCCAGTTTGATGAGGCAAGTTGACTTTTCATGCATATCACAACACTTGCTTATCTTGGATTTATTATGTCTTTCAGTGCTGAGACACTAGGGGGTAAGTGATGCACAAAACAAGATAGAGTTACTGTCTTAATGATGTTTTCAAAGTAGTGTGGGAGATGGACATTTAATCAATCACACAAAGCAACTGAGATGTTGTTTTGTTAAATTACCCACAAAGGCAAGATACAGAGTAGTATGAAAATATGTAATAGAAAATTGACTTAGAGATTCAGAAAACTCACTTCTGAAGATGTGACACACAGACTGATCAGGAGTTCATTAAGCAGACAGACGTGTGAGCATGTGTGTACGTGATGTTGTGTGCTCACACAAATAGGTGTGTTCACTTAGCATTTTAGGAGAGGAGATTGAGGGTGGGAAGGACTGGCGTAAGAAAGAACTCAGCAATCACGAGGTCCTGGGGTGCAGGAGCATGACTTGGCAGAGTGAAGCACTGTAGAGAAACATAAGCAGAGACCAGAAACGACAAGGTTCATAAGGTCTCGAGAGGCTTTCACTCCTTCCTTGATCTTTACACACTATAATCTCCATGATTAAACTCAACTGCCTCTACTCAGTTTCTCAGGAAAAAATAACATATCCTCTTAACACTGTAAGGTTTAAATATTGTCCTAACTTTACATAATACTTTATGGAGGTATACTCATTACATGAGCAGGTAGATAGTACTATCAGTATCAATTTCCAAACCAAGGAACAGAGCGGGTAGGTTATATACTTAAAGTCACAGAGTTAATAATAAGAGTCAGGATCTGAACTCTGCTCTCTTAAAGTTCAAAATTCATGCAGCCTTTCATTGGGTATAGTTAGCCTGTGCATTCAAGTGTCATTACTATGAGAAACAATAAGAGCAAGGGGTCTCTGAGAGAAATATCAGATGTCTTTAATATGCACATTCAATTTCTAAAATTATATTTACATATACAGTAAGAAGTTTCAGGGCTAAATATAAGCCAGTTAAAACACAAGCATTGGATTTCCTCAGTGGTCCAGTGGTTATGAATCTGCCTGCCAATGCGGAGGACACAGGTTTGATTCCTAGTCTGGGAAGATTCCACACATTGCAGAACGTCTAAGCCCATGTGGCCCAACCACTGAGACACAACTAGAAGAAGCCTGAGCACAGCAATGAAGACCCAGGGCAGCCGGAAAAGAGTCTTCTACTTTGTTGAATTCTTCCAAATAAAGAAGGCAAATTACCCACTGCGAGTTTCCAGACATGTTTATTCAACATCATGATGATTATATATGTTAATAATATAAATGAATTCAATATAATTTCCTAAAATATAGATAAACTGTAGCTGGATTACTTTGGTATTATTTTATTCTTATCCATTTAAAGCATCATCAGTGTTTAGAATGGCATTAATAATATTTATATGGAAAGCTGATCATTCAGTATAATGGTGAAAGCACTACAATGTATCACATAATTCTTATCCTAGATTGAAAAAGGATTTTCCTTATACTACATAACTTTTCTGAACTGTTTCTTATGAAATGTTTAAAATAACAACTAAAATAGTTAAATGTCTTCCTAAAGTGATTTCTAACAATAAATTTGTTGAGCTGCAGCTTGTATAGATGTTAAACACAACAGTGTCATTTATATCTTTTACAAATATGAAGTAAGATATAATTCATCTTCGGAAAATTTTCACAAGCAAGTAAGAAACCTTAAGTCTTATATTTGTATAAACTATCAGGACACTGAAATACAAATTAAGGATATTAAAATGGACATTCTTAATATGAACAAACCTATTTTTTATTAATATACTTTGTTTTTTATAATACTTTTAGATTTTTAGAAAAATTAGCTATATAGTACAGAAAGCCCCCGTATTACAACCACACAAAGGTTTTCTATTAATATATTTGTTAGAATTAATGAACCGATATTGAAACTATATTATTTACCTAAGCTTATAGTTCTCCTGTGGCTCAGCTAATAAAGAATCTGTCTTCAGTGTGGGAGACCTGGGTTCATCCCTGGGTTGGGAAGATCCCCTGGAGAAGGAAAATGGTACCCACTCCAGTATTCTGGCCTGGAGAATTCTGTGAACTGTATAGTCCATGGAATTGCAAAGAGCCAGACACGACTGAGCGTCTTTCACTCACTCACTCCCTCACTCNTGGGAAGATCCCCTGGAGAAGGAAAATGGTACCCACTCCAGTATTCTGGCCTGGAGAATTCTGTGAACTGTATAGTCCATGGAATTGCAAAGAGCCAGACACGACTGAGCGTCTTTCACTCACTCACTCCCTCACTCATAGTTTATTCAAACTTCTTTAACTAATGTCTTTTTCTGTTCCAAGATCCCATGCAAGTTACTGTTAAACATTTAGCTGCCATGACTTTTCAGTCTCCTGTTTGCTGTGACATTTTCTCACTTTCCTTCTATCTGGTGACCTTAATGGTTTTGAGGCAGCCTTGAAGTGAAGTGAAAGTCGCTCAGTCGAGTTCGACTCTTTGCAACCCCATGGACTATACAGTCCACGGAACTCCCCAGGCCAGAATACTGGAGTGGGTAGCCTTTCCCTTCTCCAAGGGATCTTCCCAACCCAGGGATCAAGCCCAGGTCTCCCACACTTCAAGCAGATTCTTTACCAGCTGAGTCTCAAGGGAATATTGTATGAAATGCCTGTCTATTGTAACTTGACTTTTTTTTTTTATTCTTAGAGGAAGGTTTTGAGAGGAAGATAACAGAGCCAAAATGTCATTTTCATCACATCATAACAAAGGTGCATACTATCACCATTATAATTTTTAAGGTTGACCTTGATCACCTTAGTAATCTAAATAGAGTTTGTCAGGTTTCTCCACTGTAAAGTTATGCATTTTTCTCCTTCTTCACACTCAGTCTTTGCAAGGAAATCACTATGCAGGGCTTGCAATGACGTAGCAGGAGTTATACTTTCTTTATAGGATGGGGTATCTGCAACATTTACTTAAAATTCTTTTCTACAAAATACATATTTTACACATATTTACAAAATATTTCTTCTACACATATTTACTTATTTAGTAATTTATTTATATCAGTAGGGACTCATGGATATTTACTTTATTTGAGGATTTTAATACAATATCATTTATTTGTTTGGTTGCTCAAATTGTTTCATCTTTGATCACTGACGTTCTTTCATTTTGCTCCAATATTCCATCAGTGGGTTTTCAGCTTGTTTGCCTATGTGGTTGATTTTGTAAAACAGTTTCTTACTTTCTGGTACTATAAAATGCTTCATTTCTTACCCTTGTCCTATAATTGTGCATGCATGGTGGCTTCAGTCATGTCTGACTTTGTGCAACCCTATGGACTGTAGCCCACCAGGCTCTTCTGTCCATAGGTTTCTCCAGGCAAGAATACTGGAGTGGATCACCATGCCCTCCTCCAGGGGATCTTCCTGACATAGGGATCGAACCTGCAACTCTTAGGTCTCCTGCATTAGTAGGCAAGTTCTTTACCACTAGGGCCACCTGGGAAGCCCCAATCCTATAATTAACCATTTCTATAAGAATGCCTGATTTCTTTTAATGGAGAATGATACTGGAATCCAAATTCTAGGCAATAAGTGCATTCATTGATACTGGGATGTCAATTCTTTTAGGTCATCTCAGTTGACAGAATAAAGAAATATAAGTATATACACTTACCTATATATGTCCACATGTCTATGATATCTGTACATGTAACCATCTTTATATTAAATGAAATATTTACTGATACCTCCAACTCCAATCCATTATCACACTACTTTAGATTTTTTTCCCTGATTATCCATACATTTCTACTCCAACAGTAAGAAAACTTGATCCCAGATAGGAGACAGATGAGATGAATCTGCCATTCATTTATGTAATTTTTCAGTTCAAACAAGTATGTATAGCAGTATTAGAATAGTTAACTCATATCCTCATCAAAAAACAACTTAAACAGAATACAGNTCTACTCCAACAGTAAGAAAACTTGATCCCAGATAGGAGACAGATGAGATGAATCTGCCATTCATTTATGTAATTTTTCAGTTCAAACAAGTATGTATAGCAGTATTAGAATAGTTAACTCATATCCTCATCAAAAAACAACTTAAACAGAATACAGTCTTTATGTACAATTTCTTGATCCTTTGGTCATTTTCAAAGTTACACAGGTCAACATTATCCCCTTTTCCCTTCAGGAGATTTTTTTTTTCTTTTTACTTTATTTTACTTTACAATACTCTATTGGCTTTGCCATAAAACACATTTACATGCAGCAAAATTAGCTCATCATAGTCTGCATTCTTTCATGAGAAACTCCAAAGAATTTACTTATTTATAATTTATATACATCAAAGTTCCCTCTCCCTGTTGTAAAAAAGATTTGTATCATAAAAAGGTTTGAGCAAATGCATAAAGTTATGAATCCACCTACCATTATAGGATCATACAGAATAGTTTCACCACAAAGTTATTTTCACTCAATGAATAATATTCTTAAAACTTTTCTTAATATTTATCAGGGGCCTTGAAAATTATCACCATCTGGTTGAATATTTTTTATTCTTTATTTGATGATAGTGATTGAAAAACAATGCTACACTATTATTAATGTAATTAGTATTAAATTTATTATCATCGTTATTAAGGTAAATTCTATCTGAGCTAATTAGAACACTAGGACTTTGCAGTGAATTTTTGGACAATTATAACAGAGAAACTTACTGACTTTCAATGTTTCAATAAAGTGTTATAAATTAAAACCTTTACAACACCAAGGAAAAGCTTGTATATAACTTGTCCTAGAAATATTCCTTCACATATTGTTCAAAATCACTGCACAATCAGTTTGTAGCTTGGGGATATTCTGAACACAATGTTTGTTTGAATAATACTTTTATTACTTTTGAGTAAGTCTTTGTGCTGACCACAAGCTCATGAGACTTGTGAACAGCATTATGCTTTGCAAGCAGCTGAAGCAAAAAATGCTTATTTATTGGATCAGTATAGTAAGTAATGAAATAACTGATTTGTAAAATAGTTTGGAGAAAAAGCAATACAAAAGTTATCTCTAAATCTTAACAGGCTACTAAATAAGCACTATTAATTCTTTAACTCAAAATTCAAAGTGTTATAGTCTTGGGACTTCATGTTTGAAAAGTAAACAAACAAAAATCTATCTCCTTTTTAAAAATTTGTCAGTCAGAGAAAACCTCCATGGCAATATCAATATTTCTACATAAGTCACAATGCCCACTTTCATTTTGTTGTACCCTAAACTTTTACCTTAAAATGTATCTAAAGGCCTATGTCTCAAAGACATGATATAGCAATTTATTATTATTTATTGAAATAGAAATAAAATGTACATAGTAAAATTAAATATAAATATAATAATGTATTATTATACATTAAATTCAAATTTATAATGAATGATTCTAAATGTTGGTGCTTTTGTATTCAACCAATGTTTATTATTTTTATACTTATACATTACTTAGTATGAGAGATATTTTTTAACAAAAAGATATTAAAAAATGCACAGGTTTGCCTGTAGAATCCACCAATTACTCTATCACTGTGAGTTCATCAAGCAAAAATAGTATAACCACATATGGTTTAAATAGTATACGATGAGATAAGGATATGGAAAAGAATAAAATCGAGTTACAAGCCCCCATTATCCATACTTCCTGATAGAACAGACCAAGCTAGAAACAAGAAATTATAATGACTGGTATAGGTTCAATGACACAAGACTATACAGTGATACAGGGTAATACCAGAGCCCATCATAGAAACAGGTCAAACAAGACAGGGTCTTGGGAGAGAAAATCAGAGTATATATATATATATATATATGAAATATATATTCCAACATCATTAATACAGAACTAGTTACTGAAGTTGTTGAAACTGGTTTTCTATGCCAAAGATAATGGGCAAGGAGAAAAGAGATCAGAAGACAATATTCATGGGAACACAGGCACCCAGAGGAGTCCACAAAAGAAACTGATGAAAACAGACTGGAAATCAAACATGAACAGATTTAAAGAGAGTAGTCAGCAGTTCAGCAGTGTCACATGCAGAAAGTGAAAGGAGGGGGAGTCAGGATTGGGAGCTTGTGTACACCTGTGGTGGATTCATGTCGATGTATGGCAAAGCCAATAGAGTATTGTAAAGTAAATTTAAAAAAAAAAAGTGAAAGGAAGTTATGTATGAAAATGTTTTCCTTCTTTTTAATAACAAAGAGGTCACTGTAGTGAGTAAATAGGAGCACAGATTTCAGAAGTCTAGCAGTGTTAGGGGGGGAAATGTGAAAACCACATATTTTAGGTAATTTAGTCACAAAGAGGAAGAGTGAGATATGAAGCAACATCAGATGGAAGGAGGTTATTTGGTGATGGGATATGTTCATGACTATTAAAGACTGAATGGAAACAATAGACAAGAAAATATAGATAATATGTAGAAGCAAGGATATACTTAATAGACACGGAAACAGGAGTGACATCCAGGGATGGCCTTGAACTTGAAAAAAGAAATCTATTCATCATGACCAAGATGTTAGGAAAAAAGGACAGCAGGGCTATAATTTGAGGAAAAGACTACTGAGGGCTGTTATTCCACTCAGGATGTGAAATCTGCTAAGTAGGAAAGACGTTGTTAACAGACTGGATCAAAGAAGTTGAAAATGGTTTTGGGTGAAAAAGAGCTCACTAAAAAAATAAAATAATTTCACAGTTAAAACTTACAAATAAAAACAAAACATCAAGGTAGACAGGTAGAGACAGGTAGAAACAGCATCAATCCGGGTGAACACATAAATCCCTTCAAGACAACATGTAAATATAGGAGAGGAAAGAGTTGATCTTTATTATCCATCTTTGCCACAAGACTAAAAGAGAGGCAAAGACAGGAGGGTGAGAAAATGTAAGTTATCAGCAGGAGCACAGTTAAACATTGGGCTCCAAACTGCATAACAAATGACTTAAGTAGGTGAGAAGAAGATGATAAACTTGAAGAATGAAAGATATCAAGGGAGTCAACATTTAATCAAGCTGACTGGACAGAACCTGAGAAAGTACACAGTGTGACAGCAATTTTTTTTTTAACCTAAAATTTGGCCAGCATTATTGAACAAAATATAACTGTGGTGTTGGGGATAGGGGCAATAATTTGATGGGGTAATTGTTCCCATCCCATAAACTTGACTCCTGTAGATAGTGAGACTTTTCTTTATCTCAATGTCAGAACTATTGGTTTTGTGGTATGCCTACTATGCTACGAAAGTGAAACTGAAAGTGTTAGTCACTCTGTCGTGTCCAACTCTTTGCAGCCCTATGGACTATAGCCCGCCAGGCTCCTCTGTCCATGGGTTTCTCCAGGTAAGAATACTGGTGTGGTTAGTCATTCCCTTCTCCGGGGGACCTTCCAGATCCAGGGATTGAAACCAGATCTCTTGCATTGCAGGCAGATTCTTTACTGTCTGAGCCACTAGGGAAGGCCAATTATGCTATACCTTACTTGAGACTAATAGGTAGCTGAAAATTACAATTCTTTTTAGCATTATTTACGCTGTAGGCTGCAGTCCATGGGGTCGCAAAGAGTCGGATAAGACTGAGCGACTTCACTTTCACTTTTCACTTTCATGCACTGGAGAAGGAAATGGCAACCCACTTCCGTGTGGGTTGCCTGGAGAATCCCAGGGACAGCACAGCCTAGAGGGCTGGCGTCTATGGGGTCGCACAGAGTCGGTCGGACACGACTGAAGTGACTTAGCAGCAGCAGCAGCAGCAGCAATCAAGCTAATTCCTAGGATCTAAAGTGCTGAAACGGAGAAGGCAATGGCACCCCACTCCAGTACTCTTGCCTGGAAAATCCCATGGATGGAGGAGTCTGGTGGGCGGCAGGCCATGCGGTCGCGACTGAGCGACTTCACTTTCACTTTTCACTTTCATACATTGGAGAAGGAAATGGCAACCCACTCCAGTGTTCTTGCCTGGAGAATCCCAGGGACGACGGAGCCTGGTGGGCTGCCGTCTACTGGTGTGACTTAGCAGCAACAGCAAAGTGATGAAAACAACCCAAAATTGTTTAGGCATTGTCAAACTCATAGAAAAATATTTTGTATTCTTACTGGTATTTCCACTTGGGCAGTGTTTCTGATCTGTACATCTGCTTTTACTCTAGCAAAGTCTGTTTCCAACTGGGAGTCTCAGAGTTCTGACACACAATGCCCTTGCTATGTCAGGGAAAATGAAAAAGAATTGCCTTATTTAGAAAAGAAAAATGCTATCTTGGTTATCAATATAAGAAAAGCACACATCACTTATAATATGAATCACAGATTTGAATTAGTTGATGCACCTTAGTCCCTATATTGTACTCAGCCTAAATGAACCTTGGAAGGAAACAGGGAAAAGAAGGAACTTTAGTACAGAAATAAAATACTTTATCTTAAAAAAATCAAAAGGCATACGAATTCTCTTTATAAATCAGTAACCACTAGGAGGTGGCCAAGATGGCATTATAGGAAGACTCTGAGCTCACCTCCTCCCATAGGCACAACAAAATTACAACTATTTATAGAATAACTATAATGAGAAAGACCTGAAGCCTAGCAGAAAAGATCTTCAATATTAAGCATCATTTCCTGCCACAACATTATGACAATATGCATGAGGAAAAACCTGCAAAAAATATAAACACATGGAAACTAGCCAATATACTACTAAGTAGCCAATGGTCACAGAAAAAAAAAAATCAAAGAAGAAATTTTTTTAAATACCTGGAGACATTAAAAACAAAGACAATGATCCAAAATCTATGGTACATAACAAAAGCACTTCTGTAAGGGAAGTTTACACCAATACAAGCCAAAATCTTAAATAAATAACCTATCCTCACACCTAAATGAACTAGAAGAAGAGCAAACAAATCCCAGATTTAATAGAAAGAAGTAAATAATAAAGATCAGAGATGAAATAAATAGAAACTTTAAAAATAAAGACAATATCAATGAAACTAAAATCTGATTTGTTGAAAAGATTAGCAAAATTTATAATCTATTAGCCAGACCCAAAATGAAAATAAGTAGAAGGCCCAAACAATAAGAAATATAAAAGAAGATATTACAAAGATACAACAGAAATACAAAAGATTGTAAAATGTTGTTATAAGCAATTATGTGAAGACTGAGCACCAAAGAATTGATGCTTTTGAGCTGTGGTGTTGGAGAAGACTCTTGAGAGTCCCTTGGACTGCAAGGAGATCCAACCTGTCCTTTCTGAAGGAGATCAGCCCTGGGATTTCTTTGGAAGGAATGATGCTAAGGCTAAAACTCCAGTACTTTGGCCACCTCATGTGAAGAGTTGACTCATTGGAAAAGATTCTGATGCTGGGAGGGATTGGGGGCAGGAGGAGAAGGGGACAACAGAGGATGAGATGGCTGGATGGCATCACTGACTCGATGGACGTGAGTTTGAGTGAACTCTGGGAGTTGGTGATGGACAGGGAGGCCTGGCGTGCTGCGATTCATGGGGTCACAAAGAGTCAGATACGACTGAGCAACTGAACTGAACTGAACTGATGTGCCAATGAAATGGACAGCCTAGAAAAAATGGACAAATTCCTGGAAAGGTACAATCTCTCCTAAGATTGAAACAAGAAGAAATAAAAGCTATAAATATAACAGACCAACTACAGTAATGAAATTTTATCAGCAATAAAGAAAAATAAAACTCCCAACAAAACAAGTCTGCAACCTGATGGCTTTATAGGTGAATCCTACCAACATTTAAAGAGTTAACACCTATCCTTCTCAAACTAGTCCAAAATTTACAGAAGAAGAAATGTTCCCAAACTCACTCTACAATGCCAGTACCACGCTAAGACCATATAGTCAGACAATGGTATCTCACACACACAAAAAGAAATTACAGGCAAATATCACTGATGAATATAGTTGGAAACATCTTCAACAAAAATACTAGCAAACTGAATTCAATAATACATTAAAAGAATTATATACTATAATCAAGTGACATTTATCCCAGGGATGGAAGAATGGTTCAGTCTCCTCAAATCAGTCAATGTTATACAACAAATTGAAGAATAAAAATTATATGATCATCTCAATAGATTCAGAAAACATTTTGACAAAATTCAACATCTATATATAATAAAAACTCTCAGAAAAGTGGGTATATAGGGAACGTTTCCACACCATAACAGCATATATGACAAGCTCATAGCTAACATCATACTCAGTAGTGAAAAGCTAAAATCATTTTTTCTAAGATAAGGAATAATTATGTAAGTCCAAAAGTAATTATGTTTTTCTAAATGTTTCACAGATTTTAACTATCTGCAGTCCTAAAAATAGCCTGATTATTTTAAAAAAATTATTTTCTGTTACTCTCTAACAGCAGTCAAACTCAATCATTTTCCATGAGATGGAAAAACAGAGAACTCTGAAAAATTTAAAAAGACCAAACAAACAAACAAACAAACAAAAAAACTAATATGAATGGACAAAAGATTTAAAAGACACTTCATCAAAGAAATAGATGGATGGAAAATTAGCATATGAAAATATACTAAATATCATTCATAGTCATTGATCTTATACTACTGTGTGAAATAATATGGTTGGATTATCTAGAACATCATTAAATAGTACAAATTCAGTGGAAAGAGAAGCTTAGAATCATCAGTGACTGAATATACCCAGAAATCATGAGGGGACTTGAACCAATCCTACCTAATCTTTCCTGCATCATCAAGTCAGGGAAATCCATCTTTGAATTAGATTATACATATATAGGCATAAGGGAAAATGTGTAAAAATGATTAGCTGAAATACAATCTATGGGATATGATTATGGTTTCTACTACCTTTATTTTACTCCTCTGTATCTGTATATTATATATTTATCACCATAAAATCATACCATTATTATAATTTAATATGCTTTGAAAATATGTCTAAATATAGACATATACTCAAAATGTGGGGAGAAAAAGGTATGCCAAATTGTCTGCTATTATCATTAGCATTTTGGAGACTAAAGTTGGTGATTCTATAATCTTAAAATATGTATGAACACATATAAAAGCACAAGGGTGATTTTATTTTCTACCTTGTCAGGAAACAAAGTAACATCATCCAAACAATCCCACTAACTACTTTGCATTTTATTAACAATAAGAGCCTTTGAGAATCGTAGAATGACAAAGCTAAGGTGAAGGGCACAATAAATTTTGGCAGACAGTCATCAACAGTACATTGCAAGCAGTGAAGATTACTGTTTAAATCATTACAGTGCATCTCCTTGAAATGAAAGGACACATTGAGAATACAAGGGTATGTGTTCCTAAAGAAAGTCAGCAGTAGTACACATGGAAGGAATGAATATAAGTGGACAGCTAGTAGGCAATACTGGATGACAAATTTTGAGTAGAAAATAGTATTAGGGCTATTTTCAAAAAACAAAATTTTGCACAAATTTTTAAAATATAGTCTTCGTAACACAAGGAATGAGTTCATTCAAAAAATATGAATTTTTCTTTTATTTGGTTACTCTGGTATCTTAAAAAGTATTTACCAAGATAAAGTGTGGATCTTGGTTATCAATCCACAATAAAGGTCATCAACACAAGTCTGCAGACTTCATGTATACAGATAATCATCTAAGACTTCTTTGATGAAACATTTCAGCTCAGTCACACAAATGAGTAGGCAGTACGAGCTTCAAAGGTACATAACCTGTGCACATTACATTAATTCAGCAGGGCTAACACCTGCATATTTGGCTTCATTCTCTGCTGTAATTTTCTTGAATTCTTTATATTTTTGTACAGGAAGATATTTTTTATATCTGAAAATTATCTAGCCCATCCTGAGAATCACAGTAGCTAAATACAAAAGAGGAGGTAAAGAGGAATTGAATACCAGGCAGAAAAGAAAATATGCAAAGTTCATAAAGTGCTATATTATGTGGTTTCATAAAAAATAAAAATAACTTTTTGTTCTTAGATATCAGAAAGTAAAATTGCATTTGGCAAGGTCAGTGTAATGAAGGAAAAGTCCAATTTGTTAAATGCCTTTTAGGTCAAGTTACAGATTTTGTTTCAGTTCAAGTCTTCCAAGAAGCAGATGATGCCAAGATAGAATTGGAAGTTCAAGAGATGTACTGGAGAAAATGCCTGTAAGAATTTAGAGTAGTCGGAAGAGTTCTCAGAACTTAATGTGAACTGACACTTGGGGAAAAGAAGTATGTCATAGGAAAAGTTAAAGATTGCAGTGCAGCTCTAATAAAGTCCTATCTAGGCAGAAAGAATCCCAGAGTAGGGACTGCCCATTAGAGAAGTTCCGCATTGGGCAAGACTGGTCTAGGTCTAGCAACCTCATTACACTCAGTCATTAGTCAGCAGTGGTTTGGGGAGACAGTAACCTTGGTGGAATCCTGGCTGCATATCCTGGCAGATGAATGCAATTAGCTAATGTCAATTCTCACAGCAGGGTCTCTCTTGAAAAGAGATCTGAATGCAGTTTCAGAGATTTGCAGTTGGTCTTCCAGATTTATATAATTTCTACCTCCAAGCCAAGATTCCATGGGGCTTATTCAATCATAAAGTATGTTGTCCCATTTTTATACTCATCCTGTGTGTGTGCTAAGTTGCTTCAGTCATGTCTGACTCTGTGTGACCCAATGAACTCTAGCCTGCCAGGCTCCTCTGTCCATGGGATTCTCCAGGTAAGAATACTGGAGTAGGTTGCCATGCCCTCCTCCAGGATTTCTTCCCAACATAGGGATGGAACCAGCATCTCTTATGTCTCTTGCATTGTCAGATGGGTTCTTTAATGGATCAGTTGGTAGATCTAGTTTAAGCTTAATTGTAGTTAGAAATCCATTTATTTCCTGGCTACCATATACTCTCAGTCTAGTTGGAGGCTACAACAATGCTCTGTATCTTCATATATTGATGTCAGCTAAGACCCTGGATCTAATTGTCTCTAAATGTTGGAATATTCCTCTTGGTCCAGGGTTCAGTCAACTAAGTAGGTTGCTTTAGGTTCTACTGAGGGAATCTCTGTAATATGTCCTTGCTGTGGTCTAAGGGGGTGCTTCTTATAAGCCAAGGCATCTTTCCTGACAGTGGTATAACAGCATAATTGTGTTGGGTATGGAGACTAGGGCGGAGAAGGCAATGGCATCCCACTCCAGTACTGTTGCCTGGAAAATCCCATGGATGGAGGAGCCTGGTAGGCTGCAGTTCTGGGGGTCGCTAAGAGTCGGACATGACTGAGTGACTTCACTTCACTTTTCACTTTCATGCATTGGAGAGAGAAATGGCAACCCACTCCAGTGTTCTTGCCTGGAGAATCCCAGGGACGGGGGAACCTGGTGGGCTGCCATCTATGGAGTCGCACAGAGTTGGACATGACTGAAGCGACTTAGCAGCAGCAGCAATAGCATAGAGACTGGGGAGGGAATTGCGACTTTTAGTTGGAGCAATTGTCCACAACATATTGCTTCCACATCCTTGAATTTCTGATTATAGATATTAAACAGACTCCTGAGTGACTGCCCTTTCATTTGTCCCTAGAGATGCCTTGTTCCATTGATCTTTCCATAATCACCTGTGGGTCCAGATCTTTTGGCAAGTCACTGTGGAAACTGTGGATCCCAGCCTTCTAGTGATTAAGCACCACCACTTGACATCTATTGCTTTCAGGTACCATTAGCCCCATCGTGCCATTTAATAAGTCAAGTTCTAATTCTGAGACTGCTTCTTCTTCTGACATCCCTCGCCTCCATATGAGAGCAAACACTGAACTCAGTTATACTAGTAACCCTCTCACCAACACACTTCTGGTGGCCTTAAGGTAAACTTTGGGTCTTCTATGTCTTCTTGTAGAATCTAATTTGAACGTGCCCATATTCTTAAACCATTTTATGCTTTCCTCTAGTGTCTAATCCTGCAACCCAGGTATTTTACCTTTATTCAGTGTTCAGTTCAGTCACTCAGTCATGTCCGACTCTTTGCGACCCCGTGAATCGCAGTATGCCAGGCCTCCCTGTCCATCACCAACTCCTGGAGTTCACTCAGACTCACGCCCATTGAGTCCGTGATGCCATCCAGCCATCTCATCCTCTGTCATCCCCTTCTCCTCCTGCCCCCAATCCCTCCCAGCATCAGAGTCTTTTCAAATGAGTCAACTCTTCGCATGAGGTGGCCAAAGTACTGGAGTTTCAGCTTTAGCATCATTCCTTCCAAAGAAATCCCAGGGCTGATCTCCTTCAGAAAGGACTGGTTGGATCTCCTTCCAGTCCAAGGGACTCTCAAGAGTCTCCTCCAACACCACAGTTCAAAAGCATCAATTTTTCGGCACTCAGCCTTCTTCACAGTCCAACTCTCACATCCATACATGACCACAGGAAAAACCGTAGCCTTGATAAGATGGACCTTAGTCGACAAAATAATGTCTCTGCTTTTGAATATGCTATTGAGGTTTTTCATAACTTTTCTTCTGAGGAGTCAGTGTTAGGCTCCACTTTCTCTATTCTTTGTGATATCCTAGCCCCAAATTTTCTCAACCCTTTGGAGTACTTGCCAGGATATTAAAGCCTACCTTTCCAATAAATGCCCCCAATTCAATTAATTTTTCTCATCTAATCTTATGATATTTCAGTTTACCAAAAAATCCAGAGATATCTTTAATATCTTCTGTATTAATATCTGTTTTCTCCTCTATTGGATTCTATTGGACAGAGTCTAAGTCTCTCTCTCTCCACCCTCTTCTCTTTTTCTCTCTTTTTGCTGTTAAGGAGGAAAAAGTTTTTCTCCTCCCTTCTAGCTTTTTCTGGATGGTCTAAGAATTCTACTGACATGAGATAGATTAAAAGGAGAAAGCTGAATAAAAATCTAGTAACATATATACATGAGAGTGGGAAAAACTAAGTAACTTGCTAAATGAAATAACTGAAGCCCTCACCTTAAATTCATCCTCAGCTAAAAGCAGAAGAGGTTGTTGAGGGTGGGGAATGTCAGCAATTGGTATCACCAGGAAAAGTACATCAAACAAGGTCATTATGCAGATTTAAATCACTATCTTCTCCATTGATACAAATTTCTAGAGGTCTGATCATTTTCCTCTTCCAGGTACAGGAGGAAGACACACATGCAAATAGAAATCTCACTTAAAAATATAAATGAATTTTACAGAAGAGTGACTCCTACGTGGTTTTCAGAATTTTTCCCATGTCTGCTATTTCTTAAAAAAAACATCTTTTAAAAAGATGCCAAAGAGGTGTATTTTGGGGTGGCAAATTCTGCTCCCCTACATTGCTCTTGTGTATTGTATTTCTGATTTATTACAAACCCATGTCCATTACCTCTCACAATCTTTAAGAGTGCAAGAACTGTTGGACCAATCCATCCACTAAAAGCCATTCTCTGCCTCTTTAGATTTACTGGGTAGAAACCAAATGCATTCCACCCACTATGTGAAACCAAGCAGGACACTTTGGGGCCTTCCCAGATACGAATCCTTCCTGTACCCCCATTTCTTTTTTTAGGGTTAAAACCTAATCGAGAAGGTTTTAGTTCCTAAATGGTGCTAGTGGTAAAGAACTCACCTACAATGCATGTGACTGGGGTTTGATTCCTGGGTCTGGAAGATTCTCTGGAGAAGGAAATGGCAACCCATTCCAGGATTCTTACCTGGAGAATCCCATGGAGAGAGGAACCTGACAGGCCATACAGCCCCAAAGAGTTGAACACTACTAAAGTGCAACTGTTCAGGAATGCAATTCAGAGAGCAATGGATGAAGAAACAAAGAAAACCAAAAAACAACAGTGCAGTTATTAAAGCAGGATTCTGGTTCTACTCAAGGGATATACATAACAATATCTTTGCATTCTTCTGCAGGAACTAAGACCCTACCTGGGTGGAAGACAGACAGTAACTTCAGGTTGAGCATAAGATTCCTAGAACATGGTCTGCTTATTTCACAACTAACCAATCAGAAGAATATCATAGACCCTGCAGCCTTCACCTCAAATTTTGCTTATAAAATCTTCTCCCTGAAAACCACAGGGATTTAAGGGGTTTTAAGCATAATCCACTGCTCTCCTTCTTTGGCCCTGCAATAAATCCTTCTCTGCTACAAACTCTGACATTTTAGTTTGTTTGGCCTCACTGTGCCTGAAGCACTGGGACAAATACTGAACTCTTTTGTTGTTGTTGTTCAGTTACTCAGAATCACCTGTCAGACATGCTTCTTTATGTCACAGTAATAAATAACAGCAAAAGAGACTGCTAAAGAATTCAATGGGAAACCCTAGTAGCTCAGATAGTAAAGAATCTGCCTGCAATGCAGGAGAGCTGGGCTCAATAGCTGGGTTGGGAAGTTCCCCTGGAGAAAGAAATGGGTACCTGCTCTAGTATTCTGGCCTGGGAAATCCCATTGCTGGGAGAAATAACAATCTCAGATGTGAAAATGATATAACCCTTATGGCAGAAAGAGAAGAGGAACTAAAGAGCCTATTGACGAAGAGGAAAGTGAAAAGTTGGCTTAAAACTCAGCATTGAAGAAATGAAGATGGAGGCATAGATAGAGGTAAGATGGAGATAAAGAAGCATGTCTGACACTTGGTGATCCCATGGCCTGCAGCACACCAGGTTTCCCTGTCCTTCACCATCTCCCAGAGCTTGCTCAAACTCTTTTCCATTGAATTGGTGATGCCATCCAACCATCTCGTCCTCTGCCATCCCGTTCTCCTCCTGCCTTCATTCTTTCTCACCGTCAGGGTATTTTCTAATGAGTTCGATCTTCACATCAGGAGCCCAAAGTATACGAACTTCAGCTTCAGCATCAGTCCTTCCAATGAACACCAATGACTGATTGCCTTTAGGATTGGTAGGTTTGATCTCCTTGCAGTCTAAGGGACTCTCAGGAGTCTTCTCCAACACCACAGTTCAAAAGCATCAATTCTTCATCATTTATCTTTCTTAATGGTCCAACTTTCACATCCATGCATGACCACTGGAAAAACCATAGCTTTGACTAGATGGACCTGTGTTGGCAAGTAATGTCTCTGCTTTTTTATATGCTGTCTAGGTAGGTCATAGCTTTTCTTCCAAGGAGCAAGCCTCTTTTAATTTAATGGCTACAGTCACCATCTGCAGTGATTTTGGAGCCAAAGAAAATAAAGTCTGTCACTGCTTCCATTGCTTCCCCATCTATTTGCCATGAAGTGATGGGGTATGATGCCTCCATCTTCGTTTCTTCAATGTTGAGTTTTAAGTCAACTTTTCACTCTCCTCTTTCACCTTCGTCAATTGGCTCTTTAATTCCTCTTCTCTTTCTGCCATAAGGGTTATATCGTTTTCATATCTGAGGTTGTTNATGGCAAGATTTTGGTAACAAATTTGGAGCTCATCTGGGATTTGAATAACTTATCCCAAAAAGATTCAAAATAAAAAGATAAGGAGATAAAAAAGGGAAAAGACAGATATTGTACAGGTAACACAAGTAGGTAGGGTTGGTGAATTGTTCCTTTTTTATTTCTTCACCTTCATCTCTGTCAAGCACAAGTTGAGGAAATCTCAAGTGACTGAGAAATAATTTTGAGGAGAAATTGATATACCACTCCCCCCGATCCCAAGTTTGAGAAAATATATGAACTACTTTCTCTTTCAGAAAAAAAAAAAAAAAATAGAGGAAGTTCCTTTAACACTCAGGTACTATAATGAGACAGGAAGTGGGCAGAGCATAACATTTAAAAGAATGACACAGCCTCAGGACAGAACATAAAATGATTAGAACCAACTAGGTCCAAGATATTGAATTGTGGTGCTGGAGAAGTCTCTTGAGAATCCTTTGACAGTAAGGAGCTCAAACTAGTCAAACCTAAAGGAAATCAATACTGAATATTCACTGGAAGGACTGATGCTGAAGCTGAATTGTCAATATTTTTGGCCACCTGATGTGAAAAGTCAACTCATTGGAAAAGACTCTGATGCTGGGAAAGATTGAGGGCAAGAGGAGAAGGGGATGACAGAAGATGAGATGGTTGGATGGCATTACCAACTCAATGGACATGAGTTTGAGGAAACTCTGGGAGATGGTAATGGACCAGGAAGCCTGACATGCTGCAGTTTCTGGGGTTGCAAAGAGTCGGACACCACTTAGCAACTAAATAACAACAGATCCAAGATGGCAGACAAGTTGACTTCCACTAGACCTTGAACATCAGTATATGCTCACTGTAATACGTCAGCATAGTAAATGACATACACACAGGCACCATGACAGTCATAAAGCCAACGCTGATAGTTCAAAAACAGCAGTGGCCAAATTTCTGGAAATTCCCATTCCTTCCTTAAATTGGTGAGAATAATGCTTCCATTCATTAGACTATTAATTTACCCACCTCTATAAAAGCTGACAACTCATAGCCTGGTGCCTCTGCTGCCTTCCAAGATGGCCTACATTATATGGAGAATGTTTTTCTCTAAATAAATCTGCTTCGTACCTATCACTGTGTCTTTCATTGAATTTTTTTTGTAGCAAGATGTTAAGAACCTGATTTTCATTAAGTCCTGAGACCAGACGTGTGATCTCAAAAGCTAGTGGGTTCAAGTCCCTTTCTGAGTGCATGGTTTCAATAACAGCACATGTGAATCCCTGAAAAATGTGTCAGGGGTCAGGAGGAGATTTTAGGGAAAGAAAAGGACAGTGTATTCAATGAGCTTACCAGAAATCGCAGTCTCAGATTTTCTAAACTGGCAAATTCTGTGCAAAATTTAGGCCTACAGGAGCCCAGTCTGCTGCTTTCTGACCCTTCCTAAATCAGCTGGGACATGAGCCAGCCCAAGAACCTTGAAAACATTCCTAGAGACAGTGAAGACTGACCACAGCTGAATGGCCCAACATCTACCAAATCTTACCCTGTTAAGGAGTGAGAACAGGGAGAGGATTATGAGAACAACTTACCCTAGAGAGCATCCGCTGGGTCAGAAGGGAAGACTGACTTTGAAAATCTGGGGTAAAAGAGTAGCTACTATCTTTGCATGTAAATAATCTCAAACATGTGCTGGTATCAGCCACTTACACCAAGGATTTTAAGAAGGTATATATAATTATTAAAGTAGATTCTAAAAAGAAGGTTCAAGTATGGATAACGTTCCCAGGAACATATTTATTAAAATTTTTTTTTTTTTTTTTTACATTTTGTGAGTTAAATTGTGTCCCTTCAAAAATATATGCTGAAGTCCTATCTCCTGGTCCTTATGAATATAACCTTGTTTGGAAATAGGGCCTTGTAGATGTGATCAACTTAAAATGAGGTCAAATTGAATTAGGGTGGGTTTCTAATGAATGACAGATGGTTATTCTGATCAGAATTAGGTGCCTACCCTCTCAAAGGAACTGGGAGATAAGAGTGCTAACTTTCTTGATCAGTACATTTTGAAGGGGTGGTCCTTGAGAAAGATATTACTGGGTTGTAAAACTGACAAGAAGCTTTTTTAAAAATATGTATATGAAAGAGGTAAAGAAAGAATTCATAAGTTCTTAAAAAAAGAATGCTCTAAGAAAAAGGAAAAGTGAAAGTGAAAGTCACTCAAGTAGTGTCCAACTGTTTGTTACCCCATGGACCGTAGTCCATGGAATTTTACAGGCTAGAAAACTAGAGTGGGGAGCCTTTCCCTTCTCCAGGGGATCTTCCCAACCCAGGGATTGGACCCAAGTCTTCTGAACCACAGGTGGATTCTTTACCAGCTGAGCCACAAGGGAAGCCCAGGAATACTGGAGTGGGTAACCTATTCCTTCTCCAGCAAATATTCCCGACCCAGGAATAGAACTGGGGTCTCCTGTGTTGAGGACAGATTCTTTACCAGCTGAACTATCAGAAAAAGGAAGCTACGGGCCAAAAGTGTTACTTACTCAGTTGTTTCCAACACTTTGCGACCCCATGGACTGTAGCCTGCCAGGCTTCTCCATCCATGTGATTTCTCAGGCAAGAATACTGGAGTGGGTTGCCATTTCCTTCTCCAGGGGATCTTCCTGACCCAGGGATTGAACCCAGGTCTTCTGCACTGCAGGCAGACTCTTTACTGTCTGAGCCACCAGGGATGCTCTTAGGGGCCAAAAGGCAGGAAGATAATCTCTTGGTTGGCTTCCAAAATGAACTTCCCTGCCACACCTTGTTATCAGATTTCTAGCCTCCCAAACTCTAAGAGAACACATCCCTGTTGTTTTAAGCTACCTAGTTAATGTTAATCTGTTATTGAAGCCCTTGTCATTTAATAGAGTAAATGTGCTCTGCAAATGAAGATACCTCCAGGATGGTGATGGTGGTCACTGTAAGTTTCAAGAAGAAACACAAAATCTGAGGAATAAGAACATCCTTCCAAGAAAAAGCAGAGTTACAAAGGGATAAAATGAGACATTATTTCAGGGATTAAAATCATCTCTAAATTTAAACATGCTGAATAGTTATGTATGAATTCTATTACAATTTTAAGCATCCTTCTTCCTTATAATTTTATGTGTCAATTCTTCTCTACAAGGCATGAGGAAATTAAATTTAATGTAGCTCTTTCCCAAGATATTACTTAACAAATATTTGGTGAACAAATGAATGTGAAAGTTAAGCTCGTCAGTCACCAGAGCACAAGGCTAGCCTCTCTTCATCTTCCAAAACTCAAACATCTAATCAGTAACTCAGGTTTTCTGTTTTTTTCTTTCTATGTATCTGGTAAATTCCAATCTTCCTTCTCCATCTGCTCAGTTCAGTTGCTCAGTTGTGTCTGACTCTTTGCGACCCCATGGACTGTAGCACAACAGGCTTCCCTGTCCATCACCAACTCTCGGAGTCCACCCAAACCCATGTCCATTGAGTCGGTGATGCCATTCAACCATCTTATCCTCTGTTGTCCCCTTCTCCTCTGGCCTTCAATCTATCTCTGCATCAGGGTCTTTTCCAATGAGTCAGCTCTTCGCATCAGGTGGCCAAAGAATTGGAGTTTTAGCTTCAACATCAGTCCTTCTAATGAACACCCAGGACTGATCTCCTTTAGGATGGACTGGTTTGATCTCCTTTCAGTCCAAGGGACTCTCAAGAGTCTTCTCCAACACCACAGTTCAAAAGCATCAATTCTCTGTGCTCAGCTTTATTTATAAAGCTGTCCAACTCTCACATTCATACATGACCACTGGAAAAACCATAGCCTTGACTAGATGGATCTTTACTGGCACAGTAATGTCTCTGCTTTGTAATATATTGTCTAGGTTGGTCATAACTTTCCTTCCAAGGAGTAAGCGTCTTTTAATTTCATGGCTGCAATCACCATCTGTAGTGATTTGGGCTCTTCAAATGAGTCAGTTCTTCACATCAAGTGGCCAAAGTATTGGAGTTTCAGCTTCAGCATCAGTCCTTACAATGAATATTCAGGACTGATTTTCTTTAGGATGGACTGTTTGGATCTCCTTGCTGTCCAAGGGACTCTCAAGAGTCTTTTCTAACACCACAGTTGAAAAGCATCAATTCTTCAGAGCTCAACTTTCTTTATAGCTCAACTTTCCTTATAGTTCAACTCTGACGCCCATACATGACTACTGGAAAAGTCATAGCTTTGATTAGATGGATCTTTGTTGGCAAAGTAATGTCTCTGCTTTTCAATATGCTGTCTCCATCTGCTGCTGCTGCTAAGTCGCTTCAGTAATGCCCGACTCTATGTGACCCCATAAATGGCAGCCCACCAGGCTACCCCATCCCTGGGATTCTCCAGGCAAGAAGACTGGAGTGGGTTGCGATTTCCTTCTCCAATGCATGAATGTGAAAAGTCTCAGTGAAGTCGCTCAGCCATGTCTGATTCTTAGCAACCTCATGGACTGCAGCCTAGCAGGCTCCTCCATCCATGGGATTTTCCAGGCAAGAGTACTGGAGTGGGGTGCCATTGCTTTCTCCACTCCATCTGCTAGACCATCATTTTAATTCAGAGACCACTCATCCTGCTTGTGTTCTTCCCTCTAGTTTTTATTTCTTCAATTCATCACTAGAGTGCTTCCAGTTATTCATCTAAATAAAAGTGATTATTTTATTCTCTTAATACCTTTCATCCCTTCTCCCTATCATCTAGAGTACAGATCCAGAAAGTCATCTCTTACATGCCATATATACTCCACAGTGCAGGGAGGTCTCAGTGCATTCACATTCCATTCTCTTTACCTGGATTGCCCACCTTCACTTTCTCTACTCAATGAACACATATTTATTATCTGAGAGCCCAAGTTTAAACATGTGCTGTGAAGCTTGCCTGACATCAATCACCTCACTAATTTGTTTTAGGCATCTATCATATTTTAATCTTGCCATATTTTAATTATTTTATCAAAAGATTGTCTCCCCTTCTTAGGTGATGTTTCCTTATCTCTGTAAAACTCCCACCTCCTCAGGCCCTGGCCTGAAGTAGTCATTTAAATGCATGATAGCATAATAATTAACAAGTTAATTTATTTAATGTATTAAAAATGCAGATAGATCTACTAAAGATAATAATAGCTAATACAATATTAAATATGAAGAATTAGAAGTCTGACAAAGTGACTGCAGATCATGGGGTTCTATGAAAGTTTTAAGTAAATCTGATGTGCATTTACCAGGCTATGCAAGATCTTAGTGTTGTAGTTATAGACAAGGATATAGCATGTTTTTAAACAATAAATCATCCAGAGATACTGAGGGAAGGGGACAGGGCACAACTTTTGAAAGAATGACATAGTCCAGTCCAAGGATAGAACATAAACCTATTAGAATCAAATGGCAGACAAGCCAACTTCAACTAGACCTTGATCCTCAATAAGCAAGCTAAATGACACACTCAGAGGCACCATGACAATTCCAAGGCCTACTGTCAAAAGACCATTTCCTGGAAATCTCCACCTCTTTCCCCGAATACTTGGAATACTCCTCACTCCCCTTAGCCTATGAAATTACCCAGTCTGATGTGAAGAACTGATTCATTGGAAAAGACCCTGATAATGGGAAAGATTTGAAAGACAGGAGGAGAAGGGGCTGACAGAGGATGAGGTGGTTGGATGGCATCTCTGACTCAATGGACATGAGTCTGAGCAAGCTCGGGGAGTAGGTCATGGACAGGGAAGCCTGGCGTGCTACAGTCCATGGGGTCACAAAGAGTTGGACACAACTGAGTGACTGAATTGAACTGATAAAAGCTAATCACACCTCATTTCAAGGCCACTGCAATGACCCACACTCTGTCTGTGGAGTGTGTTTCTACTTAAATAAATTCACTTCTTACTTGTCACTCTGTTTCTCACTGAATTCTTTCTGTGATGAAAAATCAATAACCCGAGCTTCATTAGATCCTGAAGCTAATTACTGTGAGTTTTGGCTGGATTCAAGTCTCAACCACATGGGTTAGAGTCCCAAACTGGGCTTTGACCAGATTTGAGATCCAGCCACATGGGTTTAAGTCCCAATCTGAGGTAAACAGTTTCAATATCATATAGTACTCAAAAGCCAATTCTCATCAACTTTTAGACTTTAGAATTTCTGTTATTTTCAGTTACCTAGAAGTCAATGCATTCTTTGCATTCTTAAATATTCATCTAAATTTTATATAGTTTAAGAAGTTTCAAATGTTTCTAATGATAAATATATTAATTTGTAAAAAAAAAAAAACTTTCTTGTTTAAGTTAAATATATACAGAAAAAATAAAGATAAAATTTAAAAAATAAAGTTGGATATATTAAGATTTTGTGACATGTTGATAATACAAAATCCCTGGAGAATAAAAGTTCAGTAAGAATTATTATTATTTTTTAAAATCACTACTTGAGAATTCATACACTACCCAGATGACTATGGCCACTTTGGGCTTCTCAAAAAACACAAAGATTTTTAGCTGCAAATGTAAAATACCACAAAATTCACTAAGTTATAAGGCAAAAGTTAAACTTTGAAACACTTCATTTGAAAAAGCTCAAAGTGTAAAATAATTGTGCTAGTGTGACTTGACTTGACAGTTATAAATACTAAGGACAATAATTTAAATATTTTTGATAGTTACCATTCACTGCTACTGCTAAGTCATTTCAGTCGTGTCCGACTCTGTGTGACCCCATAGACGGCAGCCCACTAGGCTCCCCCGTCCCTGGGATTCTCCAGGCAAGAACACTAGAGTGGGTTGCCATTTCCTTCTCCAATGCATGAAAGTGAACAGTGAAAGTGAAGTCACTCAGTCGTGTCCGACTCTTAGCGACCCCATGGACTACAGCCTACCAGGCTCCTCCGTCCATGAGATTTCCCAGGCAAGAGTATTGCAGTGGGGTGCCGTTGCCTTCTCCATACCATTCACTAACTACCACTAATTAGCTTGGTGATTGTAAATTATTTTCATCCATACATTAAAATTAGTCTTCTGAATAAGAATCACATTCATTGATCATTCTTTGGATTAGACTGCATTATCTTACCTCTCCTGGAGCATAATAGAATGTTGACTACAGCATCAGACAAAGCAAGATATGACTCCTATCTGCATCATGTAAAATCAGTGTACATTGAGACCATGGTGCTTATATTCTCTGAGGTTCAGAAATTTCCCAATATGTCCTATCAAAAGAACATTTGAATCTGATTAAATAAAATGCCATTATTTAAAATGTAAACTCTATCCCCTCCAAAATAATGCTAAATGTTGACTGTTTACAGAACTACTTGTGCACTAAAATTACATATGTGGACACATAAAATTAAATATGTTAATTTTAGTGACTAATATTGTGCACGATATATGGGATATGTGAGACCATGTTTAAGTGAATGTGGGTGTTTAAGAATGTGTATGCGTGTGTGTATGTGTACTAAAATCCAGTGAGAAAATGTACTTAGCATAGAAAAATAATAACATTCCTTTAGTTGGGGTGGGAGGTGGGAGGGAGATTCGGGATTGGGAGCTCGTGTACATATGTGGTAGATTCATGTCGATGTATGGCAAAGCCAGGAGAGTACTGGAAAGTAAAATAAAGTAAAAAAAAAAAAAAGATAATAATAAAATAAAATAAATAAAAAATATTTTAGTGTTGTTTAAATTTATCATCACCTAAATGATGCTCTTCTAATGGATGATGTTTTTTCTTTAATTGATTTCAACTAAATCTTGTCTTATGCCATGGTAGTGGAGAATAACTCTATTTCTGCTGCCCCTCTTCCACAGAGAAGGCCCTTTTTCCAGACATTCTAAGATATAGGGGATCAATATATAGAACAAAGGCCTAGATGGCTTTGCTGTGCATTTGACCGAGATATAATGCAAAGCAATTAAAACTATTGGCTGTACAGCACAATAACCTGCTTTCTCTCTAGGTTTTGAAATCAAATTGGCTTGTAAACCCACCATTCAAATAGTGACATGTCTGCTCTTTGAATTATTTCTGAGATTAAAGAGGAAAAATATTGGCTGTAGGATGTGCAATGTCCTTGTGAATAGCTGGCCTTCCTTTTATGGATGACTGAGATATACTGAGGTCATATACTGTGTCTCTAATGTTGGACATTATGCTTTGGGGAAATGTTTTGTGAGTATAAATTAATCATCCCATAATAGAGAAAAGAAAATAGAAGGATAATTGTTCAATAAACATGGTTGACATGAGCTTGCATCACTGAATTCTTATTAAAATATATGCAACTTTATTAAAATAATAGCAGTAAAAAACTGCTTTATCCTTTCATGAATGCCAGACTTAAAAAAAAAAAAGAAGAATTTTAGATGCTAATTTCTCTTAGAGACTTTCTCTCAAGTTAGTCCCTATTTTCTTTTTGTGATCCCATCCCATTTTGCACAGCACCTTCTTCCATTCTAGCCCTAAGCTTCTCCCTGCATGCCTCCAATATTCACTCTTCCAAGACAGGGATTCAATACAATTTGTTTTAGTATATTTAGCACGTCATAAAAAATCAGACATTAAATTCTCGACAAAAAAAAAAAAATGTGTAATGAATAAATGAATTAAGCACACATAAGCCCATAAAGTATGTATGGTCAAAGAATGAAAAAGGGTCATAGCTAAAAGTGACAGAAACATATTTAAAGTTAGCCTAAACAGAAAGATATACGTTAGTTCATATAACTGGGGTGTTCAAGGGCAAAGCAGAATAAACTTAAAGCATAGCAAGTAGATGAGAAATTACTTTCTTAGCTCTGAGTAAAAAATGCTAATCAGAACTCCAATAATCAGCCTAATCTTCCTCTGATTAACCTCCCAAGGATATTTATCTACTTCTATAGCCACCCAGAGATAGCACTTTGCTGACAAAAATGTTCATATAGTCAAAGCTATGGTTTTTCCAGTAGTCATGCACAGATGTGAAAGTTGGACTACAAAGAAGGTTCTGCACTGAAGAATTGATGCTTTTGAACCTTGGTGTTGGAGAAGACTCTTGAGAGTCTTTTGCACAGCAAGGAGATCAAACCAGTCAATCCGAAAGGAAATCAGCCCTGAATATTGGAAGGACTGGTGCTGAAGCTGAAGCTCCAATACTTTGGCTATCTTATGTGATGAGCTGACTCGTTGAAAAAGACTCTAATGCTGGGAAAGACTGAGGGCAGGAGAAGAAGTGACAGAGGATGAGACAGTTAGATGGCATCACTGACTTGATGGACCTGAGTTTGAGGAAACTCTGAGAGACAGTGAAGGACATGGGGTCACAAAGAGTTGGACATGACTTAGCTACTGAACAACAACAATAGCCACCCAGGGTTGGGGTAGGTTAAAGCTCATTTAAAATGTAAGTAATGGGTTTATCATTGGAGAAAAAGTGTCTCTAAAAACAGAAGGAAGTAGTTGCCCCGCAAGCCAAAACATCAGATATCCATTTAAGGGAAAATCAAGAAGAGTGAATTATTAGAAGCATTTGGANTAGGTTAAAGCTCATTTAAAATGTAAGCAATGGGTTTATCATTGGAGAAAAAGTGTCTCTAAAAACAGAAGGAAGTAGTTGCTCCGCAAGCCAAAACATCAGATATCCATTTAAGGAAAAATCAAGAAGAGTGAATTATTAGAAGCATTTGGATAAGCAAGAAATACCCAAATAAGAAGTCATCTAAACCATTTCTACTTTGACTCCAAAACATGAATATCTCTAAGCTATCAAGGACACTCATTTATCCACTTATGTTTTCATTTATTCACTTATTTGTGAACCATATACTGAGACTGTACTACGTATCATATACTGTGCCCAGGTGCTAGCCTAGTTGGGGTGGGGTGCAGAGGTGGGGGAGACAAATAAATAATGATTACAAGGAGATCATAAGTTCCATTTAATTTTATGGAATATCCTATTAAACAGTTAGCCTAAATTAATTGCATGATGAACTAATGACTAATTCATTTAAATGACACATTATACTTTATGCCAATACTGATTTTTTTATGATTAGACTTAATGTCTAATCATACTAAGAAATAGAGTAAATTGAGCACAAACCAATATGTTTGCTTGATTTTCTCTATGAAAATTCTGGAAAATCAATTTCATTAATATTTGGAGGATATGTTTGTAATATTTCTGTTTCTTCTTTAGTTATTATAGTGGAAGGCAATTTTTAATTATTTGGCTTAAAATAATGTTAAGTTTAAAGTTTAATAATTTTAGATTCCTCCTTAAAATGAGGAATTTTATCTAACTTAAAATGAGCACTGAATGTAGATTTCTTATCATAAGTTATTCTGTTTTTCACTTTATTCTCTAAATTGGAATTCAGTATTAGATAATTGCACAATGACTCATTTTTGATATTCAATTGAAATCACATTGTGAATGGGTTAAGAAAATAAAACTGAAAAACTTGCATGTATTTAAAGGAGAAGAACACTTCCACAGTGTATGAGGCAATATAGCAAACAAACAAAAGTGAAAAGAAAATTAATTGCATACAAAAGAATCTAAATTTTCAGAGTATAAGAAATATAACTCTCTATTTTTTTATACAAAGGATTATTTTTAAATAATTGAAGAGTATGTATTTGTTTCATAAAATAATTTTATAGCTTTTCCTCTCACTCAATATTATTTCATCAAAGTTAATTGCTCTCATAAGACAAGCCAGTGCATCTAGTGACTGGTCTATCTGTATTTTCATTTCTCCCATTTTTATTGTCCATGGACCAGCTCTGATTTATGATTCTAATTTGTTTCTCATAACTGAAGGGTCACAAGGACTTTATATACCTCAAATATATGTAGCTTTTTTCTTCCTCAACATTTTGTTTACTTTTCTGTATGTTATCATTAGTGCTATTATGGAAGCCTGTTTGTTTATATAAATTATTTTTCCCAATTAAGGAAAACATTTATGAAAAACATACACATTAAAATGGAATGAGAAAAAGAATGCTAAATTTTTATGTTTAACAATACATTCGTTCCTTAAAATCTGGCACTTCACAGATACTCAAAGAGCAATGTCCAAGTGTAGATCTACAGTGAAAATAATTGCTGCTGCTGCTGCTGCTGCTGCTGCTAAGTCGCTTCAGTTGTGTCCGACTCTGTGCGACCCCATAGAGGGCAGCCTGCCAGTCTCCCCTGTCCCTGATATTCTCCAGGCAAGAATACTGGAGTGAGTTGCCATTTCCTTCTCCAATGCATGAAAGTGAAAAGTGAAAGTGAAGTCGCTCAGTAGTGTCCAACTCTTAGCAACCCCATGGACTGCAGCCCACCAGGCTCCTCAATCCATGTGATTTTCCAGGCAAGAGTACTGTAGTGGGGTGTCATTGCCTTCTCCGAAAATAATTGCAGAGAATCATAATTTAACATTTCAAGATTGTCCAAAGATCTAAGGATTATTAGGATCACAAAAGCACCTTAAATTTGCTGAAGAAAAAATTGCTGACTACCTGACCTAAATATTAAAGCAATAAAAACAAGTTACTGCTGTCCAATGAAATATGATGTAAGTCCATATTTATTAATAATTATTTTCTAGTAGTTATATAATAAAAGAAACAGACACAATTAAATGTATAAAACATATTTTTTATCCAAGATATCCCAAATGGTATTTGACCACTTAATCCGTGTTAAAAATACTTACATTTTATTTTTTAAAAAATTGTAATTAAAATATAATAAACATATCTATCCACCCATATAGCACATCTCTCTTTGGATCAATTACATTTCAAGTGCCCAATACCTACCATATTGGACAGCACAAATCTAGAACATTATGTAACATGAGAGAAACTCAAAAGTTCAAGTACACCAAAGCCAATAGAGTATTGTAAAGTAAAATAAAGTAAAAAAATAATAATAAAATTTAAAAAAAAGTTCAAGTAAAAAAACACAACTAAAGACGAAAAATCCAGAAAATATCATTTCCTAGCAAATTGATCTATTAATAGTTCAAATGCATTTTACAAACCATTAAGCATGTGACTGGGTTTCCTTGGTGACTCAAATGGTAAAGAATCTGCTTACAATGCAGGAGACATGGGTTCGATCCTTGGGTTGCGAATATCCCCTGAAAGAGGGCATGACAACCCCCTGCAGTATTCTTGCCCAGAGAATCCCATGGACAGAGGAGTCTGGCCATTTACAGTCCGTGGGGTTGCAAAGAGTTGGACACGACTGAACGACTAACACATTCACATGCACGGGCACATGCTCACTACTTTATGTTTTCAAAAGTAATGGCACATTTCAGGAACATAATTAGCTGACAGGATATGAAACTATATCTTAGACATATACTATATGTACTGGTCAGGCTGTATTTGAGGATCATTTGTATCAGAATCACTAGGATATGTTGAATTCTAGGCTAAAAACTGATTTTTTTTTTTTCAGAATTTCTGAACATGGAGTCTAAGAACTTACATATAAAACTTTTTAATATAATCTCTATGAATGTGAATATTTGAAATATGTGACTATGTGTTGTATGTGATAGAGCTTAATAATATCTTCAAACACAGTAATCAAGATTGCTTTACTTAGCTAGCAAAATAACAACTCATATGTGACACAATTACATAAAGTATTGTTACATAACAGATCATTTTAATTTTCATAGTCATGTAGGAATCTGGGATTTTATTCTCTATGGGAGAAAGAATGCACAAATTTTAGCACAGGAAAGGGTCATAATTTATGTTGTTAAAAACCACTCTGACTGCTCTGAAAGGGCAAAGTAGAAGCAAAGATATCAGTTAGAAGAACAGGTGTTCAGGTAACATATTCTAAGACTTCAACTAGGTGACAAGGAGGCCATAGGCAAGGAGGGTTATAAAAAGTGGCTTAATTTGGTTATACTTTGAGAACCCATAAGTCTAGTTGATAAAAGCATACATAGATTGTGAGAGAGAAAAGAAGCAAGTCTGACACCGAGACTGTTGGCCTAGGTTTTGGAGAAGTGGATGTTTGGTTTTTCTACTGAGTAACTATGATTAGAAGCTTAAGACAAGACCAATTCCCTGGTGGCTCAGACAGTAAAGAATCTGCCTGCATTGCAGGAGACCCGGGTTCAGTCCCTGGGTCAGGAAGATCCACTGGAGAAGGGCTTGGCTACCCACTCTTGTCTTCTTGCCTGAGGAACCTGGCAGGGGTTGCAAAGAGTCACACAACAAAGCTACTAGCAAACACACACACTAACTGACCTTATCTTGATTACACACACAAAGATCCCATTTCCAAATAAGGTCACATTTATAGGTACACACATCAGGGCTTGAAAATACCTTTGTGTGTAACACAATCCAACCCATATGAAACACAAAACTATCACGTACATCTTTTCAAAAATCAGCGAAGGTAAACCATATGCACAGTGTTGAATATGCCTTCAAGTATGCTCAACGTAATGGCAGAGAATGTCTATTTTGTTTCCCAGATCATTTCATTAGACAAGAATTATAAGAGTCTCCTTATTCAGTTTTGTTGTTTATTTGCTATGATTCATGATAAATCTCTATTTCCCCAAGTCAGAACACTATGAAAGCCCTCCCTTTGTTCTGTAATATAGGAGATAGTGTTTCAGAAAAACTTCCTAGTGTCATTTTTCCTCCTTTTGTATAAATATATTAACTTTAACAAGAGTATTGAAAAAGAAAAAAATATAATAAGAGGATGGCAATGTTTTTCACTGAGGAAGAAAATTACAAACACAATAGCTTGGTAATGTTTTAGAAAATATTTGGATGTTACAATTTAATAAAAGATATAAATATGTCAATGCAAACTATAAGTATGCTATACAATAATATTTCATAAGAAAAGGAAACCTAATCTTTGTTTCATCATACTAACTATGCAGCTATACTCTGCTTAAGTAGTAAGTTCATACCTGCCTTAGCTTCTTGTGTGTGACATATTATAGCATTGTTGTAGCAATAGTTGTGTTTTACATGGAGAATCAAAGTTATTAGCAGATAGGTAAAGATAAGCCTGCTCCTATAAAAGTCTAAACTCATGCTAGTAGCAGATAAATAAATAGGCTAAAACTATGCATTCTGTTGATAAATATAATTTGGACTTGGAAACCAGAAAATTGCCCTATTTTCTGTCTTTTGGTGATATGATCCAATATTTTATGCTCTATCTTTCTGTACTGACATTTAGACCACTGGATTCCAATGCACAGCATGACAAAGCTATTTTTCTTTGTTCTTAAAATTTGAGATATGATCATTCCACTGAACTTTACATTTGTGATTCAAGTTAAAACCTTTCATCAACTCTTATTACAGAAAAAACTTGATGGCTTAATAGATAAAAGCTCTGACCTTTTCAAGTCCAGAATTTAAGCACTAACCTCTAGTAAAGAATAATCCACATCTCAAATACAAATACACAGCTCCACTCAGTCAGCTCGGTAGTAGAGAAACTCTAAGAAACAGAGCAGATCTAAGTTTTCCAGCTCTCTACCTATGCATTTTTATTCCTTAGACTGAAAAAAGATCAACTGAATTATTAAAGCATACAAACTTTTGCTAAATAGAGAAACTCTGCTCTTGGAAAAGAATTGTTTCTCCTAGGAATGCAGTCTGTGCTTTCAAAACTCCCACTTCAATTTTAATAATGAGATAGAACAAATTCTAAGTAACTTAATTCATAAACTAGCATTTTTTATTGTAATGGTATATCAATATTATAGTTGAGTTAAACCATTCAAATCAAAACTCAAGTAAGAATTCCCTTTTCCTCTACCAACTTTGGCTACTTTCTGTGGTAAATTCTGCTATATTAAGATATCTAAAACTCTAAAGTCAAAATCTGTATGTATGAGACAATCTCAAACCAGATATCTCACTTCATAGTTGTAGGAATCACATCTGGATGACACATAGAATTCTGAATTCATTACCTCTAAACAAAACCCACTATTTCTCTGATTCTATTTTCCCTCTATTTCATAGGCCAACTTTCTAAAAAAATACAGGCCAGGAATTTGATGCTTATATCCAACTTAACTCTTTATACATTCATCTGATGGGAGACCAAAACCTTTCTATTCTTCAATTAAAACAATTTTATAGAGCACTTATAGGCTCACAGTAAAATTGAGGGGAAGACAAAGATTCCCTGTGTACTATCTGTCCCTAGACTATTTTCTCTTCTAGGAGTTTAATAGTTTTGTGTTTCAGAGTTATGATTCATTTTGCATTATTTTGTGTGCCAGCATTTAAAGTCTGTGTCTGGGTTCTCCTTTTTTCCCCTTTGGAAGTAGATGTCTATTTTAGCACTATTCATTAAAAAAGACTACCTTTGCTCCATTGTACTGCCTTTGCTCCTTTGTCAAACATCAGTTGACTGCATTTATGGGGGTCTATTTCTGGCCTCTCTGTTTTGTTCCATTGATCTATCTGTCTCTTATTTTGCCAACACCACGCTGTCTTGTTCTATGGTAGTTTACAGGAGGCCTTGAAGTCAGGCAGTGTCAGCCTTGCAAGTCTGACTCCTTCAACATTTTGTTGGCCATTCTGGATCTTTTGCTTCTTTATATAAACTTTAGAATCAGCTTGTCAATATCCGCAAAATAATTTGCTAGGAATTTGATGTCTGTTCCATATGTGTCATTAGTCTACCTTCTCACTGAGGAAGGGAGGGGGTCAACATCACTCTCAGGATGCTATCATATTTCACATAATCCTTATTGCTTTCTTCTTGGGACAAATGACTCTGCTACCTATTGAAGAGAAAGAATGGGGATGGGAATAGCTAAGACCCAGCCTCACCACTTCCAATGCAACTTCTCAACCAGTCACTCACATGGAGACTCATAACTGCTTCTGGTTTCCATTTTTCTGATTTTTGGTCACCACAAAAGCACTCCAGTCTTTAGCAGCAATTCCTCTTCTATAACCTTCTCTTCCTTATTTTAAGCTTCTTTCTTTCATGGAAGAAATCCCTAGATATTTTGCTCCTGATGTCACTTTTGGGGGACAAAGTTTCAGTATATTATTTTTTTCCTCCTTGTTTTCTTCTTTTTTTCCTTCTTTATTTTTATTATCTTTCTATCACTTCTAGATATTTAGGAAATTAAGTAAAATATATTCATGTGCATAGTTTGCAAATTTGAGTCCAACTTTCCAACACTCTCTTTTCTTATTAAAAACAAAACTAATTCCTGTTACCAAACTACAGATGCACAAATTGTATTGAAAGAAGAATTATGCTAAAAACTTAGTAACATAATGTTCCCAGAACCTTCATGGTTTACTCTCTAATAACCTTACATAGTGACTCATGCACAGAGAGTTGTAAATAATTTTTCATTCCCAAACTATTGATATTCTCACTATTCAATTTTTCATCTATTATTCTACTGCTGGCAACTCTCAGTCTTGTACAAATCTTGTTTTCATGCCTCTCATCACCCAGGTAAGGAAAACATCTCCCTTTAGTGGTTTCCTAAACAGTACAAATGCAAGGCAACTTTGTGTAAAAGATCATTACTGAAAATGTGGAAACAATAGAGAGTATTAGCTCCATATCAAGCAGAACAAAAATCCTATTAAATATTGTAACTCCATATTTATAAATTGTCTTTCTCTGCATAGAGCACTGCTTACTAGCTGGATTCCTTCTGTGTGCCCTTCTCACTTCGTTTCCATCCTCTTAACTTACCTGACATCCTAGTACTTTCTGAAATCAACTACTTACTCTTTTCATTTAAAAACAAATCCCTATTGTAAGTCATCTGTGGACAAAGAATGAATTTTCATTACTTTCATTTAAAAGGCTACTAATTTCTGGTCTTTCACAGTGTTCAGCTACATTTTTCACCTGGTCACTTAAGATAAATTAAGTATAATACCCCTGAAACAACTGTTGACTTCTCTTGACTTCTGGTTCTGACCTTACTTTTAGAGGGGAGTGTTGTTGACTTGACATAAGGCGTAGAGGTCAGACAAGATAGCTACGAATGAGTAACCTTGAAGTAAAGGCAAAATCTCAGGGGAAAAACTGAGGATCCTTCTAAAACTAAACACCTTACTTTGAAAGAGAAAACCAAAATAAAAATCTCAAGAACTAGCAAGAGCTATCACAGAGGGGCAAAAACACATCATCAGAGTACAAAGTTATCTCCTTAGGAAAGAAAAGTTTGAAAACAAAAGGTTAAAGGTGCACAGAAGCTTGAGGCAGGTCTGTTTTCAGAGGTTTGTGTCATGCAAAAGGCTAAAGGAAAAAAACAATAATAATTCTTATCAACATTTATGTTTATATGTCTATATACAACTGTATACAAAGTATATATTCAGGAAGTTACGAAGGGGTTAAAAAAATTGACAAACTAGAATCCTCCACTTTCCTAGATTCCTTTCTGCTGAGATATTCTCCTCAGGTATCTGTGTTTTAATAATGCCCTCGTTTCTCATATGTCTCTAGCATTAAAAGCTGATTACTAATGATACTAAGGTTTATAAGATGTAATTTTTGAAACTATCTGAATATTAACATATAATTGCTGTTTTCAAATAAGCAGAGAATAGATCCACGTCTTAAGGTTATATATTGTACTCCATATTTGAGAAGAGGTGATTATTTTCACTTTTAAAGTTATAGTTTTCTATGATGCTAGGGGTCACTCTTTTCCCTTGCCATAAAAATAATTCACTAATTTTCATCTCATATTACAGTCTTAAAATTCATATTTCCACCTAAGTTAGAGTACATTTACCAAGAAATCTGTGTCTAAGTATTTCACAATTTTATTGTTTAGGGCTTTAAAATGTTTTTTAACATAAAAATTGTATATATTTAAGCTGTATAACATGATGATTTGATACAGACATAGTGAAATGATTTCTGTAGTTAAGCTAATTACCATAACTCTTCACATAGTTACCACTTTATTTATTTATTGTGTGTGTGTGATAATAGCACCTGAAATCTCCTCTTTCTGTAAAGCTTCAGTACTTAATACCATTAATAACTATATTAATATAGTTATAAAAAACTATAGTCGCCATGCTGTACATTAGCTCTCTAGACTTATTCCTCCAACATAGCAGCAACTTCCTACCTTTTAACTGAAACATACCATACACTGTTTAGAACTTTTAAGAAAAGTTTTACATTCAGAGGGTCAATTCTGTGCTTTGGTTTCTCACATAGATTTGTATATTGATGCCAGAGAAATTATATATTATTTGACAATTTAGAAAGGCAGAACAAAATCCGAAATGTGTTCTTATTCCATTTACCCCAGGAATGAGGAGAAAGTAGGGAATGAATGGGATATGTTTCTCAAGAAAACAGCCTAGAAATGGCTTGTTCCAGCTGAGAGGGTATCTTTTGCCAGCCTCTCCGAATAATACCCCTGTCCTGGGGACTCACTGGAGGACAGAAATTGGTATCTAGTCAAATCCCCTAAAAGTAGGATTTCAGCAACCTAAAAATAATTTTGAAATACAGCTCTGTGACATTAATCATGCTATTAAATTATACAAAATTATAGCCTAAAGATGAAATGCAGGAATTAAGACTTTCTATCAGGTTACCATTTCAACATTAAGACCCAGCACCTCCTATTTGGGAGAGAGAGATTAGAAATACCATGGCTCAGGGTCTATGGGGAGAAGGAAATGGCAACCCACTCCACTATTCTTGCCTGGAGAATCCCAGGTACAAAGGAGCTTGGTGGGCTGCCATGTATGGGGTCGCACAGAGTCAGACATGACGGAAGCAACTTAGCATGAATGCATGCAGGGTCTATGGAATACAGGGTTGGGGGTCAGGACTTGGCAGAGTCTCCACTTTCCAGAAAATCAGAGGACAAAAAGCCTCTGACTTTAGGAATTCTCACTTTTTGACACCATGATGTTAAATCTGTTTCTTTCATCAACTTGTGCTTGCTCAGTCACTTTAGTTGTGTCTGACTCTTTGAAACCCCATGAACTATTGCCTGCCAGGTTCCTCTGTGCATTGGATTTGCCAACCAAGAATACTGGAGTAGGTTACCACTTCCTTTTCCAGGGGATCATCCTGACCAAGAGATCAAACCCATGTCTCCTGCATCTCCTGCATTGCAGGCGGATTTTATTTTATTTTTACCACTGAGCTACTGGGGAAGCCCTATATATCAGCTTGGACCTTGAGATATGTCTTTCACACTTGGATGGTTCTGACCAGTCCCTCCACTTCCACATCTATGGTTCAAATCAATCGTTTGCCTCTCACCTTTGTTATTTCTCATGTTATTTTCATTGGATATCAGTAGAATACTAGGATGTTTTATGAACCACTGACTAAGTTTAGATATAGGATTGGCTAAAGCCCCATGCCCAAGGTAAGAGAAACCCAAGTAAGATGGTAGGTGTTGCAAAAGGGCATCAGAGGGCAGACACACTGAAACCATTTTCCAGAAAACTAATCAATCTAATCACACTAGGACCACAGCCTTGTTTAACTCAATGAAACAAAGCCATGCCTGCGGGGCAACCCAAGACGGGCGGGTCATGGTGGAGAGATCTGATAGAATGTGGTCCACTGGAGAAGGGAATGACAAGCCACTTCAGTATTCTTGCCTTGAGAAACCCATGAACAGTATGAAAAGACAAAATGATAGGATACCAAAAGAGGAACTCTCCAGGTCATTAGGTGCCCAATAAGCTACTGGAGGTCAGTAGAGAAATAACTCCAGGAAAAATGAAGGGATGGAGCTAAAGCAAAAACAATACCCAGCTAAGGATATGACCGGTGATACAAACAAGGTCCGATGCTGTAAAGAGCAATATTGCATAGGAACCTGGGATGTCAGGTCCATGAATCAAGACAAATTGGAAGTGGTCTAACAAGAGAGGGCAAGGGTAAACGTCAACATTCTAGGAATCAGTGAACTAAAATGGACTGGAATGGATGAATTTAACTCAGATGACCATTCTATCTACTACTGCGGGCAGGAATCCCTCAGAAGAAATGGAGTAGCCATCATGGTCAACAAAAGAGTCCGACATGCAGTACTTGGATGCAATCTCAAAAACAACAGAATGATCTCTGTTCATCTCCAAGGCAAACCATTCAATATCACAGTTATCCAAGTCTATGCCTCAACCAGTAATGCTGAAGAAGCTGAAGTTGAACGATTTTATGATGACCTACAAGACCTTTTAGAAGTAACACCCAAAAAAGATGTCCTTTTCATTATAGGGGACTGGAATCCAAAAATAGGAAGTCAAGAAACACCTGGAGTAACAGGCAAATTTGGCCTTGGAATGCGGAATGAAGCAGGGCAAAGACTAATAGAGTTTTGCCAAGAAAATGCACTGGTCATAGAAAACACCCTCTTCCAACGACACAAGAGAAGACTCTACACATGGACATCACCAGATGGGCAACACCAAAATCAGATTGATTATATTCTTTGCAGCCAAAGATGGAGAAGCTCTATACTGTCAACAAAAACAAGACCAGGAGCTGACTGTGGCTCAGATCATGAACTCCTTATTACCAAATTCAGA
>SJYV01041598.1:284456-338312 GCA_006410875.1 Neotragus pygmaeus
GATGCTTTTGAACTGTGGTGTTGGAGAAGACTCTTGAGAGTCCCTTGGATGGCAAGGAGTTCCAACCAATCCATTCTGAAGGAGATCAGCCCTGGGATTTCTTTGGAAGGAATGATGCTAAAGCTGAAACTCCAGTACTTTGGCCACCTCATGCTAAGAGTTGACTCATTGGAAAAGACTCTGATGCTGGGAGTGATCGGGAGCAGGAGGAGAAGGGGACTACAGAAATAACTAGATGGCATCACTGACTCAATGGACGTGAGTCTGAGTGAACTCCGGGAGTTGGTGATGGACAGGGAGGCCTGGCATGCTGCAATTCAGGGGGTCGCAAAGAGTCGGACATGACTGAGTGACTGAACTGAACTGAACTGATGATAATCCATAATAGAAACAAATATAGAAAAGAATATGAATCACTTTGCTGTACAGTAGAAAATAACACAACAGTGTAAATCAACTATACTTCAGTAAAATAAATTTAAATTATTTAAAATATTTGTTAAACTGATAAGTGAAAGTGAAGTCACTCAGTTGTGTCCCACTCTTTGCGACCCCATGGATTGAAGCCTAAGAGGCTCCTCTGTCCATGGGATTTTCCAGGCAAGAATACTGGAGTGGGTTGCCATTTCCTTCTCCAGGAGATCTTCCCAATCTGGGGATCAAACCTGGGTCTCCCCCATTGTAGGCAGAGGCTTTACTGTCGAGCCACCAGGAAAGTTACCAACTAATAAGTAGTAGAGCTGAAAAAATCAGTGCAGTCCAAGCATAGCACAGTAAGAAGTGTTAAACTACTAAAGCTTTTTTGGAACAGGNGGGGATCAAACCTGGGTCTCCCCCATTGTAGGCAGAGGCTTTACTGTCGAGCCACCAGGAAAGTTACCAACTAATAAGTAGTAGAGCTGAAAAAATCAGTGCAGTCCAAGCATAGCACAGTAAGAAGTGTTAAACTACTAAAGCTTTTTTGGAACAGGAACATGACATGCTTAGAAAAAGAATTTAGGACTCATATTCAGTATGAATTTGTGCAGGGAAAACGCTGATTGGTGAGAAGTTGATTTATCTTGGCTCAACTATTATACCTATTTTAGGGTGCCAAATCCTTTGTTTTTTATTATGGTATTTTGTATGCTTGTCATGATTAAATTCAATGTGTCCTTGAAGTCTTCCTCTCTGAATTCTCAATACCTTCAGTTCAGTTCAGTTCAGTCGCTCAGTCGTGTCCGACTCTTTGCGAGCCCATGAATTGCAGCACGCCAGGCCTCCCTGTTCATCACCATCTCTTGGAGTTCACTCAGACTCGCGTCCATCGAGTCCGTGTTGCCATCCAGCCTCTTAGGAAATGAAAGATATAGAATATGTGCTGGATGAGCAAAGGGACAAATGATTGCAATGATCTAGGTATTCTGAAGGCAATCAACTTGATACTGTGATATGCCAGGATTTAGTCCAACAAAATTTGTTTCAACCCATTTTAACATTTTATTTCTTCATTTAAAACAATTAAGATAACAAAAACAATAATAATTGCTGATCATATGATCATATGTAAAAACAAATAGATAATCTATTAGCAATAAAAGGGGTAATAGAAAATAATTGTCTTACCGTAGAAGTATCTTGTTAATTCAGTGCTATTACATATGTAAAATAATTAGAATAGTACCTATCAGAATGCATCTTCAATTTATGCTATTTCCCTCTTTGAACATAGATCTCTAGAAGCCAGCTTTTGGTCTGTTATTTGGGGCTGGTGTACGGGGATGATCCAGAGAGACGTTGTGGGGGTGGGAGGTGGGAGGGAGATTCGGGATTGGGAGCTTGTGTGTACCTGTGGTGGATTCATGTCGATGTATGGCAAACCCAATAGAGTATTGTAAAGTTAAATTTAAAAATAAATAAATAAATAAATAAAAATAAAGATCTTTGTGAATTTTCCTTATGTACACAGGTATGGGATAAATATAGAAGTGGGTAAAGTATAATTTATTTTCCAAAAATATTCATTGTGTGATGAGGAAGAGTATTACACCTGATCTGTATATCAGTCAAACTCTAGAATAGTGGTGAAAGCTCCATAGAATATTCTAAACTGTAATCTGTTTTGGAGTGAAGAGAAACTATCCATAGGAAAAGCAGAATTCACTACCACTCCAGATATTAAACTCCTTTAGGGAACACAAAACCTGAGAGCTTGTGATGGCAACTCTGAACCATAGGCTACAGAATCGCTTAGTTACTAATGCATATAAAATCGAAGAGAAAAAAGTCAACATATAATATATAAATAGTAAAATAGCTTTACCATTTAGATAGAGAAATGTTTAATCTTTTGGGTAAGCTGCTACTTAATTTACTCGAGTTTAAAATTAAGCAGAATCTTTGAAGTGAGACAAATGCATCTATATTAAAATAGAGAGTTTTGACAAATGTACACAGCTTCTCAAACATTTTCTCCTGAGATGTATATACATTTATCTATCCTAGGTGTAATAAGTAAGGTATATTCTAAGTTAAAAGGAGGAAGAGAAGGAAAGGGAGAAGAAAGGGGAAACAGGAAGAGGATGAGAAGAAAAGAGGAAAGATTATAAGGTTTTTATAATTTACCTTCTTTTCTCAAGCAAGATAACTGTGTTTATATAAGTCTGTAAAAATATCACTTTTTTCTTTCTTTCTTGTCACTTTTTTCCCCCTTAAGTACCATTATTTTGTTTTCCTTTGTTTCTGATTTATAGAGAAATCAGTTGACTGATTTGTTACACAAAGAATTTGAAAGAGTCTTACAGTTTGTTGTTTGACAAAAGATAGGCTAAAATTTCTCCACAGGCGGTTATCTTTTTTGCTCATTTGTGCTTCCTGTCTGCGAATTTAACAAGACTTGTTGATGATAAAAATCTCACCGTGTTAAGATTAGATAGAAACCTCAGAGTACAAAGAGATTTCAATACAAAGGTCACAAAAAGAATAAATTAAAGCTATTCATTTTTAAAATGCTAAATGAAATATTCAATAGGAACATCTTATACCTGCATACAAAGTGAAGAAGTCTTCTAAACCATGACTTTTTCTGAAATTACAACATTACGACATTTGTCTTGGAAGGCTGTTTTTCTCCACTTATAAAGTGGAATAAAGCAATCTCGGTTACATAAATAAGAAAATAAATTATTCTGATTATGAACCTTGGAGTCTTTTTGATTGAGGTAAAAAATGTCTGATCGGGATGGTATGGTAATTTCAGCCAATAAGTTTTCAGAGACAACACTGAATTTACTTATGAAATATAATGTTGAGTTTGCTATAAAATAATTGGACCATTCTGGACTGCATTTCAGGATAATCTGCTTGACTGATTTTAAGTTACTTTTGAAAAGAAATCAGATGCTAATCATAATAGAAAAATGTATAAAAGAAATGTATAAATAAAATATTTTAACTCCACTTTTAGACAACTTTTACCTTTATTACTCTTTATCTTAAATAGTGATATATTCTGGTGTAAATTTTCTGAATTAAATATTTCAGACAACTGATTTAAACTTGAAAGTAGGAAAACCTGATGTTATTAAAAGTTAGATTCCAAATATATTTAAAATTCAATCTAATTATATTTGGTAANCTTTATTACTCTTTATCTTAAATAGTGATATATTCTGGTGTAAATTTTCTGAATTAAATATTTCAGTCAACTGATTTAAACTTGAAAGTAGGAAAACCTGATGTTATTAAAAATTAGATTCCAAATATATTTAAAATTCAATCTAATTATATTTGGTAAATATTTAAAGATTGACTAATTCCTTTAGTATGCTGATTTATTCACAGTATTTACTGAGCAAATACTATTGCCAGACACTGTTCTTGTCAAAGGAGTATAGCACTATGTGAAACAGATATACAACATGTTCTCATGTACTTATGAGACAATAATCCAATATGTACACACTTTGTTGGGTTACAAGAACAATGCAAATAAATGAAGAGGGATATGAGTTGCAAAGAGTCACAAATGACTGAGCACATCTTTGATTTTTATGGGGAGCAGGAAATGATGGGGCAATGCTGGTTTTTACCCATCTAGGTGAACTGGTTAAGCCTGATTATGGTCTAATAAAGTTATACTTAGGGAGAAATCTAATGCACACGAGGCAGGGAGCCATATGGATATTTAGGAAAGAACATTACAGGTTGAAGGAAGAGCAAGTGCAAAGACCCTGGATGATGTGTTACAAAAGTGTTGAAGAGGCCAGTTCCATTGTAGCACACTGACTGGGGGAAAATTTTGTAGGAGACAATACTGCAGAGGACTGAATGCTTGGGACTATGTAGGAGTTTTAGCTTTTACTCTGAGAGATATGGAAGTGCTTTAGAAGATCCTGGCAGACCTATAACCAGCTCTGACTTCATAACAAAATGATATTTCTACCCTTGTGTAGAGAATACCTGATAAGATGCCTCAAGTGAAAGAAGCGAGGCCAGTTGGAAGCTGTTGCAACAATCCACTGAGTATTTTTTTTTAATTTACTTTATTTTACTTTACAATACTCTATTGGCTTTGCCATACATCGACATGAATCCACCACAGGTGTACACGAGCTCCCAATATTTGCATAATCTAGAGTGATAGTGCAAAGTGATGAGAAGTCTAATTCGATGTGTAGGGAAGAGATTATAGAATTTGCTGATGGATGTGAGGAAGTTCTGAGGGAAAAGGAGTTTAATAATGAACACACAACTTTTCTTTTCTAAGAAATAGGAAAAAAATTTCCTGTCATCAAGCTGAGAACTGGAAAAGGATCAGGAAAGAGAGAAGGAGAACTCTGAAGCTACACTGTATTCACTAAAACTTGGAGATGCTTGTTGTTGTTGTTCAGTCACTAAGTAGTGTCTGATTTTTTGTGACTCCGTGGACTGCAGCATGCCAGGCTTCCCTCTCCTTCACTATCTCCTGGAATTTGCTCAAACTCATGTCAATTGATTTGGTGATGCCATCTAACTATCTCATTCTCTCTAACCATTGCCCTCTTCTCTTCCTGCCCTCAGTCTTTCCCAGCATCAGGGTCTCTTCCAAAGAGTCAGCTTTTTGCAGCAGGTGGCCAAAGTATTGGAGCTTCAGCTTCAGCATCAGTCTTTCCAGTGAATATTCAGGGTTGATTTCCTTTAATTTGCCAATATGTAAATGGAAAGGCGAATGCACATTTGAGTAATTCAGGGAAGAAATCTATAATGGAAGGCTAAAACAGAAATCTCAAATAAAAGTGATTTTTAGAGGCATGATCTTTGACTCTCAAAATGAGAAGAATATCTTACCTAATATGATCCTGCCTTCATTTAAAATTTTGACATTTTTCATGCCATGGAATTTTCTGCATTAATTTTGACATTGTAACATGCAAAAATTAAAAAATAAAATGCAGTTAACCCTAGGGGTTATAGATGCCAACCCTTGTCACAGTCAAAAATCCACTTATAACTTCACAATCTGTCCTGCATATCAGCAGTTCCACATCCAGAGACAACAAGTCTCAGAATGCATAGTACTGAAGTACATATTTACCGAAAACAATTGACTGTAAGTAGACCCGTGCAGTTCGAACCCATGTTGTTCAAGGGTCAACNGGCCAAAGTATTGGAGCTTCAGCTTCAGCATCAGTCTTTCCAGTGAATATTCAGGGTTGATTTCCTTTAATTTGCCAATATGTAAATGGAAAGGCGAATGCACATTTGAGTAATTCAGGGAAGAAATCTATAATGGAAGGCTAAAACAGAAATCTCAAATAAAAGTGATTTTTAGAGGCATGATCTTTGACTCTCAAAATGAGAAGAATATCTTACCTAATATGATCCTGCCTTCATTTAAAATTTTGACATTTTTCATGCCATGGAATTTTCTGCATTAATTTTGACATTGTAACATGCAAAAATTAAAAAATAAAATGCAGTTAACCCTAGGGGTTATAGATGCCAACCCTTGTCACAGTCAAAAATCCACTTATAACTTCACAATCTGTCCTGCATATCAGCAGTTCCACATCCAGAGACAACAAGTCTCAGAATGCATAGTACTGAAGTACATATTTACCGAAAACAATTGACTGTAAGTAGACCCGTGCAGTTCGAACCCATGTTGTTCAAGGGTCAACTGTATAACATGAAAGTATTCATCCTGTTAACTGGGCTTTTGGTACCGCTTTAAATTTTGTACTTGAGGTGAATGTCTCATCAGTCTCACCCTAGTTCAGCCCATCTTATTCTCTTTGTTATAAACTTCCACATCATTGCTGTTGTTCAGTCACTAAGTCATGTTGGACTCTTTGTGACCCCACAGACTGCAGCATACCAGGCTCCTCTGTCCTCCACTATCTCCAGGAATTTGCTCATATTCATGTCCATTTTGCCAGTGATGCTATCTCACCATCTCATCCTTGGCAGCCCCCTTCTCCTTTTGCCTTCAATCTTTCCTAGCATCAGTCTTTTCCTCAGTCTTTGAAGAATGTAGTACCTGACTGGTCATTTCTTTCAACATTAATTTTGTCATAATCCTCAGAGATTTATCTTCATAAATGATTTGTTTACTATTCTGACGTTTCAATGTCTTGATCTTTTCTCCTCCAATGATCTTTTTCTTCACTCTGACTGTTACATTTCTAATATCCTCTAGTATGATAATGATATATTTCTACCATATTCTAGACTTTATCATTGTTGATCATTTTGACACTTCCATAATCTCAATTTTAAGCATCTCTGTCTCTGATCTATATTTTTTACACAATACTACTGACTCAACCACTACAATTTTAACCCAACCAAGACATGATATATTCATCTTACCATCTCTTCACCATCCTAACCCACTCTCGCTTACCTTATTGCCCTCTTTATCCAGCATAAAGTCCTCAAACTTACTGCTGCTTCTGCCTGAAGTCTCTCTTATTTCTTTTTTCAGATCTTTGCTAACATGTACTTGTCTCCATGAAACTTTTCTTTGTTACCCAAATAAAATTGCCACACCTCCTTCATAGTATTTCCTCTCCAACTTCGATTTTTCATGGCACTATTCTTCATATGATATTCTATAGGTTTTAGCTGTTTATTTAATAATCTATTAAATACATTTCTTATACATGGTATAAATTCAAGAAGCACAGACTTTGTTCATTTGTAGCAACATTGTTGCATAGAAAAAGTTCTCAGTGTACATTTGTTGAAATAATGAATGAACAGATGAACAGGTGTTATCCCCATCACCTTCAAGGATGAGAAAAAAAAAGAACAGACAATACAAGAGAACCAATGAAAGTACAGGAAGGGGGTTGAGAAAGAAGAGGCAAAGGATTCCTTCACTCTCCAGATCATGAAGATAGGGAGAAACCATCAAAGGAGATGAAGAAGGAGCATAATAAACAGGGCATGAAGTAAACTGCATTTCACTGAATACAGTGAAAGAAGAAATAATGCCAGTAGCATGTTCAGTAAGGAACACTGGATCAGATGCTGCTGAAAGGTCTCCTCAATAAACATGGAAAGATTTGGAGGGGAGAATGTATAGACAGTAATTATTAAGCATTTTTTTTTAAAGAGTCTAGCTATAAAGAAAAAAGGATCAGAGCTGTTATGGATAAAAGATTCAGAGAGGATTTTTAACTGTGTTTAAACTTTAATAGTAAACTAACACATATGTAGATTCCATTGCTTAAACATATGACTAAAATTTATAACATCTCAAAAAGTGTGCTTTCTTAAAACTGTAGATCATTTTCAATAAATCTTTCCTCTTACAGCAGGAGTNATTTTTAACTGTGTTTAAACTTTAATAGTAAACTAACACATATGTAGATTCCATTGCTTAAACATATGACTAAAATTTATAACATCTCAAAAAGTGTGCTTTCTTAAAACTGTAGATCATTTTCAATAAATCTTTCCTCTTACAGCAGGAGTAACTCTAACCTAAAGTGATAAAATAATGGAATAACCATTTTTACCTGTTTAGCTTCTCATAATTTTTCAGTGATGGTTATGAAACTGGATTATTATATAAACTTCACTGACTTATTAAAATATTCAGTTGGCTTTTTATCTTTTAGAATCAAGTCCAAACTTCATATTTTCCAGGCAAGAGTACTGGAGTGCCATTGCCTTCTCCCATATGTATACAGATATATGTATGTATGTGCAGCATACTAACACACACACACATTCCTTTAACAGCATATTAACACACACAGCATACTAACACACACATACACACATATNCCATTGCCTTCTCCCATATGTATACAGATATATGTATGTATGTGCAGCATACTAACACACACACACACACACACACACACACACATTCCTTTAACAGCATATTAACACACACAGCATACTAACACACACATACACACATATTCCTTTAAAAGATATGGCCACAAATCAAAGGTCTGATCCCATTGTTAGAGTCCCTCTGACTTAAGCTATATCTATTTTAAGCTTTCTTTCATTAAAAAATAAAATATCTTTATAGGTGATATGTGTTCTGCTATCTTTGAATCCCTAAGGTATAGAATATCCTCTGGCATATTGTAGACAACACATAATGTTTGATAGATGAATACATATATTAATGTATGAGTGGATTTACTCATCACTTTTTACCAGGTCCACTCATTCTTTAGGAACCAAATTAGCTATATCTCAGAGTATTACAGTAAGACCCCTATGTTAACACAGAATATTACATTTTTGCTGGAGTGAGAGTATGGTAAGTTGGTATTGGACTGAGAGGATGATTATTACATAATTGCGAGAAAAGTTTTGAGTGAATTCTAAATATGGGCCTCAAAGTCATTCAGACATTGCAAATCTTAGCTAAGTAACTTAAAATAGCGATCTTAAACAAATGTCTAAATGTCCTCACCTGCGAAATGGGGATATGGTCTATAGCTGAAAAAAGTTTTTCAAGGACAAAATAAGACATGTTAAATCCATATACAGTGCTGTGAACTGAAAGTGAGGTGGGGCATCTGTGTATCTTTATAGTCCTAGTGTTCACTTAACACTAGACTCAGAATATTTATTTTTTAATATGTTGAGTTGCAATGGTGTTTATAGTTGCAAAATCCTGCTGACAGTATATCACTGTCTTCAGGCTCACCCTCAAAGAAGCTGAATTTGTATTATAATAATATGAAAAATAGTTCAAATTCAGAAATAGTCAAATTATCACAACTTGTCTGGAAAATCCCATAGATGGAGGAGCCCGGTAGGCTGCAGTCCAGGGGTTGCTAAGAGTCGGACACGACTGAGCAATTTCACTTTCGCTTTTCACTTTCATGCATTGGAGAAGGAAATAGCAACCACCTCCAGTGTTCTTGCCTGAAGAATCCCAAGGATAGGGGAGCCTGGAGGGCTGCCGTCTATGGGGTCGCACAGAGTCGGACACGACTGAAGTGACTTAGCAGCAGCAGCAGCATGGTAGCTTTAATAGCAATGGTTTTCTGAGTCTCTGTGTTGGGAAGGCATTGAGGCTATTTTTGACTTCTTTGTGGAAGAATGGCATGTNCTGCCGTCTATGGGGTCGCACAGAGTCGGACACGACTGAAGTGACTTAGCAGCAGCAGCAGCATGGTAGCTTTAATAGCAATGGTTTTCTGAGTCTCTGTGTTGGGAAGGCATTGAGGCTATTTTTGACTTCTTTGTGGAAGAATGGCATGTTAAAGAACTTGTATTTTCCCAAAACACAGAAGAGTGCCATTTTGAGGTAGACTTTTTATGGTGTAACTTCTAACTGACTTTCTTTTTGGAGAGCAATGGTTTAATTTTTTCAGAAGTCTTAGCATGGCGATACAGAATCTGAGCTTCCAAAATACGTGACTAGCATAGTGAATAAAGAAATTGGAAAAAATGAGAAATAAAGCTGTAAAGAGCAGAGACTCTCACAAAGTAGATTCAAATTCACTGTGAAAAAGATATGGAAATAATTCCTTATAACTTTTAATATTTGATATCATAAACTATGCTAAAACAATATTTCACATTTAATTATTGTTAGATCTAAAGAGACATGAAATTATTTAGTCTAACTGCCACAAAAAGTGACTATTGCATTTAGATAGTAACGTTGAAGATCGTAGGCAATAATACTGCTGCTGCTGCTGCTAAGTCACTTCAGTCGTGTCCGACTCTGTGCAACCCCATAGATGGCAGCCCATCAGGCTCCACCATCCCTGGGATTCTCCAGGCAAGAACACTGGAGCAGGTTGCCATTTCCTTCTCCAAAGTATGAAAGGGAAAACTGAAAGTGAAGTCGCTCAGTCGTGTCCAACTCTTAGCGACCCCATGGACTGCAGCCTACCAGGCTCCTCCATTCATGGGATTTTCCAGGCAAGAGTGCTGGAGTGGGGTGCCATTGCCTTCTCCGAGGCAATACTACTAGAGGTTTACAAATATCAAAGAGGACATTCAATTAATTCAACTCTGTATCAGTAATAAAAATCACAAGAGTTCTTCACAGTGTCCATAAGATTATTTTTCAGTCATTCAATACGTTTGGTAGAGCAAATTATAACAATATTTCTGAGGGACAGCTATTTATCATTAAACACACACACATTAAATTCTTCTCCAAACTTCTTCTGAATAAACTGGGACAATGAGAATATTAATATATTCTAAAATCGGAGAAGGCAATGGCACTCCTCTCCAGTATTCTTGCCTGGAAAATCCCATGGACGCAGGAGCCTGGTGGGCTGCAGCCCATGGGGTCGCGAAGAGTCGGACACGGCTGAGCGACTTCACTCTCACATTTTATTTTCATGCATTGGAGAAGGAAATGGCAACCCACTCCAGTGTTCTTGCCTGGAGAATCCCAGGGACGGGGGAGCCTGGAAGGCTGCTGTCTATGGAGTCACACAGAGTCGGAAATGACTGAAGCGACTTAGCAGCAAATGACAATATTTTAGGATAGATTTCCACATATTTTTATTTTAAATTTTGGGACATAATCATAGGATTGAGATGTAATTTATAAAATATAATCATATATGCTTGGGTACAGTGAGATGAATCCTAGATTGACACTATTTGCATGATTTTTAATAAATGCTATAATGAAAAATGAGAAGACTTAGGTAGTTAAATTAACTGATTTGTAAGACTTCAATTAGTTCTAAAATTGTATTATTTTAAGCAGTTAATTTTGTTTTATATGAACCTCAAAGAATTTTATAATTAAGGCCAATAAATCATTTACTTCTGAGCACTGATAAATATAAATGTTCTGAATATCTACTTCTTTTTATTTATTTATTTTCTGGAATTAGTTTAAACCTCAGTGAATGATTTATTAATTCTTGGCAGCACAGTTGTTCAGAAACTTTCATCAAAATGAAAACGGATACACTATCTCTTGATTCCATCAGAAAATTACAGCTTTCTTCCTCCATAAATATATACCAATCCCAGTAGTTTTTTTACTATAAATTTATTTATTTTAATTGGAGGTTAATTACAATATTGTATTGGTTTTGCCATACATCAACATGAATCCGCCACAGGTATACACGTGTTCCCCNTGGCATCACTGACTCGATGGACGTGAATCTGAGTGAACTCCGGGAGTTAGTGATGGACAGGGAGGCCTGGGGTTGCAAAGAGTCAGACATGACTGAACAATTGAACTGAACTGAAAGGTAAAGTATATGCGGTCTAGTTGTTAAAACCTAAAATCACTATTTAGCTAGAGTTGAGTCCTGACTCTCATTTATTTGTTATATGGTGTTAGACAGTTTAAAGAGCTCACTAAGTCTTACTTTTTTTTCATGTATAAAGTAGATATTGCATCTAAGATATGGCACAAATGAACCTATCTACAAAACAGACTCACAGACAGAATAGGCTTGTGGTTGCAGAAGGAGAAGGGCAGGGAGAGAGAGGGATTGGGAGTTAGATGCAAACTATCATATTTAGAGTGGATAAACAACAAGGTCCTACTGTACAACACAAAGAGCTACATTCAACGTCCTATGTTATAATGGGAATTAAAATTTTAAAGAGTTTATATATGTGTATAACTAAACTGCTTTGCTGTACAGTAGAGACTGGCACAACATTGTACATCAACTATACTTCAATACAAAACAATTAAACTTTAAAAAGAGACTTTCTAATAACTATCTGCCCCTTTGTATTTTGTGAAAATTAAATCAGATAATGAAAAAAAAATATTCCTGGAACTCAAGTATAATGAGTACTAACTATTAATAATATTGTCATTATTTTCAATTTAATTTAAATATTTTACTGATAATCATCAGAAAAATAAGCCAGGAATAACAACAGTAACAAGAGTTATATTGTAGAGTAAGCAAATCTCAATACTGATTTATAAATAATAATACATTAAAATATAAAATGGGTACATATCAAGTTAATCACACTAATTAATAAGAGAATCAGTAAAATGTAAAAACCAAAAAAAGACTCAGAAGAATTCAAAGAACAGATATATATGCATAAAGAAAGCTGAACTAGATTTATTAAATGGTGTAATAATGTTCCACCTATAAGGTAATTAAAAGTTTTCTCCACAGACAAAATTCAACTCTACTGCTACAGATAATCATTTGCATTACCATCGCTTTCTACAATTTATAAAGACATAAAACATCTCAAACAGAATTAAAGTCACAAATCTGTGTAGAATCAGATAACCCAATAAGAGACCATGAGATAATGACTAACACTATACCAAAAAGACACCCAATAGCCTTTTTGCCCATTTCCAAGAGTGTCATGGGACTTCCCTGGTGGCTTAGACACTAAAGAATCTGCCTGCAATGCAGGAGACCTGGATAAGATCCCTGGGTTGGGAAGATCCCCTAGAGAAGGGAATGGCAATCCGCTGCAGTATTCTTGCCTGGAGAAGTCCATGGACAGAGGAGTCTGGTGAGCTACAGTCCCTGGNCCAAGTTGCTTCAGTCCTGTCTGACTCTGTGTGACCCCATAGATGGCAGCCCACCAGGCTCCCCTGTCCCTGGGATCCTCCAGGCAAGAATACTAGAGTGGTTGCCATTTCCTCCACAGCATATTAAAAAGCAGAGACACTACTTTGCCAACAAAGGTCCGTCTAGTCAAAGCTATGGTTTTTCCAGTAATCATGTATGGATGTGAGAGTTGGACTATAAAGAAAGCTGAGCACCAAAGAACTGATGTTTTTGAACTGTGGTGTTGGAGAAGGCTCTTGAGAGTCCCTTGGATAGCAAGGAGATCCAACCAGTCCATCCTAAAGGAAATCAGTCCTGAATATTCAGTGAAAGGACTGATGTTGAAGCTGAAACTCCAATACTTTGGCCACTTGATGCAAAGAACTGACTCCTTGGAAAAGACCCTTATGCTGGGAAAGATTGAGGGCACGAGAAGAAGGGGATGACAGAGGATGAGATGGTTGGATGGCATCACCGACTCAGTGGACCTAAGTTTGAGTAAACTCTGGGAGTTGGTGATGGACAAGGATGCCTGGCATGCTGCAGTCCATGGGGTTGCAAAGAGTTGGACATGACTGAGCAACTGAACTGAACTGAGATGAGTTATGCCCAAAGCCTATATTATGGATGTCTAGTTACTCTAATTGGTGTATTAGGGTGAAATCAAATCCTTATTACCCGAACTTTATTTGAGACCTAGGAGTAATAAATCCTGAATCTTCATCAAAGTTTGCTTAAATTTGTATCCTGGTTTAGTGTTCAATTAGCTCATTTTTGAAATCTGGGTAAAAGGTTAAGTAAATACTTTTGGATAGACTGGGCTAACTGTGGCTGCTGTATGGAATGATTATAATATTTTCAAATATTGAATGAGGGAAGAAGACAAATCTCTCTTGACTATCAATCCTATGGTTGCTTTGTCCTAAGTCTTCTAAAAATTCTCTAATAGATCTTTACAATCTTCAAAATAAAATAGCATTATCCCTACATTACAGACATCAAGGCTTGGAAATCAAATGTATGCGTGCTCAGTCACTTCAGTCATTTCCTACTCTTTGCAATCCCATGGCCTATAGCCCGCCAGTCTCCTCAGTCCATGAGATTTCCCAGACAAGAATACTGAATTGGGTTGCCATTTCCTTCTCCAGGGAATCTTCCCAACCCAGGGTTTGAACCTGCATCTCTTGTGTCTCCTGCATTACAAGCAGATTCTTTACCACTGACCCAGTTCAGTTCAGTTCTTTCAGTCACTCAGTCGTGTCTGACTATTTGAGACACCATGAATCGCAGCACACCCAGCCTCCTTGTCCATCACCAGCTCCTGGAGCTTACCCAAACTCATGTCCATCATGTCGGTGATGCCATCCAACCATCTCATCTTCTGTTGTTCCTTCTACTCCTGCCCCCAATCCCTCCCAGCACCAAGGTCTTTTCCAATGAGTCAACTCGATGCATGAAGTGGTTAAAGTATTGGAGTTTCAGCTTCAACATCAGTCCTTCCAAAGAACACCAGGACTGATCTACTTTAGGATGGACTAGTTGGATCTCCTTGCAGTCCAACAGACTCTTAAGAATCTTCTCCAATACCACTGTTCAAAAGCATCAATTCTTCAGTGCTCAGCTTTCTTCACAGTCCAACTCTTATCCATACATGACCACTGGAAAAACCATAGCCTTGACTAGACAGACCTTTGTTGGCAAAGTAGTGTCTCGGCTTTTCAGTGTGCTATCTAGGTTGGTCATAACTTTCCTTTCAAGAAGTAAGCATTTTTTAATTTTATGGCTGCAATCACCATCTGCAGTGATTCTGGAGCCCCTCAAAATAAAGTCTGACACTGTTTTCACTGTTTCCCTATCTATTTCCCATGAAGTGATGGGACCAGATGCCATGATCTTAGTTTTTTGAATGTTGAGTTTTAAGCTAACTTTTTCACTCTCCTCTTTCACTTTCATTGAGAGGCTTTTTAGTTCCTCTTCACTTTCTGCCATAAAGGTGGTNGGGTGGGATGGGGTGGGCGGTGGGAGGGAGGTTCAGAGTGAGGGGACATACGTATACCTCCGGCTGATTCATGTCAATTCATGGTGGAAACCAACCCAATATTGTAAAGCAATTACCCTCCAATTAAAAATAAATAAAATGTAAAATGTAAAAAGTAAGACCAAAAAAATAAGATGTCTGCTCTCTTCTCTGGGCCTGGAAGCAAAGGTTGCCCCGCCACCCCCAAGCCCAGTTACAAGGGGTCTGCAGTAACAAAGCTTCCTGTGAAGTCACAGGGCATAGTTTTTTTCTTGTCCGTTAGTTAGGTGGTTCATTCATTGATTCTGCAGAGAACACAGTTTCCTTTACATGCAAAAGCCCAGTAAATTTGGGATACGTGCCCAAGAAAAACACACCTTTCAGGACTCATGCATACAGAGAGGTGACTTCTGTCTGCGTAGACACAGAGTATCTGACAGAGCTGGCCTTCCGGGTGAGTACATTTAGAAAATCTGCAACACTTGCTCTCTCACCAACACTCTCATCCAAGCTGACAGCCCTCCTGCTAGTACCAGTGTCATGAGGGAAGATGTATTCCGAATCCTGCCATTGGCTCAGATTTAAAAAAAAAAGTATCTGGGGAGAAAATTCACCGCAGACCCAGTGCTCCGGCTGCTTAATACAAATGATCCCCGAGGTCGTCCACAGCAAGCCCCTCAATGCTTGTGCGGACAGGGTGTCAAGTCTTGAGGGAGGCTCAGTGGAGAGACAGATTAATGACTGTCTGGATATGCCAATATTGACTTTTAGGGAACATCTTTAATCCTCAAGAACACCAGAGCCTCCTGGTTCCCACTGTATTAAATAAGCAGCCTTAAGATTGATGGCCGTGTGCTGAACACTAGTCACTCGGCATAATAATAGAGCCACTCAGTCATTTTTGAGAGGACGTTGGCTGGCATTTGAGGTTATCTGGAGAAGATGAAGTGCCGGGTTGATCATCGTGATGTTTGTATTAATAATAACATCATCATAGGGGGAGGGACTGCTTTCAAGCTGACAAGTTTCAAGTTCCCTATTCTCTCTCTTGGCGCTCGCCACATCCTATGAAATGGGTTATGTTCCCATTTTTTCCCCTTAAAATGTTATATTCTTCTCCCCACTTACCAACAGTGGAGAGAAACTTTAATCCATGTTTATTGTAGAAATATCAGAACCATGAAAGAAACGAGGCTACAAAGATTAGTAGGATCCCATCACAATTAATCATTATTAACATTATTATTTGTTCATAGTAACCATTAAATAACCATTATTTTATGTGTGTCCTTAAAATCTTTTTCTTCAGTCTTGATCCTATAAGACTGAGTATGTATATGTGTTGTGTGTTAGTGACTCAGCCGTGTCTGACTCTTTGCAACCCCATGGAATGCAGCCTGCCAGGCTCCTCTGTCCAGGGGATTTCTCAGGCAAGAATACTGGAGTGGATAGCCATTTCCTTCTCCAGGGGATCTTCCTGACCCAGGAATTGAACCCAGGTCTCCTGTATTGCAAGCAAATTCTTTACTGTCTGAGCCACCAGAGAAGTATATACCTTAGAGTATGCTGCTGCTGCTGCTAAGTCGCTTCAGTCGTGTCCGACTCTGTGCGAACCCACAGACGGCAGCCCATTGGGNCACTGTTTACAATAACTAGGACATGGAAGTAACCTAGATGTTCATCAGCAGAAGAATAGATAAGAAAGTGGTTTATTGTGTATTAAAAAGAATTAAAGACTCAGCCATTAAAAATAATACATTTGAATCAGTTCTAATGGGCTGAATGAAACTGGAGCCTAGTATACAGAGTGAAGTAAGCCAGAAAGAAAAACACCAATACAGTATGCTGCTGCTGCTGCTAAGTCGCTTCAGTCGTGTCCGACTCTGTGCGACCCCACAGACGGCAGCCCTTTGGGCTCCGTCATCCCTGGGATTCTCCAGGCAAGAACACTGGAGTGGGTTGCCATTTCCTTCTCCAATGCATGAAAGTGAAAAGTGAAAGTGAAGTTGCTCAGTCATGTCTGACTCAACGACCCCATGGACTGAAGCCTACCAGGCTCCTCCATCCATGGGAGTTTCCAGGCAAGAGTACTGGAGTCGGATGCCATTGCCTTCTCCACCAATACAGTATACTAATGCATATATATGGAATTTAGAAACATGGTAATGATAATCCTGTAGGCGAGACAGCAAAAGAGACACAGATGTATAGAACAAGCTTTTGGACTCTGTGGGAGAGGGAGAGGGTGGGATGATTTGGGAGAATGGCATTGAAACATGTATAATATCATATATGAAATGAATTGCCAGTCCAGGTTCGATGCATGATACAGGATGCTTGGGGCCGGTGCACTGGGATAACCCAGAGGGATGGTACGGGGAGGGAGGTGGGAGGGGTGTTCAGGATGAGGATCACGTGTATACCCATGGCGGATTCATGTTGGTGTATGGCAAAACCAATACAATATTGTAAAGCAATTAGCCTCCAGTTAAATAAACTTATATTTTAAAAAATAAAATAAGAATTAAGCCTTAAAATACAATAAAATCTAAAGGCTCATGACTTGAAACCCACTCCAGTGTTCTTGCCTTGAGAATCCCAGGGAAGGGGAGCCTGGTGGGCTGCCGTCTATGGGGTCACACTGAGTCGAACACCACTGAAGCGACTTAACAGCAGCAGCAGCATGTCTTGAAAACTTTAATTCTTTGGAATCATTCTTCCGTTTGACAAAATGTATGAAAAGCACAGATATCACTCAAATAATTGGAGATAAGCACTGAGCAGTATATTTCAGAAAAGTAGTCAGAGAATGAAGCTAATTTTTTTACTCCTATGGGATGAATATGGTTTTGAAAGAAATACAATGTGTTAATCGTTGTGGCAGGAAAAGAAAGGTCAAATAGCAGAGACAACTAACCAAGCCAAGGAGGTTCAAGAAAGGCATTTGGTAGGAAATGCCACCTAAATTGAAAATTAAAGCCTGAGTGAAAAATAATCAAGTAGGCCTAGAAGAAAATATACCTCACAGCAGGGATAATATGATCAAAGGTGCTTAAGCTACTATAAATTCTACCTGTCACAAAATGGCCCTTTAGCCCTTCCCTTATATTTTATGGACTTCTCCAGTGGCTCAGATGGTAAAGAATCTGCCTGCAATGTGGGAGATCCAGATTTGATCCCTGGGTTTGGAAGATCCCCTGATGAAGGGGAATGGAGTATTCTTGGGGTTTCCCTTGTGGCTTGGGTGGTAAAGAATCTGCCTGTTTCAAGAATGCATTTACTGTGAGGAACAGCATAGAAATCAATATTTTTTTCCTAAGGTACAATGGTGCTTAATGATATTTTCCAGGTTACAGACTTTCATGGACACAACTGAGTGACTAAACTGAACTGAACAGACTTTCAGTTCAAATACTAAACTACTCACCAGTGTTCCAAACAGAAATAAAAAACACAAATATTTAATATTGGGGAACAGATTACTATGTGTGTGAACATAATCTACTCCACAATAGACACTTCTATTGACAGTCTACCCTCTGAGTGACAGCTATATCTCTGTTCAACTAAAAAATAAATAATTTATCCCAGTGCCTCAGAAAGGCTGGGGAATGTTGCATGGTCAGGAAGAGTGGTGACCACAATTTTTCTGCCTTGAAATATCCATGATGGGATTTTCGCTGGCTCCTTGGCTTTCGTTCAACCAACCCTCTGACCCCACTCTCAGTCACACATATTTCTTCTCTTGGTTGTTGTTGTTCAGTTGCTACGTTATTCCTGACTCTTCATGACCCTACTGACTGCAGCATGCCAGGCCTCACTGACCCTCACCATCTCCCACAGTCTGCTCAAACTCATGACCATTGAGTCTGTGACGTCATCCAACCATCTCATCCTCTGTCACTCCCTTCTCCCTCTGCCCTCAATCTTTTGCAGAATCAGGGTCTTTTCCAATGAGTCAACTCTGTGCATATTGTGGCCAAAGCATTAGAACTTCAGCATCACTCCTTGCAATGAATATTCAAAGTTGATTTCCTTTAGGATTGACTGGTTTGTTCTCCTTGCTGTCCAACGGACTCGTAAGAATCTTCTTCAGCACAGTTTGAAAGCATCAATTCTTCTGTGTTCAGCCTTCTTTATGGTCCATCCAACTCTCACATCCATGCATGACTACTGGAAAAACCATAGCTTTGACTAGATGGACCTTTGTCTGCAAAGTGATGTCTGTTTTTTAATATGCTGTCTAAGTTTGTCATAGCTTTTCTTCCAAGGAGCAAGCATCCTTTAATTTCACTCTTTTCCCCCATCTATTTGCCATGAAGTGATAGGACCAGATGTCATAAGCTTCATTTTTTGAATGTTGAGTTTCAAGCTAGATTGTTCATTCTCCTCTTTCACCCTCATCAAGAAACTCTTTAGTTCCTCTTTACTTTCTGCCTTTAGACTCATATCATCTGCATATCTGGGGCTGTTTGTATTTCTCCAGCAATTTTGATTCCAGCTTGTGATTCATCCAGTCCTGCATTTCACATGATGTAATCTACATATAAGTTAAATAACTAAGGTGACAATATACAACCTTGATGCACTCCTTTCCCAACATTGAACCAGTCCATTGTTCCACGTCTAATTCTAACTCTTGCTTCTAGACCTGCATACATGTTTCTCAGAAGACAGGTAAGGTGCACTCATGTTCCTGTCTCTTGCAGAATTTTCCACAGTTCATTGTGATCCACACTGTTAAAGGCTTTAGCATAGTCAATCAAGCAATAGATTTTTGCAGGAGTTCCTTTGCTTTTTCCATGATCCAACAGATGTTGGCAATTTGATCTCTGGTTCCTCTGACTTTTTAAAATCCAGCTTGTACATCTGGAAGTTCTTGTGGTAGAAGAAATTATTTGAGTGATAATGAGTTGGGAGAAGTTTGTTAGCATGTTCTGCCCAGTCAATTCCTCTCTCCTGAACCAGAGTACATTCTGGTCTTCTCTGGACAATGTGGCAATTGCCCTGCTTCTATGAAGAATGACTGGGATAGCCTTGCATCTCCACAATGAAGCACAAGGAGTGGGAGCAAGTGGACTTGGGTATGCATTTTTCATGGGAGCTCAAATGGGACAACAGGACAACACCTCAAGGACAACAGACCTAGAAATTGTTCAATATTTATTCTGTGGCCTCTGTAAACTTTACAAATGCTAGCATGAGAGGAGTTCTATAAAGGGAATTGCCTGAGGACCCTGAATTTCAAAATTTTAAAACAGAAAAACTTTGGAGCATTTCTGGAGCAGTAGATGCTTTCTAAATTTAGAGCTTGTTCCTAGCCATTCCTAGCAATATGAATTACCATTAATTCATCCATAAAATATTAATTATAAATATTTATTATTTTCCTTATTGAGGGCCTACTATATGCCAGTACTGTTTTAAGCATTGGAGATAAAATGATAAACAAATATATAACAAAAATCTCTATACACATATGTGTGTACATATGGCACATTAGTGGTGATTGCTGAGGAGATAGAGTAAAACAAGGAAGGAGGATGTAAAGTGCCAGAGTTTAGAAGAATTCAGACATAACTGGACTGGACGTGAGAGCCCTACAAGCAAGCTAAAATTTGGAATCACTTTAAAATGAAGTTATATGTATGCATATATATGTGTGTGTGTGTGTGTGTGTATGTGTATATATATATTTCTAGGAGAGTTCGAGTGCCATTTTGGAAAAGAAAGGAGAATAAATTTGTCTCATATCATTATTCAAAAACATTTGGCACTAGCCCAAAGCTTTTATCTAAAGAAAAGCCCAGGGGCTATTGGAACCGATAAAACAATTTACTTAAGATACAGTTCATTGTCCCTTAAAAGAATTTGGGAAATACAATTTTCTTTATCTTATTATACTACTGTAGGGGAAATGCTGAATGAAACCACCTCCACTGGTCAGGCCCCAGAGTAACCACTTGCAAGAGTTATCTTACAATAGGAGGTCCTGATAAGGAATGCAGAACTGACAAGCCACCACCACCAAGAAGAATTCAGGAAAGGTCAAAAGGAAACACCACATGTACTACCAACCTCCCAGAATTCTCCTCGCTGGAATCTATCTTGGCTGACCAATGTGTGCACTACTGTGAAGGACCCTGAGTCAGAATGATTTGCCAGAGACAACCTGGAAACTAAGGTCATACCATAAAACCCTTGACTGCCAGCTATGTGGCAAAGCAGTCCTCCTGGGTTCCATAACACTCCTGCTTTCTGTCCAGGCACTTCCTCCCAATAAATTCTCCTGCTTTGTCAGCACATGTACCACTTCCGACAATTCATTTCCAGGTATTAGATAAACGCCCATACTCGGATCCTGGAAGGGAATCCGCTTTCTGCAACATTACCAGCTATGTCTTAGCCCCCTATTAATGTTGCATGGTCCTTTATGTACAGGGACTCCTGGGAGCTGCCTGACTACCTGATTTTGCCGCTTCATCTGGCTGTGAGTAAAAGTAATGATTCTTGTCTAGTTTCATCTTCAAATAGAGTCTCACAAGAAGTACCACAGATCTGGGAGTAGACATAGGATGTGGAGAAGCTTGCATCTCAAGAAAGAAAGATGAATACAGGTCAAAACTTTACCAACTTTATAATCTAGCCAAGGACTATTGCTGTGAATACATTTCCTAACAAAATTTTGTTTTATATATGATATCTCTAAATTGTGCCAAATGGCCCTTCTCTCTTCCTACTATTTCTTTCTTCATGAAATTCTAGAAAGTATTCATTTATACCCCATCTTTCACAGACGTATGCCCCTATTTATTTACTGCCAGTGTATTTTCTTGCTGTTAAGTAGAAAGACTCATAATGATGGCTTCCAGCATCTTTGCTTTATATACATCTTCAATTAGAGCCAGCTGAAGGCATGTCTTACATTCTGCTATCCATTTTTTCCAAGAAAAGCTTGATAGATTTAGCTCTTTTCTATCAAATTTACCAAAATGGCTATTTTATGTCTGCCTTTGTGTTCACAGCAGTTTCTCAGCTTCTTTTGTAAATTTGCCAAAATCTTAATTGCTTCTACAAAAGCAGCCAAATTAAACACATAGAAGAAAATACAAAAAAATAGAGGTTTGAGGAAAGAGAAAATTAAAGCAAAATGAATAGAGAAAAATGCATTTAAGGCTCATTANCTTCTTTTGTAAATTTGCCAAAATCTTAATTGCTTCTACAAAAGCAGCCAAATTAAACACATAGAAGAAAATACAAAAAAATAGAGGTTTGAGGAAAGAGAAAATTAAAGCAAAATGAATAGAGAAAAATGCATTTAAGGCTCATTATATTTTTGGAAATTTCTAATCATTAACTTATAATAAGGGCAAAGGACATTGGTTGTCTGTAGAAGAACTTTAAAAATTAATATCACATTCTTAGAATTAATACTTTTAAAGTAGCCCACTAACTAATTAAGTCTCAATATTTCAGTATTCATGCCAAAGCAATTAACAAGGTGGCTTATTCAATTGTGGAGAGTTCTGAAAACAAATTTCCAAAATAATAAAAATATATAAAGAATTAAAATTTTAAACAAAGTTAATGTTCTTTGGGTTTTTTCTCATTTTCTTTTTTCTTATATTTTTACATCTACTTCACAGCAAGTTTCACAATATACTCTCTGAGGTATAAAGAAAGGATGTTTATTAATAAATAAACACAGTTTTACAACAAAACAGAATATCATGCCACTAAAAACCATTTTCTTTGTCTTAAAGCAATTAAACAATGCTGAATCAAAGTTGACAGGTCGTACATGATTCATGACAATAGAATAACTAGTTTATAACATCATACCTAACAAAAAGCAGCATAGAAATGAAAAAATATCAAGCCTTCTCAATCTAAGCTGTAAGATATATTTGCATGAGAAGAAGCATTCTTAAGAGTGACTTCAAAGGTTTAACACACTAGGGAGAACACAACCTGGCCATAAAGTTGCAATCTAACTTTTATCATCATATTGTTAAGTTGTTAGAGTAGGGAAAAGGAGTCCAAAATGGCTGTGGCTAGAAGACAAGGAAGGAAAAAGCCTATGAAAATAGAACAAAGGAAGGTCTGAGGACAGGAGTGAAGACCTCGGCAGAAAAAACAGTACTCCAGACTAAGCCCAGCCTGCATAGGGCAGGCCCTGCTGCTGGTGCTAAGTCACTTTAGTCGTGTCCGACTCTGTGCGACCCCATAGATGGCAGCCCATCAGGCTCCCCCGTCCCTGAGATTCTCCAGGCAAGAATATGGAGTGGGTTGNATAGGGCAGGCCCTGCTGCTGGTGCTAAGTCACTTTAGTCGTGTCCGACTCTGTGCGACCCCATAGATGGCAGCCCATCAGGCTCCCCCGTCCCTGAGATTCTCCAGGCAAGAATATGGAGTGGGTTGCCATTTCCTTCTCCAATGCACAAAAGTCAAAAGTGAAAGTGAAGTCGCTCAGTCGTGCCCGACTCCTCCACTCTCTTCTCTTCGCATCTTTGGGTTGGCACGCCCTCGCACTTCGAGGATGGATTCTCCTGCTATCCTCTAAATAAAATAGAGCTGTAACACTGATTTGTCTAAGAGCTATAACACAGTTTGTCCAAGACCCGAGAGCTGTGACGCTCTGAGGGCTTTAATGTCCATCGCTCGAAATCTTTGTTGTGATGAGATTGAACCAAGGAGCATACACTCACCTGACAATATGACCTAAGGGCATCTAACTTGAAACATACTTGGTAAACTCTGCTATCAAGTGTAACTCTTGGTACATTTCTTTACTCTGTATATTCATGTTAGCTCCAATATCAGGACTCAAATATTCTCAGGATATTTGCTGGCAACTTGAGAGTATGGGATATGAAATGAAAGTGGTTTTGTGGGGCTAGATCATGAGAATTATGACATAGGTTTTGGCTTTGGGCTGTTAGTGAGATGGGAAGCCACTGAAAGGATTTATGCAAAATTATTTTTTCTGGCTAATGATTTAAAACATTATCCTGGATTCTGTACTGAGAAGTCTATTGCAAACAACTAGCATAAGGGTCGGAGAAGGCAATGGCAACCTACTCCAGCACTCTTGCCTGGAAAATCCCATGGGTGGAGAAGCCTGGTAGGCTGCAGTCCATTGGATCGCTAAGAGTCGAACACAGCTGAGTGATTTCACTTCCACTTTTCACTTCCATGCATTGGAGAAGGAAATGGCACTCACTCCAGTGTTCTTGCCTGGAGAATCCCAGGGACAGGGAAGCCTGGTGGGCTGCCGTCTATGAGGTCACACAGAGTTGAACACGACTGAAGCTACTTAGCAGCAGCAGCAGCAGCATGAGAATAATATGTAGCATAATATTTAAAGNTGTTCTTGCCTGGAGAATCCCAGGGACAGGGAAGCCTGGTGGGCTGCCGTCTATGAGGTCACACAGAGTTGAACACGACTGAAGCTACTTAGCAGCAGCAGCAGCAGCATGAGAATAATATGTAGCATAATATTTAAAGGGGATGGAGGGGGAGAGAGAGAGAGAGAATGCACATATGCGGGGGGTGGAGGGGGGAGAGAGAAAGTGTTTTAGCTCTTCCTTTTATGTTTTTTCCTACCCTGGGCCTGTCCTATACAGATTGGGTTTAGCCTGAAATGCTGTTTGTTTTATCCGAGGTCTTCACTCCTGTCTTCCGGACTTTCATTTGTTCTCGGACCTAAGGGCATCTAACCTGAAACATACTCAAGTTTGTTTGAGTATGTTTTGACTCTGTGCGACCCCACAGATGGCAGCCCACCAGGCTCCTCTGTCCCTGGGATTATCCAGGCAAGAATACTGGAGTGGGTTGCCATTTCCTTCAGAGTGATACAAATGGTAGGCAGATTCACTCATTTACTATCTGTGATACCTTTGCAAATTACACTGTACAAAAAAAAGATCTTCATGACCCAGATAATCACAATGATGTGATCACTCACCTAGAGGCAGGCATCCTGGAAGGTGAACTCAAATGGACCATGGGAAGCATTACTACAAACGATGCTAGTGGAGGTGATAGAATTCCAGTTGAGCTATTTCAAATCCTAAAAGATGATGCTGGGGAAGTGCTGGACTCAATATGCCAGCAAATTTGGAAGACTCAGCAGTGGCCACAGGACTGGAAAAAGTCAGTTTTCATTCCAATCCCCAAAAAAAGCAATGCTAATGAATTTTCAAACTACTGAACAGTTGCACTCATCTCACACACTAGCAAAGAAATGCTCAAAATTCTCCCAGACAGNAATCAATAAAGCAGAAATAGATGTTTTTCTCGAAATTTCTTGCTTTTTGATGATCTTTCATCATACTATATCATTTTTTAAAGGGAATTTAAGTCATTAGTTTTTAGAAATTCCTAAATCCGGGCATTTCTGACTTCCATTTCCTCTATTTCAAGTGTTAGCATTATGTCGGTCATGAAAAACTTTGGGGCTTGTGATGCAAATATTACTATTTATGCTTTATTGTCAACTAAAAATAATATTTAGGAGCTACCAATATTATTAGCACTTAGGCTGGGAACACTGTGAATTATTAGAGTTGTACTATACTACTAATACAATAGTCTATATTTGACATTTGTCAAAATTTAACAATACTCATGGAAAAATAGCAGGTCTTAGTAACTAGTTAAAAATCAGTTAGTTTAAATATGTTAGAAAAAGAACCAAGATACCTAAACTTACTATGTGATTTACCAAAAATCTTTCTAATTAGTCTAAAGAGTTTGATATCTCCAATAAGTTAATCCAAAATGTATTTTGTTGATCTCCATTTTACTCAAATATATGAAAGTAGAAATGTATGTTCTTGGTGATTCCCAAAACTAAATTTAAAAATATATTTCTTCAATAATTTTACCTAATGACGCTATCCTATTTTTTCTCCTTTTTTAAAAATTTATTTTTAATTGGAGGATAATTGCTTTACAATATTGTGCTTGTTTCTGCCATACATCAACATGAATCAGCCATAGGTATACAAATATCCCCTTCCTTGCAAACCTTTCTTCCACCTCCCAGTCAATATTACCCCTTGAGATTGTCACAGAGCACTGGGTTGAGCTCCCTGAATCATACAAAAAATTTTCACTGGCTATCTATTTTACAGATAGTAATACTAGGTACTACCGAAGGACAAGACATTCAAAACATTTTTATAATTTACATCTAAAATCTTGTCACCAGAAAATGACAACTATTTATTGTTTTTAATCTGTCTCCTCATATAATCAAATATGATGGTTTTTACATTAGAGTCATCAAAAATATTAGTAGAACTTTATGGCCTAATGTTTTCACTGGTTATTTCAAATATAAGTTGACATATATTAACTTGCTCCATATTTCTGTGGATCCATATGTCTTTATTCTTCCTGGACAAAGTTATCTGAATTTCAATGAGTCCAAAACTAATCAAATTATGATTAACCCTATATGAACGTGCTCTTTTGTGTAAGCAAATGGAGTGACCATTTATCTATGCCCATACATTAAAATCTTCTAAATAAATTTGACTATTTACAAAATGTCCATTTCCCTTCCAAGTGTAGTCAATTCTGATCAGAAATTTCTCATAAATATGATTTCAACCCTTAAATCCTCATTACCACTGCCATAGCTGCCATAGTGTGTCAATAACTATATTCATTATTTTCTTTTGGGCTTTAACTCATCCTGATGGTTCCTTGGTGGTTCAGTGGTAAACCATTCACCTGCAATGTGGAAGACTTGCAGGAGGCACAGGTTCCACTCCTGGGTTGGGAAGATCTGGAGAAGGAAATGGCTCCCATTCCAGTATTCTTGTCTGGGAAATCCCACGGACAGAGGATCCTGACAGTCTACAGGGTCTCAAAGAGGTGGACACAATTGAGTACACATGCTTCACCCTGATACTGTCGTCTATCTATAGTCCATTGTTCATAATGTTAGCATACTTATCTTTCTGAGAAATATATCTTATCATGTCACTCTGCAGATTAGAAAACTCTTATACTCTCTACCTAAGACAAAGGATAAATCCTGAACTTCTAAGTACTGCATATAAACTCAACGTGTTTGTAACCTCACTCTTCATATTCAGAACAGATTGCTACCTACCCTCACCTCATCAACTTGGTTCGAGTAAATTGGAGTTTTATCTGATATGCTCCTTCTTGTGCTTCTCTCTTCTATGTATCCTTGATTCTTTATATATGTCCTATCATACATTTTTTAAACTTGTCCTTAAGATGTTTTCAAATGTTTAGTGCATTTATATACATTTCAAATAGCAATGTGTATTATCTAATACGTTAATAATATAATTAATAATACATTTAGCATGTTAAATGTAAACATGTATGATTATATTTTTAATAATGGAGATATATAATATGTGTGATTGATTTTAAGAAAGTTTATCGCCTCTTTCATACATGCCTCGGGGAATGGATTGAGAAATACTGTTTTTCTTTATAGATAATCAATATACCAAAGATAGAAAGCTTTTATAAGCTTTAAAATTTAATCTAAAATCAGCTCATTCTGTATTTAGTAGGAATAGCACTTTGGCAATGTGATCAATTTCTTCTATAGTTATTGGGCTAGTCTGTTCATGTTTTCCATATGATATTGCTTTACATAATTTTTGAGGAAAATTATTCAACTTAATTAAAATTCTAAATTATTATGTAACAGCTTTTCACTCTATTATCTTTAAAGTTTTGCTTTATGTATTTTATAATTTTATATTGATTTTTATATGTAGTTTTAATTTATATTTGTTTTCTATTATTGTGCATCAAAATGCCACAAATTTTACAGTTTTAAACCACATTGATTTATTAATTCAGTTATTGTAGGTCATAAGTCTAGCATGATATTACAAGGTTCTCTACTAAGAGATTATCACAAAGAGTATCACAAAGCTGATATTAAGATATTGGATGGGCTGATTTCTCTGAAGCCTCTGGGGAAAAAATTTGTTTTTAAGCACATTCTTATTGTTAGGAAATTTCCCTTCCTTGCAGTTATGTGACTGAATTCCCCTTTCCCTTGCTGTTTACAGGGTCCACCTATAGCTCCTGGAGGTCATCTAGAACTTTGTCACAAAGCATCTCCATCTAGAAGTCAACAATGGCTCATTGAATCTTTCTCCTGCATTGAATCTCTCACTTCCTCTGCTATGAACAACCAGAAAAAGCTCTCTGCTTTTAAAGGGCTCATATACTTCAGAGAAGGCAATGGCACCCCACTCCAGTACTCTTGCCTGGAAAATCCCATGGGTGGAGGAGCCTGGTGGGCTGCAATCCATGGAGTCATGAAGAGTCAGACATGACTGAGCGACTTCACTTTCACTTTTCACTTTCATGCATTGGAGAAGGAAATGGCAACCCACTCCAGTGTTCTTGCCTGGAGAATCCCAGGGACGGGGGAGCCTAGTGGGCTGCCGTCTATGGGGTCGCACAGGATCGGACACGACTGAAGTGACTTAGCAATAGCAGCAGCAGCAGCATACTTCGATTAGATCCACCTGGATAATCTATGTCAAGGTCAACTGTGCCATATATTGTAAACTTAATTATAGGAATAAAATTCATCCTATTCACTGTGCCTTGAAATATGCAGGGTGTGTATAACAGGGATGGGAAATCTTGGAAACATATCTTAGATTCTGCTTACCACAGACTTAAAGTTTCTCCTAAAATAAACATATTCTTATATATTTCAAGTAAATGAGGTTCCAATTCATCCATATATCCAAGTTGGATAGTTCAGGTTTGTCCAATCCCTACACCACACCGTACAAGAAGAATGTTTTAGTAACATCTGGAGAATAATCTTTACTTTTATCCCCACTGAGAGAGTGCCATCTCAGACCTTAACAACTGTGGTCAGACTGCACCTGCTTCTCCCTATTTACACCACAGCCTCTTCTTACTCTACACCACCTTTCAGTCCGTCATTAAATTCAGCTTGCTAAAAACGGAATCTGATTTTTTTTTAATTTCTGTTATTAAGAATATATTTTGGTTCTCTCCCTTTTTTATGTAAATTTCAAAGTCCTTGACATCTTAATATAAATCTGTGAGGGCAGCAAGCAGTGTGAAAGAAATGCCTGCTTTATAACATGCATTTGATAAAATCTTTTAACCAAATTATAGACAAAAGTTAAGTTTAAAAATCATCCTATTTAACTTGCTCAACTTCAACTTCTGCCACTTTACCTCACTCTGTGTTCCAACGACATTAAACATCTCACCTTTCACAGACTACACAGCCATTTCACACATTTCTTTTTGTCTTGACACATGCTCTTAGCTATTCCTGTAAAACCTTTTCTCACAATCTCTGCCTTCTCATTTTTCAAGATGCATCCCAAATGTTTCCTCCAGTGTGAACTCTTCTATAAACCCCTAAATATTTTAGTTTCTTCTCTTTTCTACCATATTAATGATGTTGTGAAGTTATATGTGGTAAAATCATGTTAGAGAGAGTCCTGTAATGTGACTGTGCTTGGTATGTGGTAAGATTATAATTCACTTTTGTGAAACATGGTGGGCTGGAAATATTCCCTTTCTTATAGCAAATCAGGGAAAAAAAGTTGCATGTTAAAAAATAAGTGCAATCACAATCTTGACTCATAATGAATTTAATTTTTGGATTCACTAAACAGAACAAGTAGGTGATACCTACCTAAAAGAATAAATTAGAATTGCAGTCCAGGATATGCATAGAAGTCCACTACTGCAGAGGAATGGAATCAATACCAACAGTGGTCCACACTGGGGAGGTATAGGGACTAGAAGTGAGAGATGGCTGGGAAGAGTAAGTGGGCTCTGCAGCAGTTGGTGTGTTTTAATTTCCAACCCAAGGTCAGTTAACAGTAACATCAGAATCAACTTTCAGGAAAGAACTGTGAATCTGGAATATATTAGGAGTTGCTGACATTCGGGATATCAAGGGGCACAATGTCAGAGNAGTGGGCTCTGCAGCAGTTGGTGTGTTTTAATTTCCAACCCAAGGTCAGTTAACAGTAACATCAGAATCAACTTTCAGGAAAGAACTGTGAATCTGGAATATATTAGGAGTTGCTGACATTCGGGATATCAAGGGGCACAATGTCAGAGGGTAAAAAACAAAACATTTTACAAAATTTCAACAAAAAGAATTTATTTCTTATGAGTATCAAACTTATCAATATGAATTTTCTTTCACAGTCCCAGACTTTTTCATGTAAGTGAAATCACAGTTTTTGAAAATCCACTCATCTTTCAAAATTTTCTTTCAATGATATTTGAGATATTAAAATTATAAGAAAAAATTTTTAAATGAAAACAATCAAAATACATATATAGGACAAGGAATTAGAGACATACATACTGAATTACTAAATACAGTCTGATAAGCCAAAAAAATTATCTCTCAAAGATACCCAAGTCTTAAAACGAGGAACCTGTGGATATCACATGTCAAAAAAAAAGGGACTTTGCAAATGTAGTTAAATTAAAGATCATGAGATGAGGAGATTACCCTAGGTTTTCTGGTTGGGCCCTAAATGCAATTAAATATATCCTTATGAAAGAGGAATATTGAATACACTCAGAGAAGGTGAAATGAGGATGAAGCAGAGAGACTTGAAAATGCTGTCTTTGATGATTAGAAAAATGTGACTAGGATTCAAGGAAAGCTGGCAGCCACCAAAATTTGGAAGAAATGAGGTTGGATTCTTTCCTAGAAACTCTGGAGAGAATGTGGACCTGCTGACACGTTCATTCCAGCCCACTAACAAAATTTTGGATGTCTGGGTTAGAACTGTGAGCAAATTTTTTAAGATGCCATGTGTTATAGCTGCTACAGGACACTGGTACATACAGAATGATAAAAGAAATAGACAGGTAAGTCAGGAAAAAAATAGCTTTATATGTGTTAAGATAGATATATGAGATTGGTAGTGATACAAGAGAAATTTCAGTTTTCTAACCAGTCTTAACAATTAAGGCTTTCCAGTTAGGTTTACTTCATTTTTTACTTTAGCTAATTTTCAAATAACTAGAATAACTGAGTGAGGGATAACAGAGAGATACACAGATGAATGCAGAGAGTTTTGAAAGGTAAAAACAAGCAATTCAAAAATCTGATGGAAAACAAAACTGTATGAAGTAATTCATGAAAGTGTAATATAAAATTGCATCAGTATTCAGGAATTTATTTCCATTCTAAAGGCATCATCCAAAAGTATTAATATATATGAAATATTTTATTACTGAAGAAATTACTTAATAAATCTGGCTAAAATATGACAATCCCCTCACAGCAGTTCAGATGTCATTTAAAAAAGACATCATGCTAGTCATCTGTTTAAAATCTTCCAATGACAATTGACATAAAGCAAACTTTCTTCCTATGACCAGCAAGGGACTTATATAGGCCACATCTTGTTTATCTATTCAGTCTCCTCATGGTTAGTCTCCTCTTTTTTATACCTCCAGCAGCCTGTGACTCAACCCTGTCAGTATGCATTTTGCTCTTGTACACACCAAGGTATTTCCAGTCTTAATGCCTTTGCTTATCTTGTTCCCTCTGCAATCATTCCCCAGGTTTTTTCATGATTGTTTGTTTCAAGCATTCAAGAATCTATCCAACCTATTCTATAGAAATCTAGTTAATAACTAGTTTCTTCCTATCACAATCTACTTTTTTTCAATTTATTCACTAGTTTATTTTTCTATTGCAACTAGAACTTTGAGCAAGAATTCTGACTTATCCAAAACTGCATAACACAGAGTTGTGCCTGACAGGAGACAGGCATTGAAATATTAGTTGAGTGAATAAATACCTCTAGAGGGAATAGCATGCTTTCACTTTTGACTTTTGAATTATTTCTGTTTACTCTCTTTAGGCCTTGTTGACTGTGCATTGGTGCCAGTCCTTTCCTCTCAACATAATATTCTTAATTTTTTTTTTCTTTCAAGATACTATGAAATATCATCATCGTTCATTTTCCAAACCCAGGTACTACCAATCTAAGTCAAATTATTGTCAGTTAAGAATTTAAAGTTGCAAAGTCTTAATATTAATTTCCTTAATTAAATTCATTTCTTTTTACTGAGAGCAACTTGTTTGGATTAGCAAGATAAGTTAGTGACAAAATAAAATCAAATTTGAAAGATTTTAGGAAAAAGCTTTAGCGTCTAGATTCTTACATCTCTGTTCAAGAATTTGATCTCCCATATCTCCCCTAGAGAGGAGACTTTCCATCACTCAGAGTAGCCACTCCTTCAGTTACTTATTAAGTGTCAACTATATGTTTGGATCTTTGATAATAGAAGTGGATAAAAACAAAGCCTCACCTTCAGAACTTACATTCTAGTGGGGAAGATATCCAATTACCAAATAAATGAGTAAATATGTATTATGTTAGACGGAGATAGATGCAGTAGAGGAAGAAAACCTAAGTGACAATAGAAGCAATAAATGCAATGGTTGTGAATTTGTTACTCATTATCACCATCTCTCAACACTGAGAGAAACACTTGCCCTCATGATGAGCAGAGTTCTAGGGGAACCAAAGATGTAATCTATCTTTATATGTGAAGAAAGGACATTCTAGGTAGAAAAAATAAACAGTGAGAAATCCTTGAGTGAAAGAAAAAAAGAAAGAGACAGCAAGATAGTCTTGTCTGGAAAATCACACGGACAGAGGTGCCTGGTGAGCTATAGTCTACGGTGTTGCTAAGAGTCAGACAAAAATGAGCATGCATGTACACACACACACACACACACACACACACACACAGTTGGGAGAGCAATGTGAGTAAAAGAAAGAGTGGTTGCAGATGAGGTTTGAATGGCTAAAAAAGTGCTGGGGGCAGGTCATAAGGGGTCTTCTAGACCATTTTAAGAATTTAAACTTTAAATCTGAATAAAATGGCTAGCCAAGGGAAGGTCTGAATGGAGCAATAACATGATCTGAAATATTTAAAATTAGTCATCATGGCTGCCATGTTGAGAAGGTACTTTTCCTTCATTTCAACTAAGAAAAACTCTGAAGATTAAGAATCTTCTAATTTCAGTCAAAAAATAAAAATTTAAAGTGGATAAGGAAATACATAATTGCTAAACAGACTATCTCTTGATAAATAAACTACAGTACCAGTTCTTAAATCAAACCACTGAAAATGTCTAATATTCAAGAGATTTTGGTTTACAAAAGATGTAATTCTATATGTTTAGTAATTATTCTATAATACTAAAAAAAAAAGAGATGCTTTTATATGTATAGTTTTTTGCTGATTTTAAGCATTTTCTCCTAGTATTCTGACAATTATTCTTCTTTACTGTGGTTAACCTTCAAATCCTTGTATCTGCACTTGTATAACTATCTTGAGTTATATAGTTAACAGTTAATAACTTTTCTGAATTGAAGTGACTGTTCTTCCTTTGTTTACTCTTTGAGCCTATGATTACTAAATTTGGGTGAGAAATGTAAGAATTTAAGTGTAGGATGCACTTTACAATTGGGTAAGTCCTTGCCCAATTTTGTGGGATAGTATTGTCCCCCTCAAAAATGATGAACAGAAATACTTTTTTGAGAATTTCTATTTCTAGGTTTGGTTTAGCTTACACTGAATTTTTAGATTTATGCCTTCACTGGCACTTTAAAATGTGATAAATACACCTTCCTCTCATATCTCAATGGTTGTTAAAAAATACTGTTTAAATTTTAATTATTGGATAAGAATTACTAAAATAAATGGAGTAATATGAAAATCACAGTCATATAAATTGACCATTTCAGATGAAAATGGTGCATGAGAAAACTTCATAGACAATCAAAATTATATTCATATGTCCTTTCTCTTTAACTAATTTTTATTTTCTCAAGAATAAAATCTATTTTGGACTAAATTATGAAGAATACAGATACATTAGCACAAAATTAGTAATATGGACAAAATTACAGAAAAGAATTATAGCCTGACTTCAACTTAGTAAAGAGAAATATACTCCAAAATTATATGTTCCCTCGAGAGCTTTGTTAAAGTGTAGATTATGCTCTTAAATTATCAACTGTATTTGAAAGAATAAGTTCCAAAGGAGAATTTGACTCACTGAGTTAAAATTGCATACCATGTGATAAGATATCTGAATATAAGAAAGACAAAGAGGTTTTGTAATATTATCTATGGGTTAGCAATACATAATCCTAAAATGTAATATTCTAGGTCATACATATCAACAAACTGAATACTAATGGAAAAATGCCACTGGGAATCTTTATTGTCTCTAATCTAAGCTTTAGTTTGTTTTTCTATTAATAAAATTGATTAAGTTCCCTGACAAGTTGTTTCACAAGGCATACACCCAAACTAATTAAGCTTGTTTTCTTAAGGATTTATGACTTATGGTTGATTGACTTTGTAACTGAATTATATACTAATCTTCTTGCTTTATAACCCCTGACATTTTTGGCTTTACAATATTCCTTTTACGAGATAATATCTTTAGGAATCTGTTCACAGAAACAACTGTTACTCTAGAGTACAATCTAAAATAGACTCAGTGTTTCCACCCTGCTCAATATTAGAGCAATAGAAATGCTCATAAGTAAAAGAAGCCATATCAAAGAAATGATATAATACATCCCAGACACAGCCATCATGAGACGATCAGTCATACTAAAAGCAGGTAATACATGTACATATAATCAAGTATCAGAGGAATAACCACAGTGAAATGAATGTGTAAGTAATACAAATACAAGGTAATACAAAGAAAGGTAATACAAACTTTTCTGGACCTAATACTGTGGTTTGAAAGTAGTTGTGATAATTGAGAGCACAAAGTACCTAGTGTTTCTAGCTATGAAAAATACTGTAACTATTTTATACAATATCATTTTGAACCTCCATATGCAAAATCATTTCAGACTGTCACTGCAGCCATGAAATTAAAAGACATCTTTTCTAGGGAAGAAAAGCTATCGCAAACCTAGATAGCATATTACAAAGCAGAGACATCACTCTGTGACAAAGGTCCACATAGTCAAATCTATGGCTTTTCCAGTAGTCATGTATGGATGTGAGAGTTGAACCATAAAGAAAGTTGAGCACAAAAGAATTCATGCTTTTGAACTGTGGTGCTGGAGAAGACTCTTGAGAGTCCCTTGGATTGCACAGAGATCAAACCAGTTCAATTCTAAAGGAAATCAACTCTGAATATTCATTGGACGACTGATGCTAAAGCTGAAGCTTCAATATTTTGGCCACCTGATGTGAAGAACTGAGTCATTGGGAAAGACCCTGGTGCTAACAAAAACTGAGGGCAGGAAGAAAAGAGGGCGATAGAGGATGAGATGCTTATATGGCATCAATGACTCAATGGACATGAGTTTGAGCAAAATCAAGGAGACAGTGAAGGACAGGGAAACCTGATGTTCTGCAGTCCATGAGGCCACAGAGTCAGACATGACAGAGCAACTAAACCACAAAAATGACATACAAAAGCTACAGAAATTTGTCATAGTAGCCCAAGAATTTAACAATGATGATGCTCTCATTTTAAAAATATGTGATCAGGCTTTTCCTTTCCATTTATATTGGAAAAGGGAATTTATTGTAAGGTCATCTGAAATATTATGTTGCTGCTGCTAAGTCACTTCAGTCGTGTCCGACTCTGTGCGACCCCATAGATGGCAGCCCACCAGGCTCCCCCGTCCCTGGGATTCTCCAGGCAAGAACACTGGAGTGGGTTGCCATTTCCTTCTCCAACGCATGAAAGTGAAAAGTGAAAATGAAGTCGCTCAGTCACGTCCGACCCTCAGCAACCCCATGGACTGCAGCCTACCAGGCTCCTCCGTCCATGGGATTTTCCAGGCAAGAGTACTGGAGTGGGGTATTATGCATATTAGTTCACTCTAGTAGCCCTTTGTTTTTTTAAATTTGCTTATGTACTCTCCTGTGGAATATCAGAACTTTCTTATTTGGACCACCAATTATAAAATCTAGAGAGAGCAAGTGGGTTATATTCATGCAGTTCTTCAGTTCATTTCACTAACTCAGTTGTGTCTGACTCTTTGCGACCCCATGAACTGCAGCACGCCAGGCTTCCCTGTCCATCACCAACTTCTGGAGCTTGCTCAAACTCATGTCCATCAACTTGGTGATGCCATCCAAACATCTCATCCTCTGTTGTCCGCTTCTCATCCAGCCTTCAATATTTCCCAGCATCAGGGTCATTTCCAATGAATCGGTTCTTCACATCAGGTGGCTAAAGTATTGAAGTTTCAGCTTCACCATCAGTCCTTCCAATGAATATCCAGGACTGATTTCATTTAGGATGAACTGTTTGGATCTCCTTGCAGTCCAAGGGACTCTCAAGAGTCTTCTCCAACACCACAATTCAAAAGGATCAATTCTTCAGTGTTCAGCTTTCCTTATGGTCCAGCTCTCACATCCATACATGACTACTGGAAAAACCATAGCATNCCTTGCAGTCCAAGGGACTCTCAAGAGTCTTCTCCAACACCACAATTCAAAAGGATCAATTCTTCAGTGTTCAGCTTTCCTTATGGTCCAGCTCTCACATCCATACATGACTACTGGAAAAACCATAGCATTGGCTAGACGGACCTTTATAGGCAAGTAATGTCTCTGCTTTTTAATATCTGTCTAGGTCTGTCATTACCTGCTTTTCCAAGGAGCAACTGTCTTTTAATTTCATAGCTGCAGTCACCAACAGCAGTGCTTTTGGAGCCCCCGCCAAAAATAAACTCTGCCACTGTTTCCATTATTTCCCCACCTATTTGCCATGAAGAGATGTGGCCAGGTGCCATAGACTTAGTATTCTGAATGTTGAGCTTAAAGTAAATTTTTTCACTCTCCTCTTTCACTTTTATCAAGAGGCTCTTTAGTTCTTCTTCGCTTTCTGGCATTAGGGTGGTATCTTCTATGTATCTGAGGTTATTGATATTTCTCCCAGCAATCTTGATTCCAGCTTGAGCTTCATTCAGCCTAGCATTTCTCATGATGTACTCTGCATATAAGTTAAAAAATCTGGATGACAATATACAGCCTTGATGTACTCCTCTCCTGATTTAAAACCAGTCTGTTTTCCATGTCTAGTTCTAATTGTTGCTTCTTGACTGCATACAGATTTTTCATGAGGCATGTCAGGTGGTCTGGCATTCCCATCTCTTTAAGAATTTTCCACACTTTGTTGTGATCCACACAGTCAAAGGCTTTGGCATAGGCAATAAAGCAAAAATAGATGTTTTTTCTGGAATTCTCTTGCTTTTTCAATGATCCAGCGGTTGTTGGCAATTTGATCTCTAGTCCTTCTGTCTTTTCAAGATGTTGGAGGAATAGGATGGGGAGACCACTTTCTCCCCTACAAATTCATCAAAAGATCATTTGAATGTATTTCTTAAATATGTGCTATTTATTTGTTCTAGCTAATTGAATAAGTTTTTGCTTCAAATTTAGCTCTCTGTTGTCTAGGCCTGCTTTCATCTTATTTTCAGCACTGAATTGTTCTTATGTTCTTATTTCCATCACTCTTATTCCCAGAATCCAACTTTAGTTGATATTTACCATTTTATTTATGATATTTACTACTTATGCTATTATTACCAAATTTCAGTTGATATTACTATCATGCTCACCTCAGTGAAAGACAAGTAAAGTCTGTTATCTGTCTACAAGGAGATCAAACCTGTCAATCCTAAAGGAAATCAACCCTGAATATTCATTGAGAGGACTGGTGCTGAAGCTCTAATAATTTGGCCACCTGATACGAAGAGCTGATTCACTGGAATAGACCCTGATGCTGGGAAAGATTGAAGGCAGGAGGAGAAGGAATGACAGAGGATGAGAGGGTAGGATGGCATCACTGAATCAATGGCCATGTGTTTGAGCAAACTCCTAGATATGGTGAAGGAGACAGGGAAGGGGACAGGTGAAGGAGACAGGGAAGCCTGGTGTGCTGCAGTCTATGGGGTCCCAAAAAGTCAGACATGTCTGAAAGACTGAACAACAACAAATCTATCTATACACATGAGTCCAAGGAAACGTTCCTTGTTCCTAGTTATAAAAAAACATAACCTGGAAATCAAGTTTTTAAATTCACCTCAAAGTTCTAAAGCCTAACATGTATATTTGAATCCTTAACTGTGGGACAGAGAGAAAAATAATTTAGGCATCTGGAAAGTGTATTTTCAAGATTTTTTATATAGGTAGGAGATTAACTCTTGATTGCAGGAAAAAAAAAACATGCAAAACACAAAACTGCTTTCATTTTATTTTTATTGCAACTTAAAGATCTGATAGATATTTGTGTACCTGTTAAACAGCAGAGTGCGTGAGCTCACTTCAAGCGAAGAGTAAACAGATTGAAGGCTCTTGTTTGTTTAGCTTCTAGACAAAAAAGAAGCTAGGCTTTTCAACAGTACATCAACTGAGAACCTCCAGATGTACAAGCTGGATTTAGAAAAGGCAGAGATCAAATTGCCAACATCCACTGGATCACAGAAAAAACAAGGGAATTCCAAAAAACATCTACTTCTGCCTCATTGACTATGCTAAATACTTTGTGTGAATCACAACAAACTGTGGATAATTCTTAAAGAGATAGGAATATCAGACCATTTTACCTACCTACTGAGAAAACCTGTATGCGGGTCAAGAAGCAACAGTGAGAACCAGACATAGAACAATGAACTAATTCATAACTTGGAGAGAAGTACATCTAGGCTGTATACCGTCACCCTGCTTATTTAATTTATATGCAGAGTACATCATACGAAATGATGGGCTGGATGAAGCACAAGCTAGAATCAAGATTGCCAGGAGAAATATCAGTAACCTCAGATATGCAGATAACACATAGAGACCACTGATGGCAGAAAGAGAAGAGGACCTCTTGATGAAAGTGAAAGAGGAGAGTAAAAAAGCTGGCTTAAAACTCAACATTCAAAAAATGAAGATCCCGTCCCTTCATGGCAAATAGATGGGGAAACAATGGAAACAGTGACAGATTTCATTTTCTTGAGTTCCAAAATCACTGCAGATGTTGACTGGAGCCATGAAATTAAAAGATACATGCTCCTTGGAAGAAAATCTATAACAAACCTAGACAGCATATTATAAACCAAAGATATCACTTTGCGACAAAGGTCAATATAGTCAAACCTATGGTTTTTCCAGTTGTCATGTATGAATGTGAGAGTTGGCCTATAAAGAAAGCTGAGCACTGAAGAATTGATGTTTTTGAACTGTGGTGTTGGAGAAGACTCTTAAAAGTCCCTTGGATTACAACTAGATCAAACCAGTCAGTTCTAAAGAAATCATCCCTGAATATTCATTGGAAGGACTGATGCTGAAGCTCCAATACTTGGGAGACCTGATGTGAAGAGCCAATTGACTGGAAAAGACCCTGATGATAGAAAAGATTGAGGGCAGGATAAGGGGGGTAACAGAGGATGAGATGGTTATATGGTATCATCAGCTCAATGGACATGAGTTTGAGCAAACTCTAGGAGATACTAAAGGATAGGGAAGCCTGGTGCACTGGAGTTCATGAGGTCACAAAGAATCAGACAGGACTGAGCGATTGAACAACAACAAAACAAGAGGACAGCATCCACCCAGAAGCCTAGCCTACCACCATCAACAGCTCTGTAGTACAAACACACATCCATTCAGTAAGAGGCCACATGAATGTATACACAACACACCTTGCCAGTCAGAATCATCAGCTATACCACTAACCATTTGCTATTAGCTTATTTTGGCGGAGGGGGATATTATTTTAACTGTGGTAAAAGACACATAAAATTAGCATTTTAACCATTTTTAGTGTAAACATGTGCTTTTTAAAAATAAATTTATTTTTAATTGGAGGATAATTGCTTTATAACACTGTAGTGGTGTCTGCCATACAACAACATGGATCTGCTTGTAGGGTGGTAATAGATATTCTGACATAGAGAACAGACTTTGGACACAACAGAGGTGGAGGGGGAGAGGGAGAAGGTGGGACAAACTGAAAGAGTAACCTTGAAACAAATATATTACCATATGTAAAATGATAGCTAATGGGAAGTTACCATGTAACACAGGAAGCTCAACGTGGTACTCTGTGACAAGCATTTGCTTTGACTCATTTGTATGAGTCAGATTAGGGGACTTACAGTTTTTTAAGTTTATGTATCATAAACAGCAAAGTAATCATATAAATTCTCCCTGAATGATAGCCTTGTTGTCCTTTCTGACTTATGCTGGAAATCTGCATGCAGAAGGCACTGAATGGTCAAAGCAAACACACAGGCATGGTCTTAACCAGAACAAAAATTCATTAATGATTAGAAGAGGATGCAAACAAACAGCAGGCCAAGATGAGGCATCAAAGCACTGGTTTCTTGAAGGGATCTAAAACATCAAACACAGCTTAAAAATAAAAGATCCCTTTTTCTGCCTTGAGACACTTCTGTCACCTCAAAGTAACAGATGAGATCTAATGATGTGTGCAATATGATTTAAAGACAAGAAGGCTTCTCAGATTTGGGCTTCTTGTTATTTATACTTTATTATTCATTCAGATTGACAGCCCATAGGACTAACTTTTGTTCTTCAACAAACTGCATTCTATGGGTCCGTAACTCCAGGTGTGTTTATAATAAGCAATCAAGACAGACCAGATAAAGACAACTAAAAACATTAATAATCACTTCCTTGGTTATCTCTATGCTAGCAAATGGAACACAGTGTTGGTGAGGTCTAGTAAAAGTCAAAAGTTGCCTCTCCCTGAGAAGTAGAGGACAGGTCATAGTGATAAAAGGTATTTTCATATGCTTAAGAATTTATCTAATACCACTCATCCCCTGAATCGGAGACTATTGTATAAGAATGCTAGCCTAACTAAGAAAGCTGCACAGCATTTCTTAAAAATACCATTTAACTATTTGTTTCACACTATGTTTTAAGATATGTAAACAAGAGAAAAAAATCTTATTGGTTGAAAATGTTACAATTATTCAAAAGTTAAAATGATGCTTGGGGCTGGTGCAGGGGGATGATCCTGAGGGATGATGTGGGGTGGGAGGTGGGAGAGGGGTTCATGTTTGGGAGCTCATGTACGCCCGTGGAGGATTCATGTCAATGTATGCCAAAACCAATACAGTATTGTAAAGTAAAATAAAGTAAAAATTTAAAAAAAAAGTTAAAATGAGAAGAGAGAAATCCAAGTGATTATGATTCGCATGAATAACTGATGTAAAGCCATCCCAATTTCAGTGAATCCTAAGTCTGATTGCTGGTGAAAATTTTAGTCTCTGATACATACTAGAAATTATATTTTAACAGCCCTGTTAGATAACTCCAATGCAGGTGGTATCCGAGCACATTTTCGGAAATACATGAAATGATCCAGATGCATCAGTTCACAGATATTGAAGGACACATATAAGCATGGCTCTTTGTTATAGAATTACTATCCAGTTTCCTAGTACTTAAATTACTACATTAAAAGTCCTGGGAAGAATCATAATGATGAACATTATGGTTGCAGCAGACATTATGTTTATGCTTAATGTATTCTGTATGAATTATACAATGGCTCATTTTTTGAATTGGCAATCTACATGTCCATGCTCTTTTTAACCACCATCCTCAATTAAAGAGAACACCTCAATGCTCAAACACTTTGAAACAATAGAAGGTAATTTTTTTAAAAAGCAAAATGACTGTTTGGAAAGTCAGGTAGGTATGCTAACTACTTTAAGTGCATTTGTGTGTATATGCAATGATTATCTTTGCCTATTAAAACTGTTTAAATTATGTCAGTTGCTACTATTAAGCAGTAAATTTGTATATCTGTGCTTATAACACATAGAGATCAAACATGGGAAGTTTCCTAATTCCTAAGGAAGAAAGAATGATGCTATATCATAATCCTGTTTTTTCTGCTTATTTTGAAGACACAGGATGAATGTCAGTTAGGCAAATAAATAACAGTTCTACTCTAGGCTACTGTTTTCTGTGTGGGCCAGACTCATGTAACATATTTTCATTCTTTATATATACATAAATACATACATACATACATACATACATACATACATGATATATTTAGCTTTTGGTGAACAAATGTCAGATTCATGATCACCGAAGAAGAAGATTTAGCTTTGGGACCAGGGACCAGGCTTGATCATTCAAAGCTTCTGACATAGACATCAGACGGGGGATGGAGAGTAATCCCCTCTCTAGTCTTAGCAAGGGAGTTATATACTTATTTTAATGATTTAGGATTTAGATTTAGGATTACAACAATAGAAAGATCTTACCAGACCCACTCCTATAATATACATTTACGATGATGGGATTAGTCAGAAGGTTACTGTTAAGGAGAAACATGCCCTCAAGCAAGATACATGGTTATATTGATTAAGACAAAGTGGTATAGAAAAAAAAGTTTGTCCTATTCTCCTTGAGAACCCCAGACCCCTCTTCCCATGCCCCCTCTGGGGGACCCTGGACTTTTTATCAATTCCTATGTAGGAGTTGACTCTCTCATATATAGAGAGAGATAAAATATATAAAATGGTAATTATATATCATAATATATTAATATATCATAAACACACACACAAACAGCTCCCTGACTTAGTATGGTTTAAGCTTTTCTGACTTTACGATGGTACAAAGAGCAAAAGCACTATGCATTTAGTGAGAAGAGTATTTTGAATTTTGATTTTTTTTCCCACATTAGCAATATGCAGAACAGTATTCTCCCCTGATTCTGGGTTACAATAGCAAGCAACAGCTCCCAGTCATCTATGTGATTATAAGGGTAAACAACCAATATAGTTATAATAATTCTGTACCCATAAAAATATTGTTTTTCACTCTCAGAAAGATATTCAATGAATTACATGAGATATTCAACACTTTATTATCAAGCAGGTTTTCTGTCATACAGCTTTGTCCAACTGTAGGGTAAGTGTTCTGAGCATCATGAGCTAGCCACCCTACTCCAGTGTTCTTGCCTGGGAAATCCCATGGATGGAGGAGCCTGGTGGGCTGCAGTCCACGGGGTCTCTAAGAGTCAGACAAGACTGAGTAACTTCACTTTCACTTTTCACTTTCATGCATTGGAGAAGGAAATGGCAACCCACTCCAGTGTTCTTGCCTGGAGAATCCCAGGGATGGGGGAGCCTGGTGGGAGGCCATCTATAGTGTTGCACAGAATCAGACACAACTGAAGTGACTTGACAGCAGCAGCAGCAGCCTAAGTTCTAATGTTCAGGAGATTAAGTGTATTAAATGCACTTTCAACTTAGAATATTTTCAATTGATAATGGGTTATTGGGACATAACCCTATCATAAGCTGATGAAGATCGATCTATCAAGCTCTATCAAGAGAGAATATAGATCCCAACTGGCAGTATTGTCATTGGAAATTGGAAGTGATTCATTTTATCTTTTGTTTTGCGGTTACTGTCCTTTAATCACGTTATTAAAGGATGAAGGACATAAGAATGCTGAGACCAGTGAGTTTGCAAGATTGTATTTTTTCTTAAGCAGTCCTAGGTCAAAGATGTTTTACATACCGCAATGTATTATTCACACATACAATTATCTACAGAGCAAGAAACCACATAGCACAGGAGACAATCCATTTAATTCCTTTCTCTACTTGCTGCATGTAAGAAAAAATAAGGAGACAGTTCTTAGCTATGTGCTCTCCAATTTTAGATTGAGATCAAGACTATAACCACTGAGGGAATGGGGAAGAGGGAAAAGTTTTCCACATACCTCATGTGCTGGTCATGTAAAGAGGAATAAAATAATTTTCCATTTAAAGTCATGCCTAGCTAATGATCTTTTAAATAAGTTTCTTTTAATTATCCACTAATATATAGTTGAAGCTTTCAAAGGAAAACACACACACACCAAATATAAGAGTGAGAGACACCTAGACAGTTGTCACATCTCAGGAGTAAAATCTTCTAATTACAACATCCATGAAACTGAAACCATAATATTAGTTATGTCACATTGCTTGTCATATAAAAGAGAAACTTAGAGCTCCTAATAATATCTGAGTTTTGTCTGGGAATAAAACTCAGATAAAAGAAAGGAATAAAACTTGTAAAGGTATAAGCAAGGAATAAAAAACACTTTCCCCCAAATTTCATCCATTTAATTCCAATGGAATGGCAATAAATCCATCTCATTCAGTCCCAACATGAAATTTGGCCTGATGAAAGAACATTTAGTCAGTTCATTGTCCTGATTGAGCATTTTATCTATAAAAGCAGATTTCAAGACTCCAGATGACTTTCAAATTACTGATTCTACCACCAGCTGCTGCAATACAGTGCAAGTTTTCGGCTGTGAAACACATTTTTGTAAACTTCAATACCAGTGCTTTGGCTCACTTTTTAACAGGTGCCAGGCTGCAAAGAGAGACGAAGCACCAGGAGAGCAGAGAAAAGATTTCTGAGACAAAACTAACCTCTTCCACTGGAATATACTTGCCTCTTGGTGCTTATGATTTTTTAGCTATAGTTTGATCAATCTACACTTGAATCCTTGGTTGCTGCGGTAGTTGTTCTTGAGAGGCAGACTAGTTTCAGTTTTACTACAGTGGAATGGAGAATGAAGACCATCCTATCAGAACAGCATTGGTTCTACTAATTCTAAAGCTAATTGAAAGCTTTATTTTAAAAAAAAAATCACATAAAATAATTTATGGGTGATTTCTTCAAAATAAAATAGTTTCAAAGGAATTTATGGTAAATGTTGAAAATAATTTGGGTGAATTAAGTGTTTTTAAAGAAATAAGAAAAATTTAGAAAGAATGTGTTGAGGCAGAAAATTACTGCATAGATTTTTTTTTTTTTAATTGCCTCTTATCCACGTGTTGGCTTGGTAAATTTTTTCCCTAAGTTTTGAATTTTCATAGCTCTAGGTCACTCCTCATTTAAAAACTGACTCCAGAATGAGCTAAAGGAAGCTCACAAAGACACCTGGCTTATTCAGAGACTCGAGTTATTTCAAAGAGGATTTCTAAATGCAATCACTATATTCATATATAAAGGACAGTCATGTTTGGCCATAAAAGCAAGGCTTTATTACTAAGAAATGTCCTTCCTAAAATAATATTTGCAACATGTTTTGAAGCACAGTTGATTCAAAAACAACATACATTTTATTTTTGGTTTTCTCTTAAAATGATTTATTAAATTCTAACAAAGTTAAATATTGAGAAAAAAATGACTACTGAATCATTAACTTGCTTCACAATTATCAATAAATTTTATTAACTTTACTATGAAATACTTTCAAGTAGAAAACAGTTTTTATGATAGCTTCTCACCTAACCCTCTACCCCGTTCTCTGGCCAAGCTTTTTTTTTTCTCCAAGTCTTTTCCTCTATCCCACACTCAAGCATTTTCTCCACAATTTGTTCATTTTGCTTCCTAAGCCTGAAATCCCCTACCTACCGTTTCTTCACCTTAATGACTTTAGCTCATTCTTTATGTATCATCTAGTTATAACTTTTTTCTGCATGGTCTCCCTGAAGATACCCTCTCGCCACTTTACTCTCACTCATCTTACTGCATCCTTTGTAGTTATATTCTGCCCAATATGTCTATCCAAGTTTCTGTCTCTTTCTGCTATGCATTGCTCTGAATCTATCCCTCTTCACCATGGGATGTTAACTGTAATTACTCTTTACTCTGTTTTCTCATTCTCTCATATGAATCCCTGAATTCTTTGGGGACAGAAAAGAAAAGAAAGAAAAGAATGTGAAGTCACTCAGTCATGTCTGACTCTTTGCGATCCCATGGACTGCAGGCTCCTCCATCCCACGTTCCTTCATCCATGGAATTTTTCAGCTAAGAGTCCTGGAGTGGTTGCCATTTCCTTTTCCAGGGGATCTTCCTGATCATGGAATTTTCCAGGCAAGAGTATTGGAGTGGGTATCCATTTCCTTCTCCAGGGGATCTTCCCGACCCAGGGATCGAACCCTGGTCTTCCTCATTGTGGACAGACGCTTTACCGTCCGAGCCACCTGGGAAGCCCTTGGAGATAGAAGCTATAACTAATCAACTTTGAATACCAGAACCCATCTTTGTGACTGAACAAGGATTAATCCATTGTTTGTTAAATAAACATATAAAAGAAGTAAATATACTGCCCACAACCCCTGTTACATCAGTGTTGATTTATGAGGGGCAATAAATCCTTACATTGCCTGTGTTTATACAAACTGATCTTCTCTAAGGTACTCTTGAAAAAGAATTTGGAAGTTTCTGACACTATAATAAAGTCATCAATAATTGCATGGATGGTTTCTGCATTTATGTCTGTTTGAGGAAGAAGTGAATTGATTTGCATTAAGTGCATATTTTTTTATGGCATACACACACACACACACACACACACACACACACAAACTAAGAACTTAGGAGCTGAGTGGAGGCATGCGGGTAATACAGAGAAAAGAGAAGATGAGAGGGATGAGAGACGAGAAAGACCAGGCCAAGTGGCATCTGAAAAGAGTCTATGGGTAAAAGGGTCTCACAATACATGTTGATGGTTTAAGCAAATGTTTAAAGATGGCAACATCCGCCTTTAATTCTAACATGTTAGCATTATTGTGAAGTAAAACCCTCTGTTAATCTTAGGTTAAGACCATCATGAAATATAAATGCCTCCAGAATGCTTTTGTTTTATGTTACTTCTGTGCAAACAAGGGAAATAGGGCTGAGTTTCAAGTTAAGGCAGAGAAAAGAGACAAGGACAGCCCCAGGAGATGAGACACACGGGATTTTCAGCAGCATCAAAAACTTGGAAGCCAAATGTGCCATGAAATTTTAAGCTCCAGAGAATTCACTGAAATCTATTGAAGGTCATTGGACAGAGATTTGGTTTGCAGGCCTGCTCAGTCGCTTCAGTCATGTCCAGATCTTTGCAGTCCCGTGAGCTGTAGCCTGCCAAGTTCCTCTATCTGTGAAATTCTCCAGGCAAGAATATTGGAGTGGGTTGCCGTGCCCTCCTCTGGGGATCTTCCCAACCCAGGGATCAAACCCGTGTCTCCTGAATTTCCTGCACTGCAGGCACTTTACCACTGAGCCACGAAGGAAGTCCGTGGAATTTAGTTTAGGATGCTACAATCTAATTGTGTGCCAGAGTTTATGTATGTGTGTACCTGTGCTTGTGTGAAGGAACAGGGCAACTTCAGCTGACGTTTAAGATTCACATAACTGATCCAACTGTATTAAATCACTAAATTAACATCAAGAACTGTATATAACTTATACTGTCATATTATATTTTCAAAGATATCAAAATATTAGTCCCCAAAATTACTTACTTATAAAATAGTAATTAGAAAAATACCCCAGAAGATTTGGTAAATACTATAAAGATGAAGCTTTGGCTTTGAGAAATAATTTGAAAATCTAAAAACAGAATAATTTTTCCCTTTTGTTTGAAAGAAAAAAACAAATTTATTCCATTATGTGAAGTTTAAAAGGGTAATAAAGAATATTAGTTTTCAATTTTACCAACATTTTGTAGTAATTTGCACCAATATTATTGCATTGCAACATTATTTAACAACTTCTAAATATGTTAATGGAGTTTTAATATTGATATACTATATTTTATTTTATAAACACTTTAAAATAAATATCTATGCCTTGTGGCAGATGAGGTTTATGAAGACAAAGTTTATATGAAGCTAATCTATGAAATAAGTATGGTCCAATTTTCATACAGTTTTGTAACAGATCAGTCAAATTTTATGTAAAAAGAACTATATTTTGAAATCAATTAGAGTTCAGAGGAAGCGTAGCTACAGCAATTCTTATATACTACAAAGATCCTCTTCACATTAAATGATGGGATAAGTGCCCACCACAATATGCACTATGTTGTACATTACTTTTCTTGTAACTCTTGGTACATTTTGAGTGGTTCATGATGTGTCAAGATGAATTATGTTATACTGGTACTCTTGTGAGAATGCATAAATTCTAGGACGTTTGTCATTTAACATTAGCTCAAATCTCAAGAATTTTCACATTATATTTTACAGGATCTGGGCTTTCTCTACATCTCTTGAACTCTCTCATTGTAATGAGATTGCATTTTGCCAAGTAACCTTGAGTCAAATATAATCATAAGCCATTAAGCAAGCTGGAATACACATACATAAACACACACACACAGTCTACATGTATGTGTGTGTGTGTATAAAACACCAAGTGTTACCTTCAAACAGTTTATATACCAACTTCTTCAGTAGTAGCATATCCCATTTCTTCACTTTAATCAATGGTACAGCAGTAAAGTTAACAGTACATTGACATGTTAACCACTGAGAGGTCTTGCAGCTATTGTTGATATACATAATTATGCAATTAGTTTTAAGAATCTTTGCATCACTCTCAAAAAGAAATGGATTTTAATTTATACTCAGTGGAGGTGGGGGGGGATGGAGAAGGAAATGGCAACCTACTCCAGTATTCTTGCCTGGAAAATTCCATAGACAAAGGAGCCTGATAGACTACAGTCCATGGAGTCACAGTCAGACACAACTGAGTGACTAACACTTACTTATTTCAGAGAAAATAGACTGACAATAATAGCTATCTCTGACACTGTGAAAATTCCAATTAAATATCCATACACTAAGGTATTTCAATCAAGCATTTGATTAAAATGGAAGTTAGTGATTTTCCTTCTTTCTCCCCTAACATGTTCTGTTCCAGTTGTTAAGGCTATATAACAAGGTATAGTCTATATACATTTAAACTGAGGGTCACAAAAAAATAACTTTATATATAGGTTATCTGAGCTGATTGTATACCATCTGATTAACATACTCCTGATTCTTATAGTGAGATTGAGTAGAGAATTTAGCTAGCAGAAAAATTACACTCATCAGATTATATGCTACTACTCACAGTGCCCACAGTGTGAGCTAGACTCTAAAGAGCTACTGGAGACTCGAGGAGGAATCAACACGGACGCTGACTTGAGAGCTGTCTGGTAATGGAAAGAAGAGATGATCCATATCGTTAACCATTACAAGAGAAATCAGAGAGTGGGCTGGGGAGAGTGGGCTGCAGTTCCAGAGAAGACAGGAGACAGTATGAACCTAGTAGGACCTGATAAGGAGGGCATAAATAACTCTGACCTATCAAATGTTGTCTCACATAGAAGAGTTTTAAATTCCAAAGATGAAAATCATTGCCACAGCCTTCTTATAATCATTTAAGCATTCCCAAATGTTAAGGCGCACTAACAAAGAGGGTCGGACTTTGCTATTATAAGCAAATTCCTTTTTTTTCTCCCTATCATTTATGTAGTTTGTTTTTAAAATCCTATTTGTTTGACATTTATTTTTGAGTCAGAGCTAAGAAAGATTTGTAAAGTTTTTGAAAAATAGATTTTGTAAAACTTCATGACTATTAGGGCATTCTCATTGTTTTGACATGTTCAGGACTGATTGACATGTTCTAGTACATCAGGAAATGTGCCAATTTATGCTGTCCCTGGTTTTGTACTTTGTACTTCACCTTGATAAGTAAACTGCTATCACTTCTGCCAAACACCTGTGAGTAGTTCACCAAGCTGCATATTTTATATGTTTATAAAGGTAAAAAATTAAAGCCACCTGGACTTCCTTTCTTTTTTTTTTTAAGTTAACCCAGAATATAACTTATTTTTTGTGTGCAAATTAGTAAAACTATTTCAGCATCACTAGGCTTCCCAGGTGGTGCTAGTGGAATAGAACCTGCCTGCCAATGCTGGAGATGTAAGAGCTGCAGTTTCGATTCCTGGGTTGGCAAGCACCCTTGGAGGAGGAAACGGCAACCCACTCTAGTATTCTTGCCTAGAGAATCCCATGGACAGACGAGCCTGGCAGTCTAGAGTCCATAGGGTCACAAAGAGTTAGTTAGGACTGAAGCGACTTAGCATGCATGCATGCAAGGCTTCGTCTAGGCTTCCCAGGTGGCACAGTGGCAAAGAATCTGCCTGACATTGAGGTGACTCAGAAGACTCAGGTTCAATCCTTAGGTCAAGAAGATTCCCTGGAAGAGGAAATGGCAATTTGTTCCAGAGTTCTTGCTTATATAATCCCATGGATTTTACTGTAGCCTGGGGTCACAAAGAGACAGACATGACTGAGCAACTGAGCACACACCCACAAGAGGCTTTGTCTACTACAAATTAGAAGCAAGGCTAGGTAATTAGAGCAAGAGAATTGTGTCGTCTGTAAAAGGAAGTTTTTTTCTTAAGCTGTGTTTTGTTTTATGTTTGGGTTGTAACCATGCTAATTGAGTCTCTAGAAGACATCTCACATATCTGGAGGACATTAGATTATAATAGAACTCCTTAACTAGAACTTCATATCATGTCTTAAAATTTTTTGTTTGCTTTTTTGGTTCTGTTTTGAAGAAATTAGTCTTATTCCAAAAAGCACAAGGGAGGGTTTTTATTAAGATTTAATTAAGTTACTAAGGAGACAGCAAGGTCAAGGAGATGCTAAGATTGGAGGGCATAGAGAATTGAATCACAGGTTAATTTTGGTTTCAAGATGTATTAGTAAGCTTGGGATGACCAAACAAAATATGTATGGTAGACTGAATGGCTTAAGTAATTTAAATTTATTTCTCACAGTTTTGGAGTCTGAAGTCCAAGATCAAGGTGCCCGGAGATAAGGCTCAGTGTGAGAATCCTCTGCCTGGCTTGCAAACCACCACACTCTCACTGTGCATTCCCAGGAAGAAAGGTAATGAACTTTGATTTCTCCCTCTTATAGGAATACTGCTAAGTCACTTCAGTCGTGTCNCAAGGTGCCCGGAGATAAGGCTCAGTGTGAGAATCCTCTGCCTGGCTTGCAAACCACCACACTCTCACTGTGCATTCCCAGGAAGAAAGGTAATGAACTTTGATTTCTCCCTCTTATAGGAATACTGCTAAGTCACTTCAGTCGTGTCTGACTCTGTGCGACCCCATAGGTGGCAGCCCACCAGGCTCCCCCGTCCCTGGGATTCTGCAGGCGAGAACACTGGAGTGGGTTGCCATTTCCTTCTCCAATGCATGAAAGTGAAAAGTGGAAGTGAAGTCTCTTAGTCGTGTCCAACTCTTTGAGACCCCATGGACTGCAGCCTATCAGGCTCCTCCATCCATGGGATTTTCCAGGCAAGAGTACTGGAGTGGGTTGCCATTGCCTTCTCTGATAGGAATACTCATGCTATATTAAAACCTTTGACTGTGTGGATCACAATAAACTGAAGAAAATTGTTAAAGAGACGGAAATACCCTACCACCTGACTTGCCTCCTGAGAAATCTGAATGCGGGTCAAGAAGAAACAGTTAAAATCAGACATGGAACAACAGAATGGTTCCAAGTTGGGAAAGGAGTATGTCAAGGCTGTCTATTGTCACCTGCTTATTTAACTTATATGCAGAGTACATCATGAGGATATGCCAGGCTGGATGAAGCAAAAGCTGGAATCAAGATTGCTGGGAATAATAGCAATAACATCAGACATGCTATGATACCACCCTTATGGCAGAAAGGGAAGAAGAACTAAAGAGCCTCTTGATGAAAGTGAAAGAGGAGAGTGAAAAAGTTGGCTTAAAACTCAACGTTCAGAATACTAATACCATGGCATCAGGCACCATCTCTTCATGGCAAATAGATGGGGAAACAGTGGAAACNACTAAAGAGCCTCTTGATGAAAGTGAAAGAGGAGAGTGAAAAAGTTGGCTTAAAACTCAACGTTCAGAATACTAATACCATGGCATCAGGCACCATCTCTTCATGGCAAATAGATGGGGAAACAGTGGAAACAGTGATAGACTATTTTGGGGGGCTACAAGACCACTGCAGATGGTGACTGCAGCCATGAATTAAAAGACACTTGCTCCTTGGAAGAATGACAAACCTCAGCAGATATTAAAAAGCAGAGACATTACTTGCCGACAAAGGTACATCTAGTCAAAGCTCTGGTTTTTCCAGTAGTCATGTATGGATGTGAGAGTTGAACTGTAAAGAAAGCTGAGTGTCTAAAAATTGATCCTTTTGAACTGTGGTGTTGGAGAAGACTCTTGAGAGTCCCTTCGACTGCAAGGAAATCCAAGCAGTCCATCCTAAAGGAAATCAGTCCTGAATATTAATTGGAAGGACTGATGCAGAAGTTGAAGCTCCAATACTTTGGCCACTTGATGAGAAGAGCTCACTCATTAGAGAAGACCCTGATGCTGGGAAAGATTGAAGGCAGAAGGAGAAGGGGATGACAGAGAATGAGATGGTTGGATGGCATCACCAACTCTATGGAAATGAGTTTGAGCAAGCTCTAGGAGTTGGTGATGGACAGGTAAGCCTGGTATGTTGCAGTCTATGGGGTCACAAAGAGCTGGACACAACTTAGTGATTGAACAACAAAAATAATGCTGTCACGAGAGCCTAATTCTCATCACTTTATCCAAATCTAATAATCTTCCAAAGTCCCCACCTCCAAACATCACCACATTAGAGGTTAGAACTTCAGCACATCAATTTTAGAAGGGTACAAATATTCAGTGCCTAACACAAGGCATATCTAGGAAAATGAGGAACAAGATATTGAAAATACTGATTACAGAACTTGGCCATTACTGTGACTAAACAACTTTTCCCATTAGCCTCTTTTTAGCCCAATGCCAAATGCCTAATACCCAATAATCAATGAACCAATTTTCCTGTAGCTTTTCACAATCTCTACTCAAGAATAAATCTGAAAATCTTCTGCTAATCCTACTTGGAGCAGATAAATAGGAAGATTTATTCTCTCTTTACAACTATGTCTTTTGGCTCTGAAAGTTTTAAAATTGTATTAGAAAATTTTAAATGTCTCAGGATTTTTTTTAAGTGTAAAACTTAGAAATAGCATATACATATGATTGCAAATTAAGGTGGAAACATGCCATGGGAAAAAACATATTCACCTCTAATTTCAAGAAGAAAAATGAAACTGAAGTTGTCAATCCATTCAGCCAGTTCAGTCGCTCATTCACATCTGACTTTTTGCAGCCCCATGAACTGCAAACTGCCAGGGTTCCCTGTCTATCAGCAATTCCCAGAGCTTGCTCAAATTCATGCCCAATGCATTGGTAATACCATCCCACCATCTCATCCTCTGTCGTCCTGCTTCTCCTCCCACTTTCAACCTTTCCCAGCAAAAAGTCTTTTCAAATGAGTCAGTTCTTCCCATCAGAAAGCCAAATTATTGGAGTTTCAGCTTCAGACCTTACAGTGAATGTTCAGGGCTGATTTCCTTTAGGATGGACTGGTTGGATCTCTTTGCAGTCCAAGGGACTCTCAAGAGTCTTCTCCAACATGACAGTTCAAAAGCATCAATTATTCAGTGCTCAGCTTTCTTTATAGTCCAACTCTCACATCCATACATAACTACTGGAAAAACCAGAGCTTTGACTAGATGGACTTTTGTTGGTAAAGTAATGTCTCTGCTTTTTAATATTCTGTCTAGTTTGGTCATAACTATTCTTTCAAGGAGCAAGCATCTTTTAATTTCATGGCTTCAATCACCATTTGCAGTGATTTTGGAGCCCAGAAAAATAAAGTCTCTCACTATTTACATTGTTTCCTTGTCTATTTGCCATAAAGTGATGGGACTGGATGCCATGATCTTCGTTTTCTGAAGGTTGAGCGTTAAGCCAACTTTTTGACTCTCCTCTTTCACTTTCATCAAGAGGCTTTTTAGTTCCTCTTCACTTTCTGCCATAAGGGTGGTGTCATCTGCATATCTGAGGTTATTGATATTTCTCCC
>SJYV01041600.1:0-10269 GCA_006410875.1 Neotragus pygmaeus
TAATGTCTCTGCTTTTCAATATGCTATCTAGGATGGTCATAACTTTCCTTCCAAGGAGTAAGTGTCTTTCTATGTAAAGTTAATCTAAATAAATTAATACAATAGAACTTACAAGTCAATGATAAAAATAAGAGAGGAGACATAGTAATTGCTTTGTAATCCAAACTGATTCTCCACAACACTGTGAGGCCGCAGAACTTGTGGAAGACAGTCCCTCCTATCTGCACTCATTCTACCATTTCATCTGAAATGTATGACTAGCCTTTTTATTGTTTTCCTCAGTACAAGTGAGATCAATCTCTGACTTTTAACAAACTCTTCTTTAAAAACTAGTGACTAATAGAAAGGGGCTTCCCTGAGGGCTCGGGGTAAAGAAACTGCTTGCAATGCAGGAGACTCAGGTTCAACTCCTGAGTCAGGAATATCCCCTAGAGGAGGAAATGGCAACCCACTCTGGTATTCTTCCCTGGAAAATCCCATGGATAGAGGGGCCTGGGGGCTACAGTCCACAGAGTCACAAAGAATCAGACACGACTGATCACGCATGCTCCACAATGGTTTAATAGAAAATAAGAACAACACACCTTAAAATAGCTGGCTAAGGCCAGACCTCTGAAGGTCTCCTCCATGGCAGTGCCCTGCCTCATTTCTGACCTGTGTCCATCAGGCCAGAGAAAGGGCTCCCCAACCCCAGAACTCCGCAGCCCCTTCCTAGCCCAAGAGTTCAGGAAAGGCCTCCTCTTCAGGTGGTATTCCCAACACCTGGGCCACGCCTCCAAGATCTCCTCTTCTGTCTCAAACTTAACCTTCTCCCATTGTGGAAAGAAAATTGCAAAGACTGGTTTAATCTGTGGCCAGAACTTCTGAAAAACACCTGTTTTGTTTTTACTATAACACTTCAGTGTACTATTTAGTAATTTAAGGTTTTAAAATGATTATTTATAAAGAGAGGCCTAGGATATGATTTTTTTAAAAAAACAGAATTGGGGGAAGATATCTACAATGTTCTACATAAGGATGTAAGTCATCTGAAATAGATGAAGGAGGCCAAGATAAGAGAAATAGACGTACATCAAGGGTCACTGAGAGGGAAAGAGTGGTGGCTAACATGGCAGGAGGCTCACACTCAGGAGAGATGACTGGTAACTCAGTCTTTTCCACATAAAACAATGACTTGACCTTTAAGTACAAGAATGAAAAGCATTTTCTTCTAGTTGTTTGATGTGCTGGATCAGGATGTGACCATGACTTTGTTTTTGTTTTGCCCTTAGCCTTCAGTAAAAGTCTGTACGCTCATAACCCAAAGCTCTTTTAAGAAATGAAACAGGGTGATGTGGGCGTGAGGTGCTGGAGTGGGAAAGGGACACGAGGGAAGCAAGCCACAGAGGCATCAGTGATTCAACGGAAGGACCAAGTGGATGCAGAACCTTTCCTTCCACATCACCATCCCTGCCCAGCAATCCTTCAAGACAGAGGAGGGGAGATGGGCTGGAGATGAGACCGTTTTTATTTAAAAATTGTAACATACTATGACCCCAGCAGGCCATAGAGCTTTGGAATTGATGAAATGCCAGTCCATTCTGAGGGATGTAGTCTATTCTTCTGACCCTTAGGGTAGAATTTCAATGCAACCCTACTATATGCAAGAGGGATCCTGGGGCGCGAAGTTAGCCAGCTGGGGAGATCAACTTTAATTGCTACAACTACACATTATGAGAAAAGGTATTCATTATAAATAACCCCCCTTTCAGTTCAGTTCAGTCACTCAGTCATGTCCAACTCTTTGTGACCCCACGAATTGCAGCATGCCAGGCCTCCCTGTCCATCACCAACCCCTGGAGTTCACTCAAACCCACGTCCATCGAGTCCGTGATGCCATCCAGCCATTTCATCCTCGATCGTCCCCTTCTCCTCCTGCCCCCAATCCCTCCCAGCATCAGAGTCTTTTCCAATGAGTCAACTCTTCACATGAGGTGGCCAAAGTACTGGAGTTTCAGCTTTAGCATCATTCCTTCCAAAGAACACCCAGGACTNTAAAATAACTCAAATGCACCTTAAATGGTATCTGTTCCAATTTTAGACAGAGTCCTTTAAAATATCTTTGTGTGTTTGGGCCTTATTTACACCACTGATTGAGGAAGTAAGTTCCTCCCATCTTTGACTTGAGCGTGACTTTCATGGCAAATGCCGGCAGGGGGCAGCTGATCACTGGGTCTGGGGCCCTGGGGCAGCTCTTTTGTCTTATCAGGCTCTTATTTTTCGCTCGTTGGTTGCAGGTCAGCTACTACTTTCCGTTAAAGACCCTGTGGCGGTCCTTTTTTGCGGCCCTGGTGGCAGCCTTCACGCTGCGATCCATCAATCCATTTGGGAACAGCCGCCTTGTCCTCTTCTATGTGGAGTATCACACGCCCTGGTACATGGCTGAGCTCTTCCCCTTCATCCTGCTTGGGGTCTTTGGGGGCTTGTGGGGGACCCTCTTCATCCGCTGCAACATCGCCTGGTGCCGGAGGCGCAAGACCACCAAGCTAGGGAAGTACCCAGTGTTGGAGGTCATTGCGGTGACTGCCATCACCGCCATTGTTGCTTATCCCAACCCCTATACACGCCGCAGCACAAGCGAGCTCATTTCCGAGCTCTTCAATGATTGCGGGGCCCTTGAGTCCTCCCAGCTGTGTGACTACATCAACGACCCCAACATGACGCGGCCCGTGGATGACATCCCCGACCGGCCAGCTGGGGTTGGGGTTTACACAGCCATCTGGCAGCTGGCCCTGGCGCTGATCTTCAAGATCATCATTACCATATTCACCTTTGGCATGAAGGTCAGTGAAGGGGAGGAAAGGTGCCAGGGGTGGGGGGCAACCCTGTCCTTCTGAAGATGGGACCCCAGAATCCAATCATGCCAGGAGAAAGGGGGAACTGAGCTTTGCTGAATGGTCTCAGGTGCCAGCCACTTGACATTCTTTCAACCCACAAAAAACAATGCTTTTGATAAACATTAAGCCTGTGGAGTAGAGGTTTTTTTTTTTGGAGTAGAGATTTTTAACCCCATTTTACAAGTGAAGAACCTAAGGCTCAGGGTATATCATTCATACGGAGATGTGTAAAGCTTGGTGAATATTCACAAAATACACTTGTGTGACCAGCACCTCAGACCAGGAGCAGAAAACTGGGAACCTTCCAGAATCTAGTTGTGTTCCACCATAGTTGTTTTTGTGGTATTCCTATGAATTGTTTCTTTTTTAAAAAGTCTTGAGAAGCTGTGTACTTGGGTGAAGTGGTCAAATACAAACCTGAATTTTTGCTTTGAGAACAAGGAAGAGTAGACATTAAACAGGTGACTGTCTGTGATGCAGAGGGATTTATGTTCATTCTGGTGCCTGCTGGGAGAAGTCTGCTTTGAAGTCACAGGGGATTAGATGAAGGGGGTGGGGAAAAGAGATGCTCAAGGAATAATTTCCTCAGGAATGTCACACACTTTTGAAATTACACCAGAGGATCCAAACTTCACTTGAATTTGGTTAAAGACCCACTTCCATCCTCAGATTCATGACAATCGGCCAGGAAGGGGTTGCAGTTCATAAATGCAGCTGCTGGTCACAATCGGCAGCCGTGTGCAGTCTCTGTGAACAGAGTCAAGTCTTTTTTCTGTACTACGTGTCTGATGACTAGAGAGATGAACATGTATTCTCACACAGCAAAATACAAAATGCGCTATTACTGAGGCCTTTTAGTTTATATAGTCTCTCTGACAGGTGTTTGGCCGCTGTATTTTCAAGAGGGCAGTAAGTTCATGACAAGGTTTTTGGAAGATGCAAGGCAAGTCCACTGATGTTTTTAGCTTCTTTATTTGACCTGTGCACAGTTAAAGGCCTTGCTTTTCCATTGTCATGCGGTGGCGTGACATTTAATTTTAAAAGCTGATCTGAATGATGGGCGAGGGGAGATAAAGTGGTGAGTATCTCAAGTGACAGATGCGCACTTTGAATGTTATTTGCAGTGGGGCTTATCATCCTTTAATCCACAGCAGGCAAACCAGGCCAGCTTTTGAAGGCGAGGAAATGAAAGTGTAAAATTGCATTCTCTCCAAGTCACAGTAGATCACTGGTCCATCGTTTCCCAGTTGACCCATATTTTGAAGCGTTGCCCCGCCTTTAAAGACTGAAGGAAGATACCAGCTTGTTGAGGGAGGCCGAGTTTCCTCGGGGGTGTGGCAGCGGGAATGGAGACCCTTTCCCTCATGCATCTTTCTCCTCTGCTCCTGCAGATCCCGTCTGGCCTCTTCATCCCCAGCATGGCTGTGGGGGCCATGGCAGGCAGGATGGTGGGAATTGGTGTGGAGCAGCTGGCTTACCATCACCATGACTGGATCATCTTCAGGAACTGGTGTAGGCCCGGTGCAGACTGTGTAACCCCCGGGCTCTATGCCATGGTGGGGGCTGCAGCTTGCCTAGGTACTGTATGGGTGTGTGTGTGGGCATGGGTTTGTGTGTGAGAGATGTGAGTAGCAGGGCTTTTCTTTGCTTAGTCATCCAGGAACCCAGGCTGATGGGATCTCTGCTATCTTGCCACTGTGCATAGGCAGCAGGGGGCTGCTCAACATCCTAGAATCTTTAGGACAGCCCTGCCCCACCCCCACCCCAGGGAAGGAAGAATGACCCGGCTCCAACTGTTCCTCATTGCAAGATTGGGAGTTAGTTTGGATTCTTCCCTTGAATACCAAGGGACACAAGGATGGGTGCATCTCCTCTCTGTTGTTTATCATCATTTAACTGCTCAGTTGTGCTTGACTCTTTGGGACCCCATGGACTGTAGCTCTCCAGGCTCCTCCGTCCATGGGATTTTCCAGGCAAGAGGACTGGAGTGGGGTGCCCTTTCCTACTCCAGGCCATCTTCCTGACTGAGGGATTGAACCCGCGTCCCCTGCATTGGCAGGTGGCTTCTTTACCGCTGAGCCATTTGGGACATGGCTGTCTATAGCCCTTAGAAATCTCTACCATTTCCAGCTTGAGGGGTTTGGGAAAAGAGCCACATGTACTGAGACAGAAACCTGCAGAGCCCATATAAGATCCACTCACCAAAATGCAAAGGGTGTGAAAGTGAAGTCACTCAGTCGTGTCCAACTCTTTGCGACCCTGTGGACTGTATCCCACCAGGCTCCTCCATCTATGGGATTTTCCAGGCAAGAGTACTAGAGTGGGTTGCCATTTCCTTCTCCAGGGGATCTTCTCAACCAAGGGATCGAATCCGGGTCTTCCACATTGCAGGCAGAGGGTGTGGTCCTGGGTGAATAGACAGCTCGCTGTCATTCACAGGAGGGGACCCAGACAGATGTGACTTATGGTGCTGATGCAAGGCTGTGTTTGCCAAGGTCCAAGCATGGGCACCGTATAGGACCATTCCTGTAGAACAAGGACCAGGAGGACGGAGCCGGCTTGTCGGTCTCCACAGTTCGTGTTCTCTTGGCAGGTGTGGAGTGGAGTCCTGCGATTCTCTTCCTCTCTTGTGTTGCAGGTGGTGTTACCAGGATGACGGTGTCGTTGGTGGTCATCATGTTTGAATTGACGGGAGGCCTCGAGTACATCGTGCCCCTGATGGCAGCGGCCGTGACCAGCAAGTGGGTGGCCGATGCCTTCGGGAAGGAAGGCATCTATGAGGCCCACATCCACTTGAACGGGTACCCATTCCTGGACGTGAAGGACGAGTTCACCCACCGCACACTGGCTACTGATGTCATGCGGCCGCGGCGGGGGGAACCGCCCCTGTCCGTGCTCACCCAGGACAGCATGACTGTCGAGGACGTGGAGACACTCATCAAGGAGACTGACTATAACGGCTTCCCCGTGGTCGTCTCCAGGGACTCAGAGCGCCTCATCGGTTTTGCCCAGAGGAGAGAGCTGATTCTTGCCATAAGTGAGTGAAGTAGGGAGTCTCCAGGGACAAATGTGCCCCCAAATTCTCCAAGAGGTTGGAGAGGGTGGATGAGGGTCAGAGGGCTTCAGGCTAAGCTGAAGGCTTGTTCGTTTCATCTGGGGATCTGGCTAGACTGCAGGAGGTCTGGGGTGGTACCTGCCTGCTAAGTCGCTTCGGTTGTGTCCGACTCTGCGACCCCATTGACTGTAGCATTCCAGGTTCCTCTGTCCAGGGATTCTCCAGGCCAGAATACTGGAGTGGGTAGCCTTTCCCTTCTCCAGGGGATCTTCCCGACTCAGGGATCGAACCCACATCTCTTAGATCTCCTGAATTGGCAGATGGGTTCTTTACCACTAGCGTCACCTGAGACCCTGCATTTCTCCCAAACTCCCTTTTTTTTCGATCAAACTTTTAATGAAAAGATCGTAAAATAACAATATCTCGTCACTGTATATTAGGAGTGCACGCTCTGAATGGAGTGATCAGTGAGCAGCTTTACTATGACGCTTAAGGGCTGTGCACCTGTAGCTTTGACCTGAATTTATTCAAACTCTTGCGGGAGGCCAATGGAGTAGGGTGGCTGACAGCAGTGGCCAGTAAGGAGTGCAATCATGGCATCCCCCTTCCTGGGGAGGGCACCTAGCAAGACACAATCCCTCATCTAGTTCCCATTCAACGAAACAGTGAAACCCCATCCCCTCCTCCCTGGTGAGGTTTTTGTGAATGGGCCAGCACCCATGGACTTCCGGGGGGGCTCACCGACCTAGATGCTGGGTTCTTTGCCTCAGAAACCTCCCTCAGCACCGCTCAAGCCCTTCACGTCACTTTATGATATCATATCTGGGTCCAGCAGATCAAGTCACGTGGGTCAAGTCAATACTGTGGGATGGTTTTCCTCCTCACAGGCTAACTGGGCGAGCTGTGCCAAGGGGCAGGCTGTTCACTTGGGAGAGGAGAGAGGAAATGGTGCCCAGCTGTTTGTTATGTCCCAGAGATGGGCGGCTCAAGCCTGAGGTCCCCTGTCAACCGATGGATGGGCACCTTGAAAGGGGAGCTGGAGGCAGAAGGATTACAAAGATAGGCCTAGGTGTGAGTCTGTGAAGGCCCTGGCAGGGAGAAACGTTCCCCTTGTCCCCGCGGTGGTGCTGCCAGACCTCCTGATGCAGCCAGGGCAAGGAGCCACAGAACGCATCCTCGGTGCGAGGTCAACACGAATGCTCTCCTGCTCAGCATGTCCCCCTATCTCGCAGTGTGCTGGGGGCCCATGGCCTAACTCCTGTGTGCCCTTGATAATTGAACTTCCAGAACATTTATGACGTTTGCCTCAGGGACTTTTCCAGGTGCGGTGACAGAGCGCCTCACTGGGAACATACCTTTGCTTATCCCTGCCCTTTGTTAACTATTTCTCAGGCTCTCCATTTGAATTTCTAGAACTTTTTCACAATGTTAAGTAGCTTTTAAAATGTTTTTAAAGTATCTTCATCAAAGGCTTTATAAAAATAAGTTTAAGCAGACTATAGTGTCTAATTTTAGCATGTTGCTGAAACATATTTACCTCTTTCCAAAGCAACAATTGATTTTATGTTTTAGACACAAAAGCACATTTGCTTTCTCTTTATTATAGGTCCTGTCACTTAATAGGTAGGTGCCTTTAAGCATGACTATAGCCTTATAAATAATGAAATTTTTAAAAAGTTGTATAGTAGGTTGGGTTTGCTTTATATTAATGTAATCAGCAGCCTTTAAAAAAATTTATTCAATCCCTAAAATCTTTTAAGCAAAGGTTGAAATTTTAAAACTCAAGTAATAAATGTCACAGAATCCATTACCTATTGTGTAGCTGCAGGCACACCTGCTAAGAGACAGCTTACTAATTTTGCTGAAACCCATTACTGTAATCAAGTGGGAAGCAGTAATTGTCATCAACCAATTCGAGAAGAAATTTCAGCTTGCCAACTGAGTGCTCTCCTAGAAGCTATGTTTGAAGTGTTTGGAGAGGCAGCACGCAGTGTAAATAGTACCTATATGCTTTCCATCAGACGGAAAATAGTGTAAAACCTTCTATTTACATGGTTTCTGGGAAGGTAAGATGTCTTTGGGTGTAAGCAGTCAGAAAAACTGTTTTCCTTCCAGAATACTCTAGTACCCTGGTGAAGTGTTTGTGGAATGAGATGCCCTTTTGTGGATATAGAAAAAAGACCCGAGCATTAAGTTAGTAGGGGCTTCCCAGGTGGCTCAGTGGTAAAGAATCTGCCTGCCAATGCAGGAGATGCAGGTTCAATCCCTGGGTCGGGAAGATCCCCTGGAAGAGGATATGGGACCCCACTCCATTATTCTTGGATGGAGTAGCCTGGTGGGCTACAGTCCACTGGGTCGCAGAGAGTCTGACTTGACTGAGCTTGAGCAAAACTGAGCTAGTAATGATGCCAAGCCAGTTTCCCTTCCAGGGAACTCAGGAGCAGAGATTTTAGATAGATCCAAGATAAGAAAAAGCTGGTGCACTTTAGGTTGTGTCCAACTCTTTGCGACCCCATGGACTGCCCTGCCAGGCTATTTTTCCGTGGAGTTCTGCAGGCACGAATACTGGAGTGAGCACCCTGCCCTTCTCCAGGGGATATTTCCGACCCCGGGATCAAACCTAAGTCTCTTATGCCTCTTCATTGACAGGTGGATTCTTTATTACTGAGGCACCAAGGAAGCCTAGTAGATGAGACAAAGAACAATTTTTTTTCTTATGTATCATGTTTAAAATAGTATATAAGTTGCTCCTATGAAGCTGGGAATGTTGTATATCCAGTCCATCTCTCGTATGTCAAACCATAGCTGCTGTCTTTCTTGGAGAGCAGCTAGTACATGTGGCCCCCTTCACCATCACATACACACGAGGCAGTATATGGCCCTGTGCAAGGTCCTGGGACATGGAGCTTTACTTCTTGGCACTCTTTGCAATGATGCGGCGCTTGCTACATCCAGCAAGCTCTTTCTAGTCTTGAATTCTGCAATTAAGTGAGGACAGATCCAGAGTGGACTCCATGGGAAGTCACAAAGATGATTAAAGGGATGGAAAGTTAGAATCACGGGCCAGAGTTAAGAGAACTCTCATTTTTTTTTTTTTTTTTTGGCCTGGTCGATGATTTGATGATGATTCTCCAGCATATGGAAGAGGCTTGCTTACAAGGGCTCTCTGTCCAGAACTGAGCACCAAGAAACGTGTCTGATCTGTTGGGTGAGCTCTTTCTCCCTGAAGTGATTTCTTCCTGAGAGTGCTGTTAATGATGGGAGAGGCCATGGGGAACAGTGGTGTCATCTGCTTCTTTCTGCTGGGGATGAAAACATACGTGCAGAGGGACTTCTCCATGCCTTAGAAGCTATATTGCATATTGCTAAGTCCTTCAGTTGTGTCCAACTCTTTGCGACCCCATGGACTGTAGCCTGCCAGGCTCCTCAGTCCTTGGGATTCTCCAGGCAAGAATACTGGAGGGCGTTGCCTTGCCCTCCTCCAGGGGATCTTCTGACCCAGGGATTGAACCAGTGTCTCTTATGTCTCCTGCATTGAGGTGGCAGGTTTTCTTTTTTTTTTTTTTTTTTTACTACTGATGCAACCTTGGAAGCCCTTATTGGCTATAATTTGTCAAAATAATCTACTTTTTCTTCTAAATAGTTTTCACTTTTTTTAAACCACAATAGCTTTGTACTGACCACCACTATAGTTGCTTCTAGTTTTCCTTTTTAACCTTTCTTGTTAGTTATGTGTGTTTTATGGAAGCTTTTTTATTAAACTTCGATATCTGGTATCTGCCTAAGCTTTTTTAAAATTAAAATTGCTTTAAATTTTGACTTTTTCTTGAAGTATAGTTGATTTACCATCTTGTGTTAACTTTCTCTTATACAGAAAAGTGATTCAACTATACATAGATATACATTCATTCTTTTTCATATTCTTTTCCATTATAGTTTATCACAGGATATTGAATATACTTCTCTGTGCTCTACAGTAGGACCTTGTTTATCTGTGGAAGCATTTTTAATGAACAGGATGATAGAGTATTAGTTTAGTTAGTTCAGTCGCTCAGTCGTGTCCAACTCTTTGCAACCCCATGAATCGCAGCACGCCAGGTCTCCCTGTTNTCTGTGCTCTACAGTAGGACCTTGTTTATCTGTGGAAGCATTTTTAATGAACAGGATGATAGAGTATTAGTTTAGTTAGTTCAGTCGCTCAGTCGTGTCCAACTCTTTGCAACCCCATGAATCGCAGCACGCCAGGTCTCCCTGTTCATTACAATCTCTTGGAGTTCACTCAGACTCACGTCCATCGAGTCCGTGATACCATCCAGCCATCTCATCCTCTGTCGTCCC
>SJYV01041606.1:8035-37537 GCA_006410875.1 Neotragus pygmaeus
ATCACTTGCTCAGAGCTGGTGGGCACATAGAGTGGCGCCGCCAGTTTAGAGGACGGTGTGACCTCCGCTTACAAAACTAGACCTGCTCTCAGTGTGTGATCTAGCAGTTGCACTCCTTGGTATTTACCCAAATGAATTGTCTAAGCATAAACCGTCGCACAGTGTTTCTAGCAGCCTTAGTGGGTGATTGCCAAAACTAGAAGCAACCCAGATGACCTTCAGTTGGTGAATGGATGAACAAAGTGGTATGTGCATACACTGTCATTATTGTTAAGTGATGAAACTGAAGGGGCCTTGAGGTTGTAGCAGGACAAGCAGAAACCTGAGATGCATATTACTAAGTGAAAGAAGCCAATCTGAGTTCAACTCTCTGATCTGGTAAAGGCAACGCCATGAAGTCACTAAAAGGATCAGAGATTGGGAGGGCTTAGGGAGGAGGGAGGGATGAATAGGCAGAGCACAGAGGCTCTTTAGGGCCACGACACTGTTCCCTCTGCCGCCGAGAGACAGCAGGAAGGCCGGCAGTGTGTCCGGACATGTACGGAGAGCCACAGATCTCACCATGCGTTTAAAACTGGTAGGCCTGTCTCTTCAACCCCAGAAGCACTATGTATATGTCAGGATAAGCGATATGCATCTCAGTTCACTCTGTTTCCTTTCAGTGTTAGAAGGTGACGGGAATAGCCATGTCACACTGGAGGCCTATCAGGATGGTCGAGGCTCCAGCACAGCCCAGCTGTCTATGCTGCTCCAATTTCTTTTGAGTGATGTCGCTCTTCCGTCCAGTCACTCTGCACATGTGACGAACCGACACATTATTCTCTTTGATTTTGTGAAAGACATGCAGTTGGGTTAATGTGGGTACCTCATTCCTCTCCTCCTCCTCTTCGTGTGAGTACAGAGACCCTGTCTTGGATCCTCTGATCTCACTCTGGGGAAGGTTGATTCAGCCTGTAGAAACTTGTGTACTCAGTGTTACTTGTTATCCTGGTTAAACGCCCCCCTCGGTGCTGGGTTATCTGAACCAGGAGTGGGGGACTTTCTGTCAGGTGCTAAATTTGTTCCTGATCAGTTTGTTCCTGAAGTTTTAGTTCTACTTACAACGTAGTATAACCTAAGTTATATTAACTTTTGATGGAGCCTTATGATTAGATGTCTCCCAATTATGATGTCAAGAATGTGACAGATTTCATACTTAGAAATAGCATTGCATGCCATATTGTGTTGAGAAGTCCATTCCTGCCCTTAAGGATGAAACCTGAAACTGTTGTAGCCTGGCTTCCTGTCAAGGCTGCTGTCTAAACTGTACCCAGCTTTTTCTTGCTGGGCGCACTTGACTCTCGTCATTTCCTCATGTCAGCTGCTTCTCAGTGGAGATGCTTTATCCTCGGTATTCTTGGTTGGGAACCTCTTTTTCCCTTACACCGGGGTGGATTGATGAGAGTAAAACATCACCAGTGAGGTGAAAGTCTTGGCTTGTTTTCCATCTGAGAGCAGTATTAGAAGTCCACGCGCCCCAGATGATTCACAGATTAATGCTAGGAGTAAAGACAAGACTGCCTCATCTGCTTTTCCTGATACTTGGAAGGTTACCTCCAGTCTGTGCCTATTAAGGGCAGCTTCCGCAATAAGTTATCTGATAGCTTTTGAGAAAAACTTTTGAAGATACAATTATGGTTGTCATATTCAGGCAGCTATATTTAATAATTAATGTAATCTTATTTTAAAAATTTGTATTGTATGGGTCAAAACGACCAGTAGACAGTATTTAGCTTTTAGTCATTATAAGGTTAAATTACTTTTTGCATCTGTCAGGCATATTTTAATAGTCCTTTATGTACATTTAATTAATTGCATGTTAGAATTAACATCACAAGTAACTTAGTAACAAGTTAAAAATAAATCTTTTGTCTTGTTAATCAAACTTCACACAAAAATGTAATTAAATATTTGACATTTTTATACTTTTAATGATTTCCATATGGGGTTAATTTGATACATGTGAACACTGTTAACTATACAGTTCATACATGAGTTTTGAAATTATTTGTGTAATTGAATCATTGAGATGCTTTTATATTGCATTTAAAAGCTTATTAAAGTTTTTAAAATAATAAAATAGTGTTTTATACACTAGTAAATAGTAAAGTCTGCTTGTGGACAGATCAGAAATTCTGTTCAGTAACTGGATTGGCCAGTCAAATGTTCAGATTTGAGTTTTCTGTTCAAGCCAAAAAAAAGAGTAATTTATTTGAGCCATTTTATCTTATTGCCAAGGCAATATAAGTTGGTTTCATCTAAACCTTTTATATAATCAAATACAATTAAGATTGGAAACCTAGGGCCTACCAGGAGCTTCTTGGAGGGGGAGGAATGGAGACTCTTAAATGGTTGTTAATGGCAATTTATAGAATTTCTCTATACCAACTTGCAGTGCTTAATATGGGTTATCTGATTTTAGAGATGCTGTTACATTAAACCTCTCTCCAAAGACTGAGAGGTGCTATTTTTATGAACATCTAGGCAAGGGACTAAGTGAGTTCAGATGCCTGGCTTGAGTAATGAAAACACCAACAAGCATTTACATACTTGGTTTAATTTCTTGCCATTAACACACACATACACACACACACACAGATTAGGAGTATATTTATGCACAATCTGGCCTTTTAACAAAGAAAAATAAGCCTATGTTTAGGCTGCCACTGCTATGAACAAAACAGCTGAGATTTTAATGAACACCATACTGAGGGCATGTAGGACATAAGGCGTATTAAGCAGGTTACAAACTGCACATCTTCTGTTTAGATAGAAGAGATCTCCCCAGCCCTGACAGTCAGTTGTACTGACAAGGCAAGCAGATAGACAGAAACAGAAGGAGATCATTTATATCAATTTGAGAAATAGAACTAGTAGTGAAACAAAAAAGCTGCTCAAAATAGTCTCACTTTTATGTTAAAATTATTCTTTCTCTATTTTTCCCCCAAAATAAATACTTACCAGTAAACAAAACCTTATTTTATTTTGTTTATAAATGAAGACCAACATTGTTTTTATTTTTATTTTAAGAGAAGATTTTCTGGACACTCAAACAAATTTTAATCTTGGTAACCTGACAGCTTTGTTTAAACACTGAATATGAGTTTCCTTTCATGAAAATCTTTTCAAAGTATAGCAGTTCAGCTGTGAAAACCTGAATACATTAATGATGACAAAGAAGCTCCAGAATGAGCCAACATTTGTTTTGTTCTTTTACAATATTTCTTGATAAATTGCATATACAAAAGTGTTGCAGCTTTATTTTAAAATTTTCTTGTTTCTTTGCTAATAAATGTCTTTGTGTTTACTTTTTAGATATATTACCTTATTATTAATCACTTTATTTTTTAAACAAAGTGATTTTAAGAAGTTCTTTTTTATAAAAATGTGACTTAAAAGTACATATTATAGGGAACTCTTTAACGTTGCCTTTCATGTATGTAGTTAAATATCAAAATGCATTATTCATGTTTAGACTTTGGATAATTTTCTTGAAAAGTAAACCTCTTCCAAATACCAGACAATTGTGTTCTGAAGGTGTTTATTTAAGATCATTTGCTTGATATCTTAAGTGATTAAAGAAGATGAGTCATTTGCAAAGAAAGCAATATTGTAATATTTTAGTGTAATTCTCTTTTTAAGGGTCGCAGTTTGCTTATTTAACAGTCATTCTTATGGAGAGTGATGCTGTTAATCTTTCTGAAATAAATGTTTCTTATTGAGAAATTTTTATTTTTTAATTTGCATATATGTGTCCTAATTCATTTCAAAAAGTTTTGAGGCATGATTTGAGACATAGTCTGAGAAGATTAGCTTTACTTTTTTGATTTTTAAAGTTCTAATGTTTTTCTCTATTGTTTACAAAATACTTTTCTTAAAAGCATATTGTAAAACTTTTGCAATTTTAGAATTAGTTTCTAAACTAATTGAACTACTTTTTGATGCATTTTGCACTGACAGATTGAACATGTTTCCAAATGGTATAGAGCTGAGCTCAGTAACTGAAATGAGCTTTGTTGGTCACTTATATGTTTGATGTGTACTGAGCCATTTGGTTCATCTTATTTGTCAATCGGCTAGCAGTTTGCTATATAATAAACCATCCCTAAACTCAGTTCTATAAAACGAAAGTGTTTATGATTGCTAATTGCCTCAGCTTGGAAATTCTCTTGCTATGGGCCGACCTTGCTTATGTGTTTGGGGAATGGCTGGTCCAGACTGGCCTCACTTGGGTGTCTGAGATTGGATGACAGATGACGTGATAGAGTGACTTAAGTCACATGTTTCATCCTTCAGTAGTCCAGCATGACACATATACTGGCGGTGTCAGCATTCGTGAGGACAGACAGAAACTGCAGGGTTCTCTGAGAACTANGAGATTGGATGACAGATGACGTGATAGAGTGACTTAAGTCACATGTTTCATCCTTCAGTAGTCCAGCATCACACATATACTGGCGGTGTCAGCATTCGTGAGGACAGACAGAAACTGCAGGGTTCTGTGAGAACTAGGCCTATTACTGGCTCTGAGAAACCTCTGCAGCCTCCTGTTGGCCACAGCGAGTAACAGTGCCAGCCACAATAGAGCAACAGCCAAATCGCATTTCCGTAGAGTAGTGATGGACAAGCTGACAGTCGTTTAAAGCCCGAAGAGTCTATTCACAGTAGCGCTAAGAGTTACGTGCTCAGGAATGTGTGTGGCAAAACACCACTGTAAGGAAGTGTGAAGACACGGAGAGAAACCTGGTATGCATGGACTAAGCAACACACCATTGTCACGCCGCCACTGCCTCTCCGGAAAACTGCATCCTAACAGGCGTGCAGTAATCAGGGTCATTCATACCACCAGTTTGCTATAGACGCGGAAGCAAAGATGTAAGTAAGTAGTTATACAAGTATTTTATGCTAACAAGAACTCATCAAAAAAGGATAGTGTGACAGAAAAGAATTAACTGCAAATCTAGAACTATTGGCTGAAAATAATAGAAGAAATAAGAGAGCTCACATAAGAGAACTCAAAGATATTTCATTGGGAAATAAGGAAACATTATAGTTTCGTTGTATTTCTGTAATTATTAGTGTAAAAATACTTTACACATCAAAGGAGTTAATAAGATCTTTAAATAAAAATTTTAAACAAGTGTTTAACTTTTGTCAACTTCCAGAAAGATTCTTTGAACCTGGAAAACATCTTTCTAAAATTTATTCAGCATTATATGCTTATTAAAAAGACAGCAAGAAAATATAGTGAAAATTTTTATGGTAACAAATTTGAAAACTAAAACGAAGTGGAAAAATTTGTATTACAAGAGAATAAAAGTATTACAAGAGATTAAAAGTGACTGAAGACAGTTAAGTACATTTTACATAAGATACTAAGTACTTTGTAAAGCCAGAGTACATTCATTGCTCACTGAGTTACATTTCATACATAAAAAACTATGGCTACAAACAATATTATGTCATGTACAAAGAGTTTATTTGAAAATGGGAAAAATTATTTGTCAGAGTGATTTTTATACAATACACATAACTGTATTTTGTGGATCACAAACGTTATAAGAAAAAAATTCTTGGTGAAACCATAATAAACTATTAATATAATGGAAAAAATACTTTATCATATCCCAGAGAGAAAACAGTAGTCTCAATTTGGAGACAAGATGATTACGGAAAACAACAACAACAATTTTGTTCTCATTAAAAGTTCTTTCAGCGAATTGAAACATAGGGAATGTTCTCACATTCATATCACACGGCTAAAATAACCTTTATAACAGTATCAGACAAGGGCTTTATGAGAAAATACAGGCTATTCTTGTGCATGAGTATCATACAAGTAAAACACTGGTAAACTGAATGGGACAATGCGTAGAAGGGTAACACGTCTGATCAAGTCTTGTCTGTCCTGGGAATGTAAGGTTTCTTCCTTACAAAGTTTGTTCAAGTCATTTCAGCTTACTAACAAAATAAAGAAGAGGGTCATTTCAGTAGATGTAGAGAAGCTATTGCCCGCATTTCCTGGTGGCTCAGATGATAATGAAACTTTCCTGCAATGCAGGAGACCTGGGTTCAGGGCCTTGGTTGGGAAGATCCACTGGTGAAGGGAATGGCAACCCACTCCAGTATTCTTACCTGGAGGATTCCGTGACTAGAGGAGTTGGGCGGGCTGCAGTCCCATATTATAAAAAGAGTATTGCTTAGCAAATTTTGAATAGAAAATAACTTCCATACTATGAAGAAGAGTATGTATAAAAGAACTATAGCAAAACCATCCTCAATGATGGAATAGTTAAAATGTTCTCTTTAAGAATGGGAACAAGATAAGAATCTATAAACTATTGGAATTAACAATTTATTTTACAAATATTCCCTGATATAAAATTAACATGCACTATCACTTGCACTTAGAAATACACAAGTAATGAAGTGTGTTGTAGTTTTATGGAGAATATTATAAAACTTTATGGAAAGACATGTAAGACCTGGATAAATACAGAGATTGTGGAAGGGATAGCTGATTGTCACAGAGCTAGTAAGTTGTTTTCAAGTTGATACATAGACTCAGTGTACTTTTAAGTCAAAATTTCATCAGTGATTTTTGAGTAACTTTGGGTCCGATTCTGATATTTACATACAGGAAGGAAATATTCAATAGCTAAGACACTTCTGAAGAACAAAGGTGTACTGTGTAACATGGAAATATGGTAATGGCTTGACAAATAGACCAATACAAAGAACGGAAAGTCAGATAGGCCCCCACATATATTAACATCTAATGCATGGCAAAACTGGCATTGCAGATCAGTGGCAAAGAATGGGCTTATCATTCCATGGTGCTGAAGACAACTGATTTTCCATATAGGGGAAAACGAGAGTGAATCTCTTTTTCACGACTTAAGGGAAATACTAGTTTCTCCCAAATTATGATTATACTTTAGAGCAGCAAAATATTTAAGACAGAAGACAATTATGTAGAATTAGATTGAGTTTATCAAGAAATTCTTTCTGAAGATATCATAAAGAAAGTAAAAACACAGGCTACAATCTGGGGAAAGATAACAATATTAAAAAAATTAAGAAAAGCTTGATATCCGAGATATAGAAAGAATTTCTGTTTATTAGTAAGTAAATGGCATGAACAGGCATACATTCTGTAGAAAAAGAAATATATAATAGCTGTAAATGTAAGGAAAAGCTAAACAACATCTCAGATTGTGTATTAGATTTTTTCCCCCAAACTCTAAGACTTAACTATCATTGGTCTATTCTCCATCATGATAGTTTTGCCACTTAAAGAATGTTATATAGGTGAAATCATGTAGAGTATAACACTTTTTCATTGGCTTTCTTATTCACAAACTTCAGATCTAAGTTGTTGCATATGTTGGATAAACAGTAGTTGTTCCATTTTATTGCTGAGTGGAATTACTTTGTGTGAATGTGCTATAGCTTATTCTCTTACGAAGGACGTTTGGGTGGTTTACAGCTTTTAGCAGTTACTAACAAAGCTACAGGGAGCATTTGTGTTCAGGTTTCTGTGTGGATCTACGGCTTGTTAACCTGTGTTCCGAGCAGTTCTACTGTTTTACTTTTCCATCAGCAACATGTGAAAACTCCAGTTGCTCGGCATCCTCACCAGGATTATATTGTCAGGAATTTTTTGCCCATTCTAATAAGGATGTAATAGTATTAAATTGTGGTTTAATTTTTTGAAAAGACCCTGATGCTGGGGAATATTGAAGGTGGGAGGAGAAGGGGATGACAGAGAATGAGATGGTTGGATGGCATCACCGACTCAATGGTCATGAGTTTGGGAGTTGGTGAAGGACAAGGGGCCTGGCATGCTGCAGTCCATGGGGCTGCAGAGAGTCGGACATGACTGAGCGACTGCGCTGAGTGGCTAATAGTGCTGGAAATTCTTCATGTGTGCATTTACCCTTTATATCCTCTTTGGTAAAGTGTTTGTTCAGCTTGTTTGCCAAATTGGATTTTTTTTTTTTTTTACTGTTTAGAGAATTCTTTTCTATATTCTAGATACAAGTGCTTTGTCAGATATGTGACCTGCTCATATTTTTTCCTCATCTCTGGCTTGTCTTTTCATCCCTTCTAACAGACTTTCACAGAAGAATTTGTTTTATTTTGCTGTATTTTTCCATTGATGAAATATGCTCTTGGTATTACATATAAAACTCATGTTAGATAGTGAAAGTGAAAGTCTCTCAGTTGTGTCTGATTCTTTGCAACCCCTTGGACTATATAGTCCATGGAATTCTCCAGGCTAAATACTGGAGTGTAGGTATCCCTTCTCCAATGGATCTTCCTAGGAATTGAACGGGATCTCCTGCTTTGCAGGTGGATTCTTTGCCATCTGAGCTGTGAGGGAAGCCCCATGTCAGGTAACTCTGCCTAGCCGTAGGTCATGATGATTTTGTTTATTTTCTTCTGAAAGTTTTATATTTTGCATTTAGATTCATGAGCCATTTATTTTTATTTTTGTATAAGACATGAGATTTATTAGATCAGTTCAGTCACTCAGTTCAGTTCAATTCAGTAGCTCAGTTGTGTCCCATGAATTGCAGCACGCCAAGCCTCCCTGTCCATCACCATCTCCTGGAGTTCACTCAGACTCGCGTCCATCGAGTCCATGATGCCATCCAGCCATCTCATCCTCGGTCGTCCCCTTCTCCTCCTGCCCCCAATCCCTCCCAGCATCAGAGTCTTTTCCAATGAGTCAGTTCTTCTCATGAGGTGGCCAGAGTACTGGCGTTTCAGCTTTAGCATCATTCCTTGCAAAGAAATCTCAAGGTTGATCTCCTTCAGAATGGACTGGTTGGATCTCCTTGCAGTCCAAGGGACTCTCAAGAGTCTTCTCCAACACCACAGTTCAAAAGCATCAATTCTTCTGCGCTCAGCTTTCTTTATAGTTNGTTTCAGCTTTAGCATCATTCCTTGCAAAGAAATCTCAAGGTTGATCTCCTTCAGAATGGACTGGTTGGATCTCCTTGCAGTCCAAGGGACTCTCAAGAGTCTTCTCCAACACCACAGTTCAAAAGCATCAATTCTTCTGCGCTCAGCTTTCTTTATAGTTCAACTCTCACATCTATACATGACCACAGGAAAAACCATAGCCTTGACTAGACGGACCTTTGTTGACAAAGTAATGTCTCTGTTTTTTAATATGCTATCTAGGTTGGTCATAACTTTCCTTTCAAAGAGTAAGCGTCTTTTAATTTCATGGCTGCAATCACCTCAACATAATAAAGTCCATATATGACAGACCTACAGTTAAGTTCATACTCAATGATGAAAAGCTGAAGGCATATCCTCTAAGATCAGGAATAAGATAAAGATGTCCACTCTCACCACTTTTATTTGACATATTTTTGGAAGTCCTAGCCACAGGAATCAGAGAACATGAAAGAAGTATCAGAAAACTACAGAGCTCATTGTAGAATACAAAAGAATACAAAATTAATACACAAAAATCTCTTGAATTTCTATACACTAATGATGAAAAATTGGAAAGAAATTAAGGAAACAATCCAATTTACCATCTTTTTAGAAAGAATATCTAGGAATAAATCTACCTAAGGAGGCAAAAGTCCCGTGCTCTGTAAGACACTGATGAAGGAGACCAGCGATGACAGACAGGTGGGGAGATACACTGTGTTCTTGGATTGGAATAATCAGTATCGTCAAAATGACTGTATTACCCAAGGCAATCTAAGGTTCAGTGCAGTCCCCATCAGATTACCCATGGCATTTCTCACAGAACTGTAACAAAATGTTTAAAAGTTTGTATTGTAACACAAAAAGACCCAAAGAGCCGAATAAGGATATATTTGGGGGATGAGCAGAAAAAACTATTTATTGATGAATTGACAGGGTAGTTAGCGTGAGAGAGGAATTCAGAAAAATTCCTGGATTTCTGTCTTGAGTAACTGATTAGATAATTCTGTATACTGAAATATTGGAAACGGAAGGAAAATAAAGTTTGAGAGAATGGGAGTTGGGAGAATCAATCAAAAATTTTTGTTGTCCTGTGTCATAACATTCGAGGAGTGTGGTAGATAATCTTGTGCAGATGTTCACTGAACAGATATGTCAGTCAAACATTCTGAGAATGCAGTCTGGACGTACAGATTTGGGGCATATCAGCACCAGGATGATGTTGGATTTGCGAGTATGCAAATAGTGGTGGGGAGTGGAAATTCAAGACATTAACCTCTACAGGTGGTGGATAAATGTTTGATATCCTCAATGTTTGGGGATTCTGGGAAATTCATAAAAGTTATAAATGTAATAGGGTAATAGCCAAAGAACATAAACAGGCAATTCTCAAAAAGTATTTAGTATTTTAGATGTTCAATGATTATCTGCGGAATGACCTCATTTTCCAACTTAGAATGACATTAAGCCAAGATAATTTTTTTAAACAAATTGTCAAAGATTTGAAATATTATAAAAGATATTGCCTGAGGTCTAAAGAGATGGACATTTTCAAAATGGCAGTCAGTTTGGCAGTATTTATCAGAAGTCTAAATTTGTTCTTATCAATTAACCTTCTTGTTTATTTTCTGTTTTTGAAATCCTGTGATATTTTTCCTGTTCTCTGTGGATTTTTACTTTCTCTGTCAATAATGCATCAAAATAGATTAAACTATTAATAGTTGGTTCAATGTCAGAGTCTTATTCATCTGAGATTCTAAATNTAATACTTTCATGTAGCATATATGAGAATTTTTTGTACAGAATCTGTGATCTTCAAAAATAGATTTTCAGTATTCCTTTAAGCAGTCTTTTTGAAGTTCACCAATTTATGACTATTCTGACTTTTCTCTTCCCTTTGAGGTCATGAAGTTTCATCTGTCTAAATTAAGGGTCACTGGGGAACACTCAGCAGTTCTCAGAAAAGGTTTATGGTTTACTCATGAGGAAAGGGGTTCTTGGATTTTGAAGTTTTAAGAGGTTATGTGGCAGCCTGAGCCTTTGGATTCTCTCAAAGGAGTCATTTTAAAAAGCAAAGTCAAATTTATAAATTGTGAACTTTAACCTTTTTTCAGGCTTCTCTTAATGGCTCAGCTGGTAAAGAAACCACCTGCACTGATGGAGACCTGGGTTTAGTCTCTGGGTTTGGAAGATCCCCTGGAGAAGGGAAATGCTGGCTACCCAATCCAGTATTCTGGCCTTGAAAATTCCATAGACTGTATAATCCATGGGGTTGCAAAGAGTCAGATACTACTGAGGGACTTTCACTGTCACTTCACTTTCACCCCTTTTTCACCATATTTCCCTGCACCAACCTCTCTTCATGGAGGATGGCCTGGAGATGAAGGACTCTCCCTTTCCATGGGCTAATAACATAAATTCTGGATCATAAAACTAATGTGGAAACAGTGTCTACTGTATGGACAATAGCTAAGTACATGAGTACTGGGTCCCGTCTGACTCTTTTCGACTCATTGGAATGTAGCCAGCCAGGTTCCTCTGTCTGTGGAATTCTCCCAGCAAGAATACTGGAGTGGGTTGAAATTTCCTCTTCTAGGTGATTTTCCTGACCTGGGGATTGAACCTGTGTCCCTGGCATCTCCTGCATTGGCAGAAATAAATATTACATTCCAATAAAAATTTTATTTAAAAAAAAGAATACTGTCTGTGGACAACATCTTCAACCTATGCTCAAGAGTTCCAATTGACTCTTTTTGAAGCCCTGGTGTCCTACACATCTCAGACTTCACTAGCCTGACAGTCACATAAGCTGATTTCTTGCAGTAAAAAACCAATATAAGTGTTCTAATGTATAATATCATATAAGAAAAGAATCACTAGTCTATGTTAGATGCAGGATACAGGATGCTTGGGGCTGGTGCACTGGGATGACCCAGAGAGATGGTATGGGGAGGGAGGAGGGAGGGGGGTTCAGGATTGGGAACATGTGTACACCCATGGTGGATTCATGTTGATGTATGGCAAAACCAATACAGTATTGTAAAGTAAAATAAAGTAAAATATATATATATATAATAAGTAAATAAATAAGAGAGACAACATTATGATAAAATTTATTTTCTTCACAGCATGTAAATTATAACAGAAGAGAAACTATTAAATATACTCTTACTATCTATATCCCTATTAGTCTTCTATTACTGTTTTAACAAATGACCACAGAATTAGTGGGTAACAGCAAATTGCAGTCTTTCATATTTGAAAGTCAGAAGTCCAAAAGAGTTCTTACTGAGCTAAAATCAGGGTGTTCTTGTGGCTGAGTTTCTTCTGAAGTTTCTAGGAGAAAATCTATTTTCCTTTTCCCAGTTATTACAGACTTCCTGATTTCCATGGCTTGTGGCCCCTTCCGCCATCTTCAAAGCCAACATTGCGGCTTTGAAGGGAATAAAGCATTGAGTTACAATCACTCTCTCTGATTCTTTGCCTCATTCTTCCTTATAAGGACACTTGTGATTACATGAGGATCATCCAGATCATCCAGGACATCTTCTAATCTCAATATTAGCTTATTAACAAATTTAATTCCACCTGCTCCCTTGATTCCCCTTTACTATAGAAATTAATATACTCAAATTTCCTGGAATTAGGACATAGACACCTTCGAGGGGTCATTATTCTTACTACAACACCATCTATCGCATTTGCATCAGTATTACTAATATTGAATTCTTGCATGCTTTTGTCTGTCCTGAAACCTCTAATGCAAGAGTTCCACTTTCCATAAATGTAAACTCTTTGATCCAGAGACTAACTGTTGTTTTCCTAACACCTATTCAAGTGGTGATTAGACTTAAATTCATACTTTCATGAGTCTACCAATTTAATACTGACTTTGAAAACTAACTTCTTTAGTACTATAGCTACATAGTTTAGGTATCTATCCTTAAACTATAATTTTAATTTCACTTTACTTTGAATCCATATTTCCCCCAAAATCTGTCTTTTTAAAAAAATAAATGTTACACTTTATTATATAGATAATTTAACACATCCCACTTGGATCACATATCTTTGAATATAGTTCTTTTCAGTTTTATTAGCCATTAACAGCAAATATCTAAAACTTAGATCTTAGAGGCAGTATGTCAGAAAGTATTAAATCAACAATTTCCAAATCAGAACAGACTTGTGGTTTCCAAGGGGGAGCGGGGTTTGGAGAGGGATGGATTGGGAGGCTGGGGTTAGCAGATGCAAACCATTATATATAGAATGTATAAACAGCAAGGTCTCACTATGTAGCACAGGGAACACTATTCAAGATTCTATGCTAAACCATAATGGAAAAGAATTGGAAAAAATTTATTCTTAAAACCCTTTTTCCTCCCATTTCTAAAGTCGTTCACCATTCTTTAAACTTGTTTACTTTGCCTAAAAAAGCACCTCTTTGATCCTGTAATTTTTTCTACTTATCCAGTCTAGTTTATTAAAAAGTTTAATCTTAAACTCTGTAATCTTTCTGAAACTGTTGCTGTTTAGTTTTCAGAAGACCAAAAGAGGACAAAGCAAAAAAAAGGGGGAAAAATACAAAGAGCAAATTCTGATCAATCTCCATGTTTGCTGGTTGTCTAATCTCTACAGGTGTTCGGATACATATCAGCTTTATGTGTTTCCTTGAAGACTAAAAGGATATCTAGCTGAGCTGTCTCAGGAGCTTTTCAAGCAATGAAACAGTAAAGAACAATAGAAAGAACCTGTGAACTGAGATTTGACTCCTTTCCTTGTCTCTTCTAAAGAGACAAGGAGAGAGCATTCTAAAGTTGAATGCTTTGGGGAATATTATCCTTGCCTATTTCACAGGGTTGCATAGGGAATAAAGCGTTGAGTTACCTATTTACACAAATAAAATGAATGTGATAACTTTTGGAAACAACTTAGTAGATAAGCATTATAAAATATAATTGATCAGAGGTATATATACTAATTTTTAATGTTCAATACATTAAATTTATACATGTATTGTATACATATATAAATTACATAAGGTCCTTGTACATATATAAGGACCCTGTAATGAAAATTATGGAAGCTTTGAGGTACTGAGATTCTAAGAAATATTTGTTGTTCAGTCATTCAGCCATGTCCAACTCTTTGCAACTCCATGAGTTGCAGCAAACCAGGCTTCCCTGTCCTTCAGTATCTCCGGGAGCTTGCTCAAACTCATGTCCATTGAGTCAGTGATGCCATCAAACCATCCCATCCTCTGTTATCCCGTTTTCCTCCTGACTTCAATCTTTCCCAGCAGCATGGTCTTTTCTAATGAGTGAACTCTTCACGTCAGGTGACCAAAGTTTTGGAGCTTTAGTTTCAGTTATCAGTCCTTCCAATGAATATTCAGTATTGATTTTCTTTAGGATGGACTGGTTTGATCTCCTTGCTGTTTAAGGTTTGGAAGTAATCTGTGTGTTTACTATTGATTGAATACAAGTGATTAAAATTTTCATGAATTCAAATAAAATTAATCTGCTTTTCATTTTTCATGTGCTGGAGCAGTCATTTTTTCTAAGTTTGAATTTTCAAATTATACAAAAAAGTAGCTCAATTCACTTTTCAGATTTGACATTTTGGCACATGTCATACTTTTTTCAAGTATGTATTCACTTATTCATTCCATGAAATAAAATAATAAAATATGACTTTATACACAAAGTTATTAAGTAAATTGTGAAGATCTTTACCTTTGAAAGAAAAATTGCTATAAATTGAAGATCACCATTCAGGAAATTACCTTCCTATTTTTCTGTACCCTAATACTGATATTCTGGAGAAGGCAATGGCACCCCACTCCAGTACTCTTGCCTGGAAAATCCCATGGGTGGAGGAGCCTGGTAGGCTGTAGTCCATGGGGTTGCTAAGAGTCAGACATGACTGAGCGACTTCACGTTCTCTTTTCACCTTAATGCATTGGAGAAGGAAATGGCAACCCACTCCATTGTTCTTGCCTGGAGAATCCCAGGGAGGAGGGAGCCTGGTGGGCTGCCGTCTATGGAGTCGCACAGAGTCGGACATGACTGAAGTGACTTAGCAGTAGCAGTAATACTGATATTCAAGAAAACTGAAAGTTACACTGTCATAGATAGCCTGATATTGAATATAAACATTTTAATCTTTGGATNCTGGTGGGCTGCCGTCTATGGAGTCGCACAGAGTCGGACATGACTGAAGTGACTTAGCAGTAGCAGTAATACTGATATTCAAGAAAACTGAAAGTTACACTGTCATAGATAGCCTGATATTGAATATAAACATTTTAATCTTTGGATAATTTCTAAAAATGCACTATATGAAGACTCTTGAATGATACCAGATGCCATTATTTCTGGGGGGTCTTTCATGCACTCTATATGTTTGAACAAATATAATATTAAGCATTTATTGCAAATTCCTAGGGATAGTATAAATATAAATAAAATTAGAAATAACATTCTAAATTATGCTATGGCCTTTTTTGTGGAATCTAAAAGAAAGAAAGTGAAAGTGTTAGTGGCTCAGTCATGTCCAACTCTTGGGGATCCCATGGATCCTTTGTGATCCCATGGACTGTAGCCCATCAGTGTCCTCAGTCCATGGGATTCTCCAGGCAAGAATACTGGAGTGGGTAGCCATTCCCTTCTCAGTGGATCTTCCTGACCCAGGGATCAAACCTGGATATTCCACACTGTAGGCAAATTCTTTACTGTCTAAGTTTCCAGTGAAGACAGTGCTTAGAAAAAAATGGTTGATTAAATGAAATAAGTTTAAGTCCTTTCAATATATTTCCCTATAGGCTTATTTCAGCTGATTAAAATTAAAATAGAGTAAAGAAGCACGAATAGATGCCATTAAACTACAAGTTTCATTCATAAAAATTACTTCCCAGTGCTAGTAGAGTAGTTTCAGTTTAGTTTTGAAAGTACATTGTAGCCCACTCTGTAATCTACCTAAGTTAAATAATTCAAGATGAAAACTACTACATATGGCATATTTTTAGTGATACATTTTAAAAAATAATGTTTTATTTATGATGCTAAGAGAATGTTTAATTCCCAAGAAGAGAATTGTAGATTTGTTCATTATTCAAGTGCATTGCTTTCCCATGTTTTCTGTATTGTGCCTTGATAGCAAATGATCTCTAAATTAAAATTTACTACTTTTTGAAACAATGTAAAATTTTAAAATATTTCTGAACTTCAGCAATAGAGTTTTATCTGTGTGCACAACACTCACTAATACAATTCTTAGTTTGCTAGATGTGTGACTATATTAAGTACCAACTAGATGTTTCCTAAATATGGTACATATCTCATAGTTTTCCCAGAGTAGATAATTGGGATGGATTCCCATGGAAGAAAGACTTCCTCTTCATGCCTCTCAATGGCTCAGCCAATAAGAAACTGTCACAACTCATCCAATAAAATGTCACTATATTTCAAAATCCCAATTCCTTCAACAAACTCTTTGCTTACTATAGTCTTTTCAATTTATTTTCTCCCCTTTGAAAGAGTTCTCCTTTCCTTATTGAGGGGAACTTGTATGCTGCAGGCCCTGAATTCTGATTCCCTACTGATGCTAAATAAACTCATTTTTGCTGGAGAGATAACGCAGTCAACATGTTTTAGAGAGACAATTATTATGCTTTGCTTTCAAATATTTTTATTTAAAACACTTTAAAAGGTTACTTACTTCCTAAGTATTCCTTTCCATGGATTCATAATTTTAAATATAAGTGCATGTTCAGTCATGTCCAGCTCCCTGTACCCTATGGGCTGCAGCCCACCAGACTCTTCTGTCCATGGAATTCTGGAGTGGGTTGCTATTTCCTCCTCAAGGGGATCTTCCCAACCCAAGGATCAAACCGACATCTCCTGTATCTCCTGCATTTGTAGGCAGGTTCTTTTATCACTGAGTCACTAGGGAAACCTGTTAAATATAAATAGAGAGCTAAAACAATTGGAAGGCTTAATCGGGTGAATAAAAGCTTTGTTTGTGAGCATTTTTTTAAATTACACAAAGAAATATGCAATCCTTTATATTTGAATAGATATCAACATAGAAAATTAGGCTATTTAGTTTTTTTTTTTTTGGCTGTTTCACATAGCATCAGTTCAGTTCAGTTCAGTTGCTCAGTCAACGCTTTGCAACCCCAGGAATCGCAGCACGCCAGAACTCCAACTCCTGGAGTTCATTCAGACTCATGTCCATCGTGTCAGTGATGACATCCAGCCATCTCATCCTCAGACGTCCCCTTTTCCACCTTCCCCCGGTCCCTCCCAGCGTCAGAGTCTTTTCCAATGAGTCAACTCTTTGCATCAGGTGGCCAAAGTACTGGAGTTTNAGAAGGAAATGGCAACCCACTCCAGTGTTCTTGCCTGGAGAATCCCAGGGATGGGGGAAGCCTGGTGGGATAATTCCTCCATTTTTCTAAAAAAATAATCCCTTTTGATTCTTTGATCTCAACATAGTTTGTGGTTGCCAGTAGATCTCCAACAACCCTGGGAAGAGGGTCCCATGGCAGGAATGGCCTCCTGGTTACTCACTAAATTACTCTGATGATCTAAGCGATTCATTAGATAGCTAATTCTTGGCATTTTGGGACTAATAGCCATTTGCACCACTGCCGCTGTCACAGGCATCATTTTACAAACTTCAATTCAAGCACAAAACTTTATTCAAAATTGGGCTAAAGATGCTCATACTTTGCGGGCCACCCAGGCTCAGATAGATGAGGAAGTTCAGGATAAAATACAGGAATTAAAAACAGCCATTCACTGGGTTGGAGATCAATTAATAGATTTACAAAAACAAAGATTATTAAAATGTTATTGGAATTCTACACAATTTTGCATTGCTTCTGTTCAGTTCAACTATAGTGCTTACAATTGGGAACAAATCAAATTTCATTTGCAAGATATACATAATAATGCTTCCTTAAATGTACAATTGTTGCAAAAGGAAATCTTTGAAACTTTCTCTAAGACTCTACCCTCTTCCAACAGTTTGGAAAACTTAGCTAAATAGCTAGCTGATCAATTATCTCAGCTAGACCCCCGAGGATGGTTTCAAAGCATACACATAGTATTGGATCTGGAGCTATAACACTGATAATTACCCTGGTGATTATATTTGTAATATACCGATGCCTTTCAACTAAAATTGTTCAAACTAAACAAACTCAATTGGTCAGGGACTTTTTCACAAAAGCATCTACAGTTCAGTTCAGTTCAGTCACTCAGTCGCACCTGACTCTTTGCGATCCCATGAATTGCAGCATGCCAGGCCTCCCTGTCCATCACCAACTCCCGGAGTTCANGTTGATGCTTTGGAACTGTGGTGTTGGAGAAGACTCTTGAGATTCCCTTGGACTGCAAGGAAATCCAACAAGTCCATCCTAAAGGAGATCAGTCCTGGGATTTCTTCGGAGGGAATGATGCTGAAGCTGAAACTCCTGTACTTTGGCTATCTCATGCAAAGAGTTGACTCACTGGAAAAAGACTCTGATGCTGGGAGGGATTGGGGGCGGGAGGAGAAGGGGACAACAGAGGATGAGATGGCTGGATGGCATCACCAACTCGATGGATGTGAATCTGAGTAAACTCTGGGTGTTGGTGACGGACAGGGAGGCCTGGTGTGCTTCGGTTCATGCAATCACAGAGTCGGACACGACTGAGCAACTGAACTGAACTGAACTGATGGCTTCTTGGGGTATTCCTTTGTTGACTGCTTGTTCGATTTTTTGCTCTACTGTAGAAGCTGGAGACACTGTGGTGCGTAAAACTTACACACTCAAGAAATTGGTGATTTTAGTGAAACACAATAAGTAAGATTAGTGTGTAAAAGATAGATCGCGTTTGGTGGTGGTAAGGGCTGAGGAGAAAAACGAAGATGGGGAGAAGGGGGGCAGTGAGTGAAGGGTCTGTTCTGGCTTCAGGCAGGGCGACAGGAAAGCCTGCCTTCACTTGTGTGAGACCCCAGGAGAGTATCCAGGGAAGAAGCGCCTTCATAAAACTCCAGTGTATTGAAGTGACATACTGGATTAGTCAGTTCAGTTGCTCAGTTGTGTCCGACTCTTTGCAACCCCATGAACCGCAGCAAGCCAGCCTCCCTGTCCATCACCAACTCCCGTAGTTTACCCAAACTCATGCCCAGTGAGTCGGTGACGCCATCCAACCATCTCATCCTGTGTTGTCCCCTTCTCCTCCTGCCTTCAATCTTTCCCCGCATCAGGGTCTTTTCAAATGAGTCAGCTCTTCGCATCAGGCGGTCAAAGGATTGGAGTTTCAGCTTCAGCATCAGTCCTTCCAATGAATATTCAGAGTTGATCTCCTTTACGATGGACTGGTTGGATCTCCTTGCAGTCCAAGGGACTCTCAATAGTCTTTTCCAATACCACAGTTCAAAAGGATCAGTTCTTCGGCACTCAGCTTTCTTTATCGTCCAGCTGTCACATCCATACATGACTACTGTAAAAACCATAGCCTTGACTAAACAGACCTTTGTTGGAAAAGTAATATCTCTGCTTTTTAATATGCTGTTTAGGTTGGTCATAACTTTCCTTCCAAGGAGTCAAGTGAAAGTGAAGTAGCTCAGTCGTGTCCGACTCTTTGCGATCCCATGGACTGTAGCCTACCAGTCTCCTCAGTCCATGGAGTTTTACAGGCAAGAATACTGGAGTGGGTTGCCATTTCCTTCTCCAAGGAGTAAGCGTCTTTTAATTTTCTTGGCTGCAGTCACCATATGCAGTGATTTTGGAGCCTCAGAAAAGAAAGTCTGTCACTGTTTCCACTGTTTCCCCATCTGTTTGCCATGAACCGATGGGACCGGATGCCATGATCTTCGTTTTCTGAATGTTGAGTTTTAAGCCAACTTTTTCACTCTCCTCTTTCACTCTCATCAAGAGGTTTTAGTTCTTCTTCACTTTCTGCCATAAGGGTGGTGTTATCTGCATATCTGGGGTTATTGATATTTCTTCTCGCAATCTTCGTTACAGTTTGTGCTTCATCAAGCCCAGTTTTTCACATGCATGTAAGTTAAATAAGCAGGGTGACAATATATAGCCTTGATATACTGCTTTTCCTATTTGGAACCAGTCTGTTGTTCCATGTCCAGTTCTAACTCTTACTTCCTGACCTGCATACAGATTTCTCAAGAGGGAGGTCAGGTGGTCTGGTATTCCCATCTCTCTCAGAATTTTCCACAGTTTATTGTGATCCATGCAGTCAAAGGCTTTGCCATAGTCAATAAAGCAGAAATAGTTGTTTTTCTGGAACTCTCTTGCTTTTTCCATGATCCAGTGGATGTCGGCAGTTTGATCTCTGGTTCCTCTGCCTTTTCTAAAACCAGCTTGAAAGTCTTGAAGTTCATGGTTCATGTACTGTTGAAGCCTGGTTTGGAGAACTTTGAGCTTTACTTTACTAGCATATGAAATAAATGCAATTGTGCAGTAGTTTGAGCATCTTTTAGCATTGCCTTTTTTGGGCATTGTAATGAAAACTGACCTTTTCCAGTCCTGTGGCCACTGCTGAGTTTTCCAAATTNGACAGAGGATGAGATGGCTGGATGGCATCACTAACTCGATGGATGTGAATCTGAGTGCACTCCCGGAGTTGGTGATGGATAGGGAGGCCTGGCGTGCTGCGATTCATGGGGTTGCAAAGAGTTGGACACGCTTGAGCGACTGAACTGAATTGAACTGAACTGAACGACCAGCACAAGCTTCCCAGGTGGCTCTAGTGGTAAGGAACCCGCCTGCCAATTTAGGAGACATAAGAGATGCAAGTTCGATCCCTGGGCTGGGAACTTTCCTGGCAGAGGGCATGGAAATCCACTCCAGTATTCTTGCCTGAAGAATCCCATGGACAGAGGAGACTGATGGGCTACCACCCACAGTATTCCAAAGAGTCAGACGCAACTGAAGTGACTTAGCATGCATACAGGCAATGACCAACACAACAATTAATTAACAGCATGTGTTTTGCAAGATGATATCACTGCTTGTATCTATAGTTATCTAAAAGGTCACTATTTTAAAACTAGAACCTTAAAACTATGAATGCCTAAACTTTTATTTTTCATTAGGCCACAAGTTAACATCTGTGATCATAATTTAGCAGTGGAGTGGAGTGTGTGCGCTCAGTCATCTGACTCTCTGTGAAACCATGGACTGTATGTAGCTCATCAGGCTCCTATGTCCATAGACTACTCCAAGCAAACATACTTGAATGGGTTGTCATTTCTTCACCCAGGAGATGTTCCTGACTCAGGGATCATACCAGCGTCTCTTACAGCTCTTGCATTGGCAGGCAAATCCTTTACCACTGGGCCACCTGGGAAGCCCCATAATTTAGTAATAGAACATCAATTGCGCTCCTCAGTTTTAAGTTGACCCCTGAAGCCACATTTTCAAAGGCATACACAACTTAAAGAGAGGAGTCTTAAAGTTCAAGGAGACACCTGTAAGGTATTTACAGTTCAAATGTGCTCTTGTTGCTTGAAAAGTGCCTATTTGTCCAAAGGAAGACAGACTGCTAATATGGAAAGGTAAAGATGTTGAGGTTCCAAAATAATACCTCTTATTAATCTGCTCACTCAAAATAGATGAATATGAACAATGCCAAAGGACATTCAAAATAAGGAATAAAATTATTTTTCTATTTTAAAAGTTTATCATTACAAAAATTCAGTGCAATATAGAAGTAACCTTTCTGTTTACTCATATCTAATACTTAAAATTATTAAATTTACACAAATTAAAAAATAAATAAACAAAAACTTTTGTAAATGCAATGCCTGAGGTAAAGGAAACCTGCACTCTAAGTGGATTGAGTCCACATCTCCTACATTGGCAGGCGAGGTCTTTCCGACTAGAGCCATCTGGGAAACCCGCATTGTAAAATAAATAGAATTAGGACTCTAATAAAGAGTTTTCTTAGCTTTTCTTTTTTCTTTTTTTTTAAATTAATTTATTTATTTTTTAAATTTTACTTTACAATACTCTATTGGCTTTGCCATACATCGACATGAATCCACCACAGGTGTACACAAGCTCCCAATCCTGAATCCCCCTCCCACCTCCCACCCAACAACGTCTCTCTGGATCGTCCCCATACACCAGCCCCAAGCATCCTGCATCCTGCATCGAACATAGACTGAAATAAAATATATCTTGCGATATTAAGAATAAATTAACTTCTGTGATGAGGAATACCACAAAGTTAGATTCAAAAATCTGAAGAACTACAACTCGGTTATTTAAAACAGGAAAATGCACAAGGGAAGGAGGCAGAGAATGGTACGAATTTCACAAGCTCTTTTCTGTTACACTATTTCTTACCATGTAGAATGATTTATTATTATCAATCAAGTATCATTTTGAAATAACATTTCAAAACTATCACAGTTTAGTAATGATTCCCACCACTTTGATGACCTAAAGCCAGAAAATATAAGTAGAAATCATTGAGCTAATCTTCACAACTTAGCAATGTTTAACACTGCTTCCCTAGTGGCTCAGACATTAAAGCAATGGAGGAGACCCAGGTTTGATCCCTGGATTGGGAAGCTCCCCTCGAGAAGGAAATGGCTACCCACTCCAGTATTACTGCCTGGAGAATTCCATGGACAAAGGAGCCTGGTGTGCTACAGTTCATGGGGTCACAAAGAGTCAGGCATGACTGAATGACTAGCACAAATACTTCTTTAAAAATTATAAGGTATCAACTACATAGCAGTTAATGAGATGGATTGGAAAAAAGAACAGAAAGAATTAGGAAAGAGTAAATTAAATTTGATACCTGAAAGCTGGTTAAAAGTATTTGCTTAGCCAGAATTCTCTTCATAAAATTTTCCCTTAATCCCAGGTGTTGGCAGACATTGTATTGAATTTAGGAGCCTAAATGGCAATCAACCAAATCGGTTTTATCTTCTGTAAAGTAAAATCTCCAAATTAATTTTAAAATGAAGGGCCCTGATGACAATCACTTCAATAATGAGTTCTAATTTTAAAACAGATGTGTAGACAGTCATATTAAGAGCTACATTGGTCCTGGGTTGCATCATAGAAACTGAAAACAATACTGAAGACTAGTGGTGAAACTAGATCCTATCTCATAGGTCTCCCAGTAACAAATTCAGAAGCGAAGTCTCTGGGGTAAAAGGAATACATAAGAGAAACACCATAGATCAAAGGAGATGGAGCCCTGATAGATCAGGTCATTTTGTCTTATTATACAATTTAATCATCTACCTTTTCTAAACTTTGCAGACTGTCAAGACAATCAGTCTTCAAAGAAGATAACTATCCAAAACCATTCAAGGGGTACGCTTGTTAAATGAGTCGTTTCATCACTTGATATGGTTAGTAGGAACTAAAAATAATATCCCTCTAGTCTCAGTTCAGTTCAGTTGCTCAGTCATGTCCAACTCTGCAACCCCACGGACTGCAGCATGCCAGGCTTCCCTGTCCATCACCAACTCCTGGAGTTTACTCAAACTCATGTTCATTGAGTTGGTGATGTCATCCAACCATCTCATCCTTTGTTGTCTGCTTCTCCTCTTGCCTTCAATCTTTCCCAGTATCAGGGTCTTTCTCTTCTAATTTAATACTATTTTAATACAATCTCTATGAGTGTCCATTCTCTCTCTGTTGTGTTCTCTCTAGCTTTTTCGTGTTCTCTCTCTTTTTTTGCCTCAGGCTAGACTGTATGTTCCAATTGGACAAATTAATGATCCAGGCAAACTAAGTGTTCAGAAGTAAGAGCATACCCAAAACAAGATTACCTTTCTCTTCCCCAAGGTAGAAACTCTCAACAGATAATATGAGATCAAGATTAAATTCATGATATGGCACTTAAGGTGGGATTCCCAGGTGATGCAGTGGTAAAAAATTTGCCTGCCAATGCAAGATATGCAGGTTCAATCTCTGAGTTGATGAGATCTCCTGGAGTAGAAAATAGTAACCCACTCTGATATTCTTGCCTGGAAAATTCTATGGACATAGGAGCCTGACAGTTACAGTACATGATGTCACAAAGAGTCAGACACAACTAAGCAACTAAACAACAATACCACTTCTGACTGGACAAGATGAGAGTTGAATCACTGTCAGATACATGTTTGGTTGTATTTCACCATTGATAGAGAAAAATAGGGGAAAAAATAGAAGTCAGGTTAATTTTCTTTTCTAATACTATGAAATGTAAATCACAAAACAACTACTACAAATAGGTAGTAATGGCATGGATTTAAATATACTCTGTCGCCTTGGAGAAAGAATGTTTATGTCATGTAAGGAATCCATTCAATAGTACAAAAATGGAAAAGGGTAATAAATAAGCAATACAGAATCCTCTACTAATTTAGTAGTGACTACATATTTTCATCCCCCAAAATGGTATACTTTGGTAAAATGATCCAAAAGGATTTTTATCTAGGTAAAAAGTAAAGGTTTTGCATAATTAGGTTCATTTAGTGTAAGGATTGTTGAGAAATCTCCTTAATAGTTGTGAAAATAAAAAATCTCCCACATGAGAACAAGCAAAGATATGTATCAGAGTTTGATATAGTAAGTGAATAGCCATGAATGTTTGCATTTGTCGGAGACTAAATGAGAGGAAGGGAGTGGAAAAGATTTATAGCAACGGGGAGAAAAAAAGGAAATACGAGCTGAGCTGATTGGAGATGTTGGCACAGGAAGTCTGGGGGGTGGGCTAACCAGAGTCGGATTATTGGTTACTGATTGGTTAGGGCCCAAAATTGGCTTTTTGTACTTGGCCCTCAGTTGGAGCTAGGGGGCAAAAATTAGGGAAATTTTTAGTTATCAACCAATTCCTTGCTATTTGGGATCAAATGCTACAAAAGTTGTGGTTCAAACTGGTTGCTGCAGAGGTTGCGGGTCAGTGTTCTCTTTTTACACAGAAGATGGTCATTGCCCATTCACATATTCATCTGAGTATAAGGGAAGAAACTACTTCAGAGTTCCAGGTAATAAGGGTTTAGTATATCACATGGTCCTTAACCTCTGCTTTCTGGATGAAGCGATTGGCCCAAAGAAGCATTTTTCATTCAAGTTCAAGCTGCATAGAATATATTATCCCAATTCTGAGGAGGCTAAACTGGAAACCTGTGTTCTTCATGAAAAGAAAGCAAGACTCAATTGGGGAAAGAGGGAATATAAAATTTAGACTTGACAACAACCCCATCTGTATGGCTATGCCACAGACCCATCCGAAAAATAACCCAGTAGATTTTAGAGAGATCCATAGAAAGAGTATCTAAAACTGGAAAAGTCCACATTTCTGTGAATCAAAAAATCAAGCAGTATCCCTGACTTTCTTAAGATTTTGCGCAAGAGCTGCTTAATCCTCACATTTGCCAAAGTATTTTCATGTCATCTTTTGCAATCTAATGAATTATCACTTTTTAATTTACAAAATTCTTGTTATGGATCAGGCATTGTGGCCCATAGCACCGTGTTCTTTGATATTTGGTTCTTTTATCTTCAAGGCACCCTGGAAGCTGTACTTCCAATATGACTCTCCCCAACAAATTCCTTGCAGTTAGGAAGAATCATGTGACTCTGGGGCAATGACATATAATGACAGATGTCACTTCTGAGCTTAGACATTTAAATGCTGAAGGAATTATCTCATCTCTTCCTGTCTTCTGATATTAAATATTATGGAAGAGGCCTCATGTCACCTAAGTGACAGTAAGTGATGATCAGTAATGAAACTAAAAGGTCACCAAATGCTGTAAGTGAAGACAGATTAGAGTTTGGACTTTTTCCTGGGGACATGCAATATTCAGCAGGTGTTTTTGATTATTTATTCTGTTCAAAGCAATGTGCCGGTGACAATTGAAAATGATCAGTCTCTGTAAGCAGGGGGTTGACATGGTGAGATTGCTCTGGCTACCTTGTGCAAAATAGATTGGAGAGGAAAGTGAATGCAAGGAAGAGACTAGTTAAAGAGCTCAGTCTTTGCATGAAATAGCCAAAGTGGGCTATACTTCCCTTAACTACCTTTACACACAAAACAATGGAATATTCTCTATGTTCTTATACATAGGGAAGTGAAAGGATAAAAAAGAATAAGAGCATGTGTGCTCAGAAAGAAAAATAATAATAATGTGTGTGTCCGACTCTTTGCCATCCTATGAACTGTAAGCCTACTAGGCTTTTCTGTCCATGGGATTCTCCAGGCAAGAACACTAGAGTGGGTTGCCATTTCCTTCTCCAGGGGATATCCCCAGCCCAGGTCTCCTGCATCTCCTGCATTGGCAGGCAGATTCTTTACCACTGAGTCACCTGGGAAGCCCCCCAAAGAATACAAGTCCCTAAAAATCAAGAAGTTTATAATTTAAAGAATAGCTATGTGCCAGTATGCTTATAATTTATTTCCAAGCCTGAGAATGCATTCCCTAAGCACATTCTGGCAAACCACAAAACCAAACAAACAGAAACAGAATAAAACCTATTAGCCATTAGAATCATAGCACCAAATAATCACATTACTGCAAAATATAAATATGCAGTTTTATATCTAGAAGCACATTAAGTTGAAAGAAATTTTAACTGAATTTGTGCAAATTAATCAATAAAAACATGCTTTTGTTAACAGCCTTTTCTGGCATATCAAATGGTCTTAGTCTTTAAAGCACATGAATATAATACCTCAGGAAAGATCTGTTCTCCATTCATTTCCTGTACAAAATGCAGAAAAATAAATAGTAAAGAACCAGTGTGTCTTTCTCTGCAGGGTGATGTTGGCATATATAAATAAGCTTCTTTGTGCATAAAATCAAAGACATGGGACCAAAGTTTCTGACTTGTACAGTGCGTTTTATTCTTTCTTTATTTTTTTTAGCTTTTCTTTTTTTTAATTTTTTTTAAAATTTTTACTTTATTCTACTTTACAATACTGTATTGGTTTTGCCATACATCGACATGAATCCACCACAGGTGTATAGCAAGATTGAGGGGAAAGCCATTTAGGAGAAATAATTGTCTTCTAACAGCCAGCTTGCAGAAACTCATACACATAGAAATGATGTTAAAAAATTGTTTTGACACTTTGGTAAATGAAAGTATAAGATGCATAGGGATATATCAGAGGTGCATGTGAGTCTGTGGTCCATGCAAAGTGCTGATTAGAAAGGAGAGACTTAATGGTCTCTAATTGCACTGTAATTGAGTGCAGTATAACAGCAATGAAGATAACAGATTTGTGTGTTAACATGAAAAATATTAGAAGGGTGGATGCACAATGTTTGGGATAATTAATTCTATCTCCCATTCCCTATAAACATATGCATATATAAACGGAATTAGATTTCAAAGAGAATCCAAAGAACCAAATATAGTGTCTGAGCAAGCTTAATATTGTATGGGAGATTGAATTACTATTTTTGATGTTCTCTGTGACTCTCTCATTTAGTTTCTATTGTGCTTGTTATTCATTCTAAGGTGTCTTTTTAAAATGAACTGAATTACGCATAAAAATCTGCAGACCTACACAGAAAGTTTAGATGCAGTGTCATTTAGACCTTTTATCTCACGGTAAATTCTAATAGTTTTTTGGTTGTATATGTTTTAGTTTTATTTGTTTGTGTAGAGCTCTGGATATGTGTGTGTGTGTGTGTGTGTGTGTGTGTGTGTGTGTGCGCGCGTGTGTGTGTGTGTGAATCTTACTCTTTGCACTTCAAAGGAAAAATATTAGACAATTGACATAGCATATATTTTGCATTCAATGTAAAGCAGCTTCTATTTAAACTAAAAGAGAAATCAAATAGCTTGTGAGATTGGTCGAAGCATGTCATTTAAGAACAAACTACCAAGAAATGGATAAAGGCATTTAGAGGTGAATAATAGAAATGCAAATTAAGAAGTAAAAAATAAGATTATTCAGCTCTGTTCCTAAAAGCAGATGATGTCCTTTTCACAGTTCCAAGACCCTACAAAGCAATAATGATTTCTTCCTCCTTTTTTTTTTTTTTTTTTTTTTTGCTATTCCCAATCCACATTATTAGATAACTGTTCTGCAAAATTACTTTACTTGGGCAACTTTATCAAATACCAGAAACTTTCAGTTCACCACTATAATTATCACAGCTTTCCCAGAAATCATTAAAAACCAAACCAAACTGAACTTGATAAGTTGTTTGCAAAAGGATTTTGCATTTTATTAGCTTTTNACTGTTCTGCAAAATTACTTTACTTGGGCAACTTTATCAAATACCAGAAACTTTCAGTTCACCACTATAATTATCACAGCTTTCCCAGAAATCATTAAAAACCAAACCAAACTGAACTTGATAAGTTGTTTGCAAAAGGATTTTGCATTTTATTAGCTTTTAATGCAAAGAATGGCAGTCTATCTCTGCCTGTGTGTCCTCTGTATTTACCAATGCCATTGTAAGTTCGAATGTATGGAGAGACCAGATACTGACATCACCTGGGCAAACTAGATAATGCTTAGTTATTAATATTTACAGAAAAAGAAGAAGCACATTCAGGTTCATGCAAAATGATGAATGTTTCAAGGGCCTGGATACCAGTATCCTTGTCAGGGGAGACCCCACCACAGATTAGGATTTCTGAGAAAGATGAAAGTTACACCTGAGGAAGCTCCACAGCCCAATCAAAGTGGTTCCTTCACTCATAGCTTAAACGATTCTTCCTTTAAGCTCCTCTGGACATATGCCAGAGACTAGCTTATCTAGGGCTGGTACGGTTAATTTATCACAGTTATACGATATGCAATTTGACTAAAAGTTTCCATATAGGTCATTGCATTTAGGCATAACAGATTTTATTAATCATCCTCAACCCCTGTGGGCTGAGTAATCCTTCTTGATGCTTATATATGTGTTTAGAGCTAGAACAGAACTTTGAAAGTAGAATAAGGGTCACATAGCCCGCTATCTTTGGAAGCTCATGAGATCAACTCTGAATGCTATACTGCACCCCTCGGAATAGCTTTCTACATCAGTAAGGTCATATTTTATCACCATCTGTTTCACTCTCATTCCTGTATCTCAATTCATTCTGAATGTGAATAGGGGAAAATGGAAAGTTATTTATTAGTTTCCTGTAACAGCTTGGTAACACTAGTTGCTTTAACAAATGATCCTTAAAATCCAATGAGATTAAAGGTTAAATTTGATTTCTCATTGACCAGCATTAAAATGAAGACATTGCTGATTGGTTGAATGCCATGAGAGACTTGTACATTACTATAAGAAAGATACACTAAAATGCAGTAGCTTATATAAAATTGTTAATCTCTCTCTACTGAAGTAGTCATTTGGGAAGAAATCCACACTTATATGACTGTCCTCCTAAAAAAAAAATGCATTTTGTCCTTAGTGCTTTGGCACTTATGGCACTGGCCACAGCTGCATGGCCAAACACTGACAATTTTTCTGTAAGATATCTATTCCATTTTCCTGGTGACAAATACTTAATCTGAAGGAAAAAAA